>PVIH01000846.1:14097-135916 GCA_004025045.1 Sigmodon hispidus | reverse complement strand
GCCGAAATGCTCAGTGCTTAGAGTGCATGTTTGAAAAGACATGGAAAAGACATGTGAAGGAAGCAGGCATAGCACATGTGCTATTGAAAGAATGCACTCATTCAATCTTAGGTGTTTGGATCTATCAATCTGTAGTCCAGACCTCTCAGGAACACATGGCAATTCTCTTATCTCAGCCTCTGACTACATGTGTGCACCACCATATCCAGTTTAATAAAGTGCTTTAAAACTAAGAAAGACAAAAATATTCCTTTTCTCCAGAACTGAGACTTCTCAGATAATGAATTGGAACTCAGAACACTGGGCTTTTAATGTTTCATCTTTCCCTGAGTTGTTCAAAAGATTCTGTTTACTTTGGATCCACACATATCTCACTAAAGCAACTTGTCAATCTGAGCCTGTGGCTTATAAGGTGACAAAGAATTTATGCTTTTAAGCCTGTGCTGGATACGGGCCTATAATCCCAGGACTAGGGAAATCAGGGCAGAAAAAGTGTAATTTCAATCCAGCCAGAGCCACAGGAGGACCTGCTACAAAAAGCATGTGAAAGTGACACTTCTCCTTCTCACTCACTCACTTCTCCCCCCACGTGTCAGGATGTCCCAGCACAGGGTGCACACGGGTATTGGTGACAGGAATGAGGTGCTGGAGGGACAGTCTAGTGAATGAATGCAGAACCAAGGAGCTGACCAGTGAGTCTCAGGGTACTTTTCGTAAGTACAGGTGTTCGGGTCCTTAGATTCTGGACAGGTTCCAATCTGAGTAATTATATTCTTTCTCCCTCAGTATCTGCCGCTGCTTCTGGTGGATACTGAATTCTCATTCACTTCCTGCACTACATGTGGGAGAGGTACTGTGCAGCTGTTAAGCAGCTGCACAGCTCTCTCCATATACAGTCTCTAATGCACTTTTGGATGAAAAGCAGTATATAAACATATTTTATTGTCATGTATTGGTTGCTTTTCCACTTAGTAGATTTTGTGAGGGTCTAACTATAAAATCCAAATCTGTATTCTACAGCACATCAACATTTAATTTCTTCCCTACCTGCTCTGCAGCCCTCTTTAACAGTAAGGCTCTTACCACAAGTGTCCGTAGACAGAGAGTCCCCGCAGGGGCACGAGGGTCCAGAGCAGCCATAAGATCCCACACTTTAATTTTTCTAAAGATCAAAAAGGGGATGAAAGCCTTAGTTAAAAGCAAACTTAAGGGAACATGAGGAAGAACAGCAAAAAGTCAGGGCAATAAATATGGATAGTTGAATGTAGCTCACAGGAATCAGATGACTTCTGGGTCTGGGGGCCTGGGTTCTCACATTCCCTCTTATAATATCCACTTTACATGCTTGGCCTGTTATGGTGGGTTTGTCTGGTTCTTTGCTTTTTAGGGCAAACCAGACAAATATACAATCTAATAGCCAAAATAATAATAATCAATACAAACACAATTAAATGACTAGGAAGAGTATTTTAGGAAACAGTAAACCAAAGAGAGGTGAATATCAATTAAGCCGAGGTGCATTTAAACTTTCAGAGCCATGAAAGGGTTACATTTAAAATCATAAACTGGGAAGAAAGAAGACACAGACTTTGGGGAAGGGATGTGCCAGGGACTTGCACATGCTAAGCACATGCTCTGCCACTAGGCTACAAGCTGACATGTTTGCTTTGTAATATTGTCAGTGAACTCACCCATCATAGGCTCCACTCACTATCCTTTTGTTATCAAATCGAATACAGCGTACCAATTCCTCATGGCCTTCTAACACTCGTAAACATGCACCACATTCTATGTCCCACAATCTGGAAGAGAAAATTGAGTCAGGTGAAATTTCATGGATTCATTTCTAAGCCTTGAATATTACAATGTATCTCACACATCCTTTAAAAATTCAAAAAAGAGCTGGAAAAATGGCTGAAAGGTTAATAACTCCAATTCCCAGCACCTACATGGTAGATCATAACCTTCCAGAACTCCAGAACAGGATCCAACACTCTTCTGACCAACTTAAACCTCAGTCACACATATGTATACATAGTCAACACAGTCATACACATAAAATAAAAATATATTTTAAAATTTCACAAAGATCAATCACTCATATAAAAGTAAGTTACTTTCTATAAACTTAGTTCCTATCTGTCATATAATTAGGGCAGAAAAAGTGATTTAAGTCTGAATGCTGTGTTTTTCCAGGCAGGGATTCAATGTACAATCGCCTTGAAAGGAAATGGGTACTTCAAGAGAGTAATGCTTCCCCAAGTCACCCCACAAATGAGATACATTCTATCAGTGACATCTCACTCTCACAGAGCACCTTCATCTCTGCTGGAGGACACTGCTCTTAGCACTATCAACAGAAAGGCAAAGCCAGATGTCAAGAAGTCTGCTGCTATAGTTTTAGTGCTTTAGCCTGATCCCATTGATTTCTAGGAATGGCAGGTTTGACGGACATCAGGTCCAACTCTTCCTTCCTTCCCTCAGGCATTGAAGGAAAGGGGACAACAAATAGTATTTCCAGGTTCTATCCAGCCCCGTCATTCATCTTTGTAAGGGTAAAAATACAAGGAAGTACAGACTTGTGCAACCTTCAAATTTAAAGACAGCCAGCTCTCTCTGGCCAGCTACTATATTGAAGTGAAAAGTCATGATTTCTAGCAGAGAAACAATCTTTTTCTTTGTTTTCAAAAACAGTAATATTTATTTATTAGCATTTTTCAGCTGCAGGAAAGGAATGTAAAAGAAGGGCTCTCAACCTCCATTAGCTGTCTCAGTATCTTATTTAAGTAGCTCCTCTGAAATAGGTCTATTTGGTAGGAAGAGTATTGGGGGGAGGGGAGGGGAGGACACATGAAAACAAGGCTTTCCTCTACCGCCTCTCTGGTAGGGCAAGTATTAGACCTGTAAGAAGACTGCACAGAAATATATTTTATTGGATCTAGGGTAGAGGAGAGATGTGCATGGGGGGGGGGCTGAGAGGAGGGAGGGATATATGAGAGAAACATGAAATCAAAATCAAAACCAAAGACAACTGTAATCCTAGGTAGATCTCTGTGAGCTAGGGGCCAGGCCAGGATAGCCAGGCTACACAGAGAAACTGTCTCAAAAACATCAACAACAACAAACCATGACAAACAGACAGACAGTTAAAGAGCATGAGATCTGTGCATAGGTGGTGAATGAAGGGTGATGGGGGTCCATTCTGGGAAAGGGCACCTATGCTCACCTGATAGTGTTGTCGGATGAGCCACTCACCACCAGCCTGTCTCTGTACTGCAAACAGGCGATACCTCGTTTGTGTCCATTTAGGGTCCTTACAAATTCACAAGTACTTGTGTTCCACACCTGAGACAGAAAAATGACAACTGAGTAGGTGATCTGTACATTTCTACCAGTAAAAAATGGAGTACTGGGTAAGTGAAAAACCAGAAGTGAGTCATCCGAGGGTGCCAATGTCTCAAAGCAATGCAAACTAAGAGCCAAGTTAAGTGTCTCGTGACACGGGACTGACGTGGGGCTGACTGCAGTCACCTGAGTGAGGACTGGTCCCCGTTTCTCTTTGTGCTGTGTGTGCACATCCAGTGTCCTTAGTTCCTTCCACCTGGTTTTTTAAGATACATTATTTGCATGTGTATGTGTGCCTGCTTGAGTTTGTGTGTACTGTGTGTGTGTGTGTGTGTGTGTGTGTGTGTGTGTTCCCCTGGAACTGGAGTTGCAGGTCGTTTTGAGTCACTATTTGAATGCTGACAACTAAACCTGGGTCCTTTGCAAAAGCAGTGCACTGTCCTAACACACTGGGCCTCCTCTCAGCCCCTCCACCTTATTCTCTGGGACAGGGTCTTTTTTTTTTTAAATTATTTTTATTTTATGTGAATTGGTGTTTTGCCTGCATGTATAACTGTGTAAGGGTGTCAGATCTTGGAACTACAAACAGTTGTTAGCTGCCATATGGATGCCGGGAATCGAACTCTTTCAACACAAAGCTTCCTGATTTGGCTAGAGTGGCTGGCCAGCGAGTGCCAGGGATTTGCCATCTTTGCCCAGCTGCCCCAGCACTGAGATCACAAACAACTGCTATATCTGGCTTTTACTTGGCTGCTAGGAATCTGAACTAATACTTGTGTGGCAAGAACTTCATCAACCTGGTCATTTTCTCAGCTCCAGTATCTATATTTTCTTGGACTTAAACTTATATTAACAATGCCATTGTCATCAGTGGCCCTGTTATCTTTCCATGCTGGGAGATAGTCATGGGCACGCTAGGCAAGCTGTCTACCACTAAGTTACATCTCCAACCCATTAACTGTTGTTCATAAATAAAACACTATGTATATAGTTGTCTTCGATCACACTATTACACCAGCTCCTTACTGCACCTTGTGAATGCACTGGAAAGTGGCCCTTTACCTTTATGGTTCTATCTCCAGATGCAGAAACGATATACTTGTCATCAAAGTCGACAACATTGACTGCGGCTCGGTGTCCCACCAGCACCCTCCTGAGGGTGATGTCAGTCGGGGAGGCCATATCCCATACAGCAATGGAGCGATCTTTGGAGCAGGTCACCATCATGCCATTATTGAAGCGCAGGTGCAGAACAGCTTCACAATGGTGAATCAATGTGTTCAGCATCTCACCTGCATTTACATCCCACACTCTGAAAAGCACAGTAGAGAGTTAGATGATACTTAGGCTACAGTGCAGTGCCTGTTCTTGACTATAAAGCTTACCATCAATGGTACCCTCCCACCCCGGCTTTCTTTTTGAGACAGGGTTTCTCTAGTCCTGTAGTCCTGGCTGTCCTGAAACTCACTTTGTAGACCAGACTGGCCTTGGACTCAAAGATTCACCTGCCTCTGCTTCCCGTGTGAACTGACTAAGGGGTGTGTGCCACCATGCTCAGCTCACTCCAACTTAAAAAAAATTTATTATGTACACAATGTTCTGCCTTCATGTTTGCCTGCACACCAGAAGAAGGTGCCATATCTTATTAGAGATGGCTGTGAGCCACCATGTGGAAGCTGGGAACTGAACTCAGGACCTCTGGAAGAATAGCCTTAACTCTCTGAGCCATCTCTCCAGCCCCTCACCCCCATTTTTATGGCAATCGTTGTGCTCTTTTTTTGCAGGCCCAAGGTAAAGTATGGATGGACTATGAGGAAGCTACACAGACAACGAGAAAAGGCAGGAAATAGGTAGAACCTTAACATGTAAATCTGGCTAAGCTATAGTGCACCGGTATAAGGAATCAGTCACTGCCATGGCATTTGGCATAGATTTTTGAATTATTATTCTACTCTTATAGTATTGTTCTATAATTCTATTATTGAAATTCAATTAAGAACACACATGTAAAGCAGGATAACGAATAGCAATAGGGAGGAGCCCGGAGTGGGTCAGTGGTTCTGATATGGCCTAGAATTGTGTTGATGCTTGTACTCATTACCCCTGAAGCCCATGTCGATGCCTGAAGATGGGGCTGCTGCCTAAAGCCATATTAATGTCTGTGGGCATGTAAGAGCCAGCCCTGCCCCTTGCTGATGTGCCAAGTTGGCATGGGAGAGCTAGTCCTGCCCTGCTCTGGCTACACATGGTTCTCCTCAGCTGATGGCTTCTGGCATAGGTACAGGTGAAGAAAGACTCATTTTCCTTGGTGGGCTGGCCACTAGGAATTTGACCATGCTCCTGTGAATATGTGGACACACAAAACGGAATTTTTTGGGAGAGATGGGGAGGCATGGTAAGTCTGGGAGGTAAGTGAGACTGGGTAAGTAAGATTCCCAAATAATCAATTAATAATAATAATAATAATGAAGAAGAAGAAAAAAATAAAAAAGAATAGCAGTAGGACCTGGTCCAATGACTGCCCCCAGAAACCATGGGCCAAGAAGTTCTGCCATGGACTTACTAATGTGGACTTGAGTCTGACTTCCCTTAATGTGAGTTTCCCACCTGAGACAAGGGCCAGGACCACACAGACTCTAAGTCCAAGGCTTCTTTTCTGTGCTTTTCAGGGCAAGAGGTCAAGAAGACCCCTCCTACCCACTCTAAGTCAAACTTCATAGCAGTGGGGGACCCTTGGATAGCTTGAGAACAGTGTCATGATAGAAATTACCCCGATTACTCTTATTTTTGCACATTAATTTTGTT
Source organism: Sigmodon hispidus (assembly GCA_004025045.1). Classification (NCBI taxonomy): domain Eukaryota; kingdom Metazoa; phylum Chordata; class Mammalia; order Rodentia; family Cricetidae; genus Sigmodon; species Sigmodon hispidus. The sequence continues at coordinate 129,766 of PVIH01000846.1, read as the reverse complement.
TTTTAAAACATTTTATTCCCTTTTTCCAGTTTAACCCTCCTTTTGAAAAGCTATTTTTTTGTGCTGCAGTGTTGCCAAGAGGTAGAATGCTCTTTAGCACGCTAAGCCCTGGGTTCAATCCCAACACCACCAAAACAGACAAACAAAACATCATCTCTCCCCTATCCTAAATGACATGAGCATCTACAATGCTCCAGCTCCTGAGAGGCACTGCACAGCACGGATTAAAGTTAACTGCCAACAATTGCAAGGACCAGGTCTGCTATGCCTACAAGTCAAAGGAGCAGCTTTTCCTATTTACAGGGGATAACATTAGAGAATTTAACAACGCAGTTAACTGCCTTTTATTCTAGTTTTTTAAATGTTACTTTTGATGTATTATGTTTGCTAAATCCTTTAGCTTAAGGTGAAATTCCTAGCAGGTTTCCAGCAGTGATGCTGGTACCCTGAACTTAAGCTATACTGGACTCCAGCAGCATAATGGCTGTGTCATCAAATCACCAGTGCCTGTGGAAATTAAGGACCCCTCCCTGAGTGAAACTCGCAATTAAACACTGTGGGTACGGTAGGGGAAGGGCTGGCAAAGAGTGTGCCCTGCTCACCTGTATGCACTTGAAAGAGCTCAGGCATGCCTGCACTGCAGTTGCAATTACCTGAAAGGAAGGCTTCACTCCCTTCCTGCATCTCTGTGAGGTGGTTTCATAAAGAAATGCAAGGCTTCCCATAAAGGGAGGAAAAGTTCCTATGACGGGTGCTTCTCCAAATTAAAATCTGTGTGTAGTTTCTTAAACATGCCAAAGTGGAAATCTACCCAATGGTTCCAAAATCAAGTATCTGGTTCTAGAGTGACAAGTGACTGACTGGAAGCTAATTCCAAGATCTGACACTCTCACATGGACAAATCTGCAGGCAAAACCTCAATGCACATAAAATTAAAAAAAAAAAAAAATTACTGTGACAGAAAGTGGAGGGTTTCAGAGTCTGAAATCTCCTACCTGACAGTAGAATCCGATGATCCCGTTATGATCACTCTCTCATCATACTGGAGACACAGGACAGAGCCTGTGTGGCCTGTGAGAATTCGCTTGCATTCCAATGTGCTTTTCTCCCAGATCTAGGAGAACAAAGGATCCCTGTCACAGTGGGGTGCTATGGAGACTTGCTGCTCTAGACATGTGTGATCCCCCAAACACCAAGCCAGAGAGGGCGGGGCTGCATTCTCTTCTCCAGGAAGAGCAGAGCACCTGGATGTGTTGACCTCAGTTCTAATGTAAACTTTATCCTTTTCATTAGGGTGGAGTAGCAGCCTAGCCTATAATTATGAAGGCCCAAATAACAACAGCTTCCAACAGTGCACTTCTGGAAGGAACGTCAGCCCTGGAACTATCCATTTCTATGGTTTTTCTGGGGAGAACAGACACTTGCCCTTTGAAGAAATGATTTTGGCTTTGGTATTGGAACCAATCTAAAATTCTCACTTCCTAAAAACAATACTTAGAACTTGTGCTTCAGATTGCTTTATGAACAGTTACCCCTACACCCACAACTATGCTCCCCAACTGAGGAGACTTCACCTTGATTGTGTTGTCTCGAAGGCCGCTTACTATTTTCTGGTCATCATATTGTAAACAGTAAACTCCTTTGCTCGTTTCACTTCGGCAGTGGATTCTCTGTAAACTATGCCGTCCACATCTCCAATTGGATTCTATCGTCTAACAAGGAGGATTCAAAGAATCAGTTAATTAGGAAAGAACTCGAACCAGTGGCTCACTGTCACTCTATGGCAGTGGCTCTCAAACTATGGGACGTGACCCGTTCCACCATTTCAGAGGGTTCGCCTAAGACCACTAGAAAACACAAATATTTACATTCGGATTCATAGCAACAGCAAAAATATAGCTGTGAAATAACAATGAAAATACTTTTGTGTTGGGGGTCACCACAACATGAGGAACTGTATTAGAAGTGTCACAGCATCAGGAAAGTTGAGAGCCACTGCTTATGAAATACAAATGTACAAAAACTAAAGAGTAGGCACTATGTAAAGCCGCACGCTCAGTGCTCCTCCCAGATACATGGCACCCGTGCTGACTGATAACTTTCCAAGGAGGCTCACCAGCTTACGAGTTAAATGTCTCCCTGGAGTTTTAGGAAGGTGGCAATCCCCTCTTGCACTCTCATCTATCAGTAAACAAAGGTTTTTAAAGCTATACAAAACGTGACTGTTTCATTCATTAGTAAAGACACTGATTTTAAGCCATACTGAAAACCTTAATGGGTTTTCTGTAATAATAGCTGCAAGTTAAGCATACTAATGATTCCCTAACACTTAGTAAATATCTAGAAATACATCAATTCTTACCTCAATATCTTGTATAATTTTAGGATAAAGTGCTCTATAAAAGGAGTTGGGAGGAGCATTCTCATCAGGAGGCTTGTTTTTGAATAGGTACTGTCCCCTAAAAAACAAGTATTTACCAATGAAGATCATAAATCCATTTACAAGAAGTTTTGTAGTTTTTCAAAGTGTTTCAGCTACCATTCCACATAATGTCTATTAACTAGCCTGGCAAAGCATGATGGTAAGGTGACTTTGGAGTCCTATGTCAAAGTGGCAACTCCAAGTATCTAAAGAACTTGATCAACATTGATTTCAGTTCAGAACATCGTAGTACCAATCCCTTTGGGATATTGATAAACGTATACTCAGAATTCATCTACTGGTTTATTAGGCTTCTGTACACTTACTGATTTTATCATTTGATAACAATGGCAATTCTTCCGGTTAATAATCATAACTATTACCTTCCTCTCGTGGTTTGGGGCTTGAGCCCAAAGCTGCGTGTATATTGCTAGGTAAGTAGTTTGACACTCTCCTATTGAGAGAACTAGCACAGGCCCTGAGCCAAGTTGTGTCAGTGTCCGAAGAAGCCTAGCATGCTGGGTAGCATCAATGCCTCTGTCGTGGAGATCAAGCTGGTGGTAAGGTAAGGGGGTAAGGTGTACTAGCTTAGACGCTAAGGCTACTTCTGATCACTGTGGCAGTCTTCCAAAAGAGGCAACTCAGTTCATATGATAAACAAAGGGACTGCATCAATGTCCAGCAGCAGGAAGAAAAGAGGTGAGAAGAAATGCTAAGTGCATCACTATGTGAAGTAAGAAGCTGGCTTTGAAGGTGTGTTCCTAGGTGCACACAAAAGTACTTCCTGACTCCTTGACTTCAGCAGGCAGCATTTGCTAGTCTTTCTTTCCTTATGACAGCATATCTCTGAATACTCACATCCCAAGCTAGAGTGCTACCAAAAAAAAAAAAAAAAAAAAAAAAAAAGGTAAATGGCAATCACTTCCTGCTGGGTAAAAAATTTAATTCCTTATCCTGAAGTTAAGAACCCACCAAACACTGTGCGGAAGCTAGTAAAGCCCACTATGGGTGTACTAACTGCTGTTCTCGCTGGCACTGTGCCTTGCAAAGTGGAGATAGGCAGAAATGCCTCTGAGTGTAATCCTGGCACCAGAGAAATCATGTTTTCTTTGGGCCAGTCATCCACTTGTGCCTCTATAGTGCCATTACAATATAATTAATTGTTCCATGTCTTCAGGAGAGCTTCTCCCCTGCCCTCTCCCTATTATACACCTTGAAAATTAGTTGAGAAAATCTCCTATCAGGAAGGCAGCTGGGGCTGCTGTCTATCTCAATGCAGAAAAGAAAATCTGTAATGAAGTGAATAGAACAGTCTTTTTTTTTTTTTTTTTTTTAAAAGGAGGACTGTGAAATCCGATGCACCAACATAAAGGGTAAGTAAGCTACTTTGAGAAATAATTCTGGATTAGTAACATCCTTCTCTGTCTGGCCACTTTGCATGCATACTATTGTTTTCAGTGCCCGCCATCTCTGAGATTCTCGTCTTCTTTGAGTCCTTGTCATTCCTATAAGGTATTCCAGGATTTTCTTCACATCCAATGTATTTTCTCTGTATCCTCTGGAAATTGGATTCAACTAAGTTTCTAATCTCATTTTCCATTCCACTGTCTTTATCATGCCTTACAAACATATATTAATTTCTCCAATCAAAGATGCTACAAAGGAATGACTAGATATTGAGAACTGGCTTTTCAGTCTGTATCTATTTTAAGTCAAAATCTTTTATATTGTCTGTTCTTTGACAACAGGGACCACTTCTATGCAAAATGTCTGGTACCTATGAGAATGTGAGTGCATGATAAATGTGAAATATTAAATTTAGAATGTTATCATAAAATGTGATCTCCTGATTAAGAAAATGGACTTTTCCCAAGTGGTCTTTTATCATACTTTTAAGAGTTACCATTACTGAGTAGAGAGCATTATCTAGTGTTATTTAAGAGAGAAAACTGCAAAGTTCATGTCCTAGGGGCAAACTGCCAAATCTATCTAGATATGAAATATAACAGCAGAGTGGAAGTTAAATCTTGGTGACTCAATCATTGTAGGAAGGCCATATTTACTTGTATACTTTTAAAAAGAAGAAACTGGAGGCACCTGCACGGGGGGGGGGGGGAACAGCACAGAAAGGCTTTAACACAGAGGGTGTGGTAAGGTTAACTTCAAAAGCTGATAATAAGCTGGACGAAGTGACACATGACTTTAATCCTAGCACTAAGGAGGCAGAGGCAAGAAGGTCTTCATGAATTTGAGGCCAGCCTGGTCTACAGAGTGAGTTCCAGGAAAGCCAGGGCTACATGGAAAGATCCTATTCTTGAAAAAGGAAAGAAAGAAAGAAAGAAAGAAAGAAAGAAAGAAAGAAAGAAAGAAAGAAAGAAAGAAAGGAAGGAAGGAAGGAAGAAAGGAAGGAAGGAAGAAAATGAGAAATTGTTCATAAATTATTTCTTCTGAAGAAGGGAGAATTTAGCACATTTTCTGTAATCCCAGCACTGAGAAGGCTGAGGCTGAAGGCTTGAGAGCAAGCTGGGCTATGTAGCAATGCCCTATTTCAACACCACAACCACCCAAACACAAAGGCAATAATAAACCAAAAGAGACATAACTGTCACCTAAAGACACTAAACAGGTATCCACAGAGCACACAAATATTTGTATTTACCATTTCATGGGACTATAGCAAGTTATACTAAATTACATCAATGTGATCAAAGACAAGGGAATCTGGTCATAAAGCTGAAAGCCTTGCAAAGGGGGTTGGATTTCTGAGGTTGAAGAGAAAGAAACAGTGTGGCACTAACTGCATGAAGATGTTTCAGCTCCATCTTACAGGACCCTTTGAAAAGGCTAAAAAATGGACTGGGATTTCACTCAGGGGTAGAACACTTGCCTAACATGTACTAAACCCTCAGTTTGATCTTATTTAATAAAAAATAAAGACCCAAATCCTATCTTCTCAATGACGGTTTTTGTTCCTGTCTTTATAACCAACAGAAAACACCTTGCTGTTAGGAGCAAGCCTAAACAAGTCTGCTTTAAGTTTGCATCTGTACATGCTCACATCTCAAAAGCTCTGCCCCTCGCTCTCCCTGCCCTCAAAACACATTACTGTTTATCAGGAAAATTACTGTCATTTACAAATGGAAACAAGTGTATTTTAACAGGCCACAAAATCTTTTTAGCTAAGAAGTGAGTTTTTAAAACTGTTATTTAAGGCCTGACTTATCTGGAGGAGAGTTTCTTTGCTCTACTGAGGGATAGAGAAATGGTCTCAAAATGCTAACATTTCTGCAGGTAAGCAACCGTGCTTCTGAAGCTGGTCTCAGACTCAGCAAAATGATGGACTCTGAATGTCATTCGTGTTAACTATCAGAGTATGAAGTCAGTAAACAAAAGCAGTTTCTGCTTTCCTACATAGTAAGGAAGGATAAAGAAAAAAAATGAAAAAAAACCAATAAGCTCTGGTTTATAGTCATATAACAAGATGACTGCTAGCATTTGGATCCTTGACCTGAGATTTAAGAGTAAAGGTTTTAAGTCTTTCTAATAGCTCAAATGACAGAAATCTCTGAAGCACTTGCCATAACACTTAGAACATGAGCCTATGAGTTTCAAGGATACAAAATCAGGAGAGCCAAGCATAATTTTATGAAAATTCTAAGGAAGGTGGATCTGTGATCATTTATCTCTCAACTTTCTTACTTGCTTCGATTACAGATATGGACCACATGTCCACCCAGCTACACGAAGGTTTGTTTTTTGCTTGTAGGGCTGAGAACCGAGCCCAAAGCCTTGTGTCTACAATGCAGGAATCTTCAGTCTTTGGCTACTTTTGAACTTGTTTTGACACAGGGTCATGCTACCGAGCTAAGGGGACCTCCTACTTGTTAGGCTCCCTCCTTCTGTTTGGAAAGGCAGGCATACACCACCACACCCAGCTTTCCTTTAGTAATCTTAACTGTTTGAGGTTGTATATAACTACAGACAAAAAACAGCCCCCCTCAAGTTAATTTTGAAGGCAATCATTTCACACACACATGGCTATTATCATTTTTAATCAAATATATTTAATAACTTATTTAATAAATTATTCAGACCTGACTTTCTTATAGTGACATTCTAGGGACATACTCTGAGTCCAAATTTTAAGAAAAAAAAATATCTTCCAGAGGTTTTAATGAAACAGTGCCACTGTGTTCAGAGAACACCACCACCGATGAGGTCATTCAGGCTGCTGACTACATAAGGCCTTGGGAAATTAAAAATTAAACATGCAAATCTAAAGAAACAAGTAAGTTTTAAGAAATTGATTTATACTGAATTCCATTTTTCATTCTTTCTGGTAGCTAGTTTTATTTTTCTTGGGCATAAAAATTACTGTTTGATTATAAAGGTAATAGACATTAGAAATGAAGATTAAATACAGGACGCCTCCTGAAGGAGAACGATTCCATTTTCCCCAGAAGGGGAGGAGGCAGGAGTGGGCACTTCCTGCCTGATTCAAAGCTATCTATCCTACCTGCCTTAAAAGTTGGCCTTTGGCTTTTTTGCACAGCTCCAATTTCTATCCAGAGAGCAGAATCCTTTCATCAGGAGGTGGTCAGTTTTCTTTTGCAAAGCAGTATTAACAAAATATGTCACTTAATGATTGACTGGTCAGAGAAAAACTGTTGAGCACATGAACAACTGAACAAGTCTCTTATATTTTTAGCTATAAATTGGCACAATAACTACAAATGATGAAAAACGGCTTCACTGGCTCCCACCACTTCAGTGTTCAGTGGCCTCGAGGGGGAGCACTGTGCTAGGGAGAAAGGGTAATGGCTCACCACCCTCTGCGCTCTGCCAGGCCTCTCCACAGAGAGTCTGTTCTGACCATCCTCTCGATGAGCTTCTTCCACAGCATGCCATCCGACGTCACTCGGTACCACTCCTTGCACACAAGCTCAGCAGCACACAGTGATTTGGCGTCCAAGTATGACAGAATGTTCTCAGCAATATGGTCCAGACCCCGTGCTTTGGCGAGGGGAGGAAGGAAGCACAGAAAAATAATAGAGGGGGTGCTGAGCAATTTTTCACAGAAAGCCCTTTAAGAGAACAGCTCATGTTGTGTGATGAAGGCACACCACTGTCCCTAGTGTGGTCCAGCTTCTTTCTCAAGCAGAGACTTGGGTAAAATGAGTGTCAATAATTTTTCCATAAGGTTACAGAAATGAATGGTATTTTCCATCTTCTGTTAGATAAGAAAGTTAAAGCTAACCACCAACAAACCCCTTAAGACATTAAAAATAAAAAGGAGTCCAGAAAACAGCTCACATCTATCTATATGGATCTCAACACTAGGGGATGTTCCACTGATGCCATCTCAAACTCTGTGATTCAGACCCCCGAAATCTTGATATTAGGTCCATTTCTCATTCTGCTGCTATTACTGCTGCAGTTCTAAAGCTATCCCAGGAAAGAAATACCCTTAAACATACTGGGGAGAGACAGCACAGACTGTGCTGGGGTAGGGATGTGGTGTGAAGACAGGAGGGAAGCAGACACACTACTGGAGCATCCTGAGAGAACACACAAGGACACTGAAGTTCAAAGATAAGCGCCACTGCACGTGCCACAAACCCAATTATTTTATTGCTATAAAACCTAATTCACAGTTGACCAAAAATGGGAAAAAAATCTTACCAATAGATAAACTTGGGTAGCATTTGGAGGAAATCATGGCAAGTTGATATTGTGTGATGGAAACTAGTATGCCCCCCAATTAAAGCTCTCTACCACCCTAATATGTATCCAGTTCTCAGTGGAAAAGAGCCTGTCAAACAGGATGACTACCCAGATAATACTTCCTGTCACTGCTGTTCTAAGTTCACAGGTCAGAAAAACATTCAAAATTGTAAATCTTTGAGGTTTTCTGAAGGCGTCACACAGCTTGTCTTTGGCGGTATGCACTGAAGAGGACCGATGACATACATGCATATTTTCCCTGAATCATATGGAGACACACTTGGATGCCATTAGCAACAATCCAAATATGCTTATTAAACATTATTCTAATTATAAGAATTGTATGGATATCTGTCACATTTTCTAGCAGATTTGGGGAAGAAAGCTTTAAATGGATCTTGTTTGCCTGGCATCACATGTTCATATTTAAGCATAAGCAGATGGAGGCATCCATCACCTAATTCTTATTAAAGGAATGTGACTATAAGCCAATTAAAGATATAACAAATAGTTTTTCATACAAAATACAATGATGATATGTTTCCTGAATCTTTATATTCAAACTTTCTACAACATCAGAAGTTTCCAAAAGGCATTCTTACATTTTTAATGGCTGCCATCAAATTGCTCCTGATCTTTTACAATGTACCAGTAATAAGTCGCTGGAAGTAATTTCACCTAACACTCCAAACAAAACCATTACATTAATGGATTATAGGCAAGTTTTGAAGTAGTTTGGTTTACTAAATGCAGCCAGATGGTGTAGGTTTAGAAATTTAAATGGCTGTTAAGCATTGGACGTGATTTAATGCCAGCTAGCCTGGTCAGCAGATACACACTAGGGATCAGTATTAGGTACAATACACTGGTCCAATCGACTCTGGTTTAATTCTTAGTGTCTAAACTTAAGACAGTAGCATGTCTCAGTGATTGGGAAGGACACAGAAATACGTACACTCAGATTGTACAAAGAAAACTGTTCGCTTATGGCTAGAAAAAAATACAGATATTATAAGGGGCAAACATCTATTTAGCAAAGGATACAAGATACAATTTGTTTTAAAGTAGTTATTTCTAATATGCAAATAAGCATTTAATTTTAAAAGGTAATTTATTTTAAGTTTAGAAAAACAAAATTTTAAGAAACAGTTGGCAAGGATTAAGCAAGGTAGTAGTATATAGTCCTGAGACGGCTACCAGATAGCACATTAGAGGAGAACTTGCCAGCACGTATCAAACGTCTTTTAAGAACAAAGTTGGTGGTGAAAGTGTACAACTGTAATCCCAGGAGGATGGGGAAGGAGGAAGGCCAGTGTGAATTACACAGTAAGAGCCTGCATCAAAAGGAGGAGGAGAAAGAGGAGGAGAAAGCTTTGGAAAAGTTCTTGCTCCAAAGCAGCAGGAGAAGGTTAATGGCTGAGTACTTGTTGGAATGTGTGAGGCACTGGATTCAATTTCCAACACAGTCATAAAAGAAGCAACAACAACCAAAACAAAAAAACCTCAAATAACCAAAACAAAACAAACCATACTGAAACACTTCATATTCTTTAATATAGTGATTTTATTTTGGGTGTTTTTCTTCTGAGGCTATCTGGAAAATTAATGCATAAGAATGTTTACCTTGGTATAGTTTATATGGGAAAAATGATTAATAAAGGGATTAAATAATGTGTTCAGACCATTGCAAAAAGTACTATAGGAACTAAAATCTTTTAGAAGAACACACCCTGAAGAAAATATGCCTTCACATATTTAATAAAAGTATACTAAAAGAATATATTATGTTTTGAAAGACAGATCCTAGATCTATAGAAAAATAAACACATGACCAGAACTTTATAACGTGTGTGTGTGTGTGTGTGTGTGTGTGTGTGTGTGTGTGTGTGTGTGTATGTGTGTGTTTATGTACAAACAAGGGCTCTCTGTGTGGTACAGTTCTGGGCAATTACATTTTTTTACTTTGTGTGTCAGTGTGTGTTCACATATGTGTGTATGGAGGCCCCTGGGATCTGCCTGCATCTGTCTTCTCAGTGCTGGGAATACAAACGCACCCACTCTCCAGCTTTCTTATGCAGCCTCTGAGGACACACCCAGGCCCTCATGCTTGCACGGTAAACATTTTACTGACTGAACTATCTTTCCTCTCTCTCTCTCTCTCTCTCTCTCTCTCTCTCTCTCTCTCTCTCTCTCTCTCTCTCTCTCTTTGTATTTTCTAAATTTCATAACCATTAAAAGCAGTCAAAAATAGAAAAACACCCCCAAACAAGACCCGACAGTTTAGTTAACACCAGAAGTAAAACTACTTCCCTAATAAATGGCTCACCATTCAAAAAGGGGGTGGTGAGTTCTGGAGATGTGATAGAGTACTTACCTAGTTTGCACAAGATTCAGGGTTCATTTCCCATCAATTCCTTCCCACCTTGGGGATGCAAGTCAGTACCTTCATGTTTGCCCTCTATGAACAAGATCCTGCTTTGATCTGCAGGAAAACTCTGGCATCCTCTCAAGTATCTCTTTCTTGTGTGACTGTGTGTGTGTGTGTGTGTGTGTGACACACATCAAAGAATTAATATATTCTTTCAAAAATACTAAGAAAATGAAATAAATTCCCATAATTTAAGTACTTTGTTATGGGTTGTAGTAAAGCTGATGCAGGAGGGTTGTGGGGTTTTAGCTAGCCTGAGCTAGGCAGAGATAGTCTCTCTCAAGCAAACAAACCAACAAACATACATTTTTGTTCCTAAAATTCCCATAAATTCAAATCTCAGTACATAAAAGAAATTGAAAATAAAACACATTACAAAAGTCATATCTCAAACCAGGTAACACTTAAGGAAAACCAAACCAAACCAAACCAGATTTGGAACTGCATATAATTTAATCAAACAAATAAAAAAGACTGAACAGAAGGACATAAGACAAGGAGACAAAGTCTAACGAAATTTAATTGTTATACTTTGGTTTTTCTTCTTCTTCTTCTTCTTTTTCTGAGACAGGGTTTCTCTGTGTAGCCCTGGCTATCCTGGAACTCACTCTGTAGACCAGGCAGGCCTCGAACTCACAGAGATCTGCCAGCCTCTGCCTCCTGGGAGTGTTGGGATTAAAGGCGAGAGCCACCACACCTGATTGGTTTTTCTTGTATTAGATGTAGAAGGCGTAATTAGTGACTTGGTATGTAACTATCAAACCAAATAAAATTTTAAAAAGAGAAATGTAGCCAGGTGTGTTGCACTTGTAATCCCAGAACTTTCAATGCCAAGGCAGAAGGACTGCTGTGAGTTTGAGGTATGTGTTGGCTACACAGTGAATCTGAGGCTAGTTTGGGGTTATGGAGTAAAACCCCCACCCCACTCCCTCTTCCAAAGTGTTTGTGTGTGTGTGTGTGTGTGTGTGTGTGTGTGTGTGTGTGTGTGTGTGTGTGTGTGTGTGTGTGTAGTAAGGCTGAAGATCCAGTTCCATTACTTCTGTAGCAAATTAACAAAGACTTTACATGGAAGTGTACACCTACCTGGCAGAGCAGTTATGAAATCCCTCTGCAGCATAGGTTTTAGATAAGAGTTGATGTGTCCATGCTGGTAATGACACATTTGGGATATAAGGTGTTCTACAAATTCCACTTGATCAGACTCTGACCACTGCTCAAAATACTTGACACACAGTTCCTTTTCCTTCTCATAGCTTGCTGAGAGTTTCCGCTGCTTGGGTACAATCATACTGGAAGTGCCATTGGCAAGTTTTGTCTAAAGGAAGGGAGGGATTAAAGAAATATGTAATAGTAAGCATTGAAAATGAGGGCAACAGTCTAATTTTCTAGTCTCATATGCTAACTTGTATCTTTACAAGTTATTCTTGTTAGATGTACAGTAATTGAGGATTTGTGAACTATAATTATGTGAAAAGCCTTACAAATATCAGAGTAAGGTGGTAAATCAGGGATACTGCAGGAAAATCAAGTATCTGTTCATAAATGTTCACAGACATTCTTAATCTATGGCAATATACAGATGGAAACGAAAAGCTAGAAGTACATAATTATTACTAGCAAGCAAAAAAGTTAATTTGCTCTTTCTTGTATGTAGCCATTACTGGACAGTTAGAAAATTACTTCTTCACACTTACTTTTTAATGGTCAAATAAGAAGTCTTCCATGCAAAGAAAGACCTATGAATATTTACAGTTCTCATAGTATCTTTGCAGATAAACCCTACTAACTCATATGCTCAAGTTAAACTTTTCTTTCCAAAAATCCCATCTTTGTGATTATCAAAAAATTAAATACTATAGTTTCTAATAACTAAGTCATTTAATAAGTATTTACTGATTATGTGCAATGTACCCAACACTGTTCTAAGTGCAAGGATATAAAGGTGAATAAATCCATCAGGGAATCGTCAGGAACACATGTTCTAGTTTAAGAGGCACATGTCACTTAGGGCTGGAGGAATGGCTTAGCAGGAAAGTAAGGTACTTGGCAGCAGCACACACACTGCTGACCTGAGCTGATCCCTGGAACCCACAGGGTGGGAGCAGTGGACCAAGTACCACAAGCTGTCCTCACCTCCACACATACTCTGTGCAATGTATGTGCATGTGCACACACACAATAAATAAATGTAAAAAATAAAACTGTAAAAATAACAGGAAGGGGGAGTATGTTATCATGGCAGGCAAAATTCTAAGATGGTTCCATAAAAATTCTCCATTATACGCTTTGCAGATCTCTATGAGTTTGAGACCAGCCTGTCTATACAAGTGAGTTCTAGGCCAGACAGGTCCACATAGTCAGGCCTGATCTTAAAAAGAATTATACACATATCTTACCTTAGGTCAAACACTATTGTAGGTGCTAAATGCTTAAAATAAGGCCACAATCAGCTGAACTTAAAAGAGATTACTAAATAAAATAGAAAGTGGTAGTACACACCTCTAATTCCAGCACTTAAGAAGCTGAGGCAGGATTCTAAATTCAAGGCCAGTCTGCGTTACATAACTGTTTCCAACTGGCCATATAAAAATTACACATTTTTTTCTCAACAGGTATTTCCTAATTACACAAAGTCTTCAGAGAGTTTTAATTTTCTGCCCCAGAAGGTATGGAAAATGTGATCAGAACAGCCTCCATGGATAAGCAGTGAGGAAATCATGACTCTACTTTTACTGTAACAGCAAGGACTAGTCTGAGGATTTCCCCAGGAGCTTCTAGGTAAGAACTTGGCAGGCTAGGGGAGAGATGGCTCAGAGGTTGCAAGCACTGGCAGCTTTCCAGAGGTCCTGAGTTCACTTTCCAGTAACCACACGGAGGCTCACAACCATCTGTAATGAGATCTGGGGTCCTCTTCTGACATGCAGGCACAACACTGCATACATAAGAAAGAACTTGGCTGACCAACATACTGATTTCAGCCTTGTGATACCTGAACAGAGAACACAACCATGCTGGATCAGACTTCCCAGCTCTAGAACTATGAGCTAATGGAGAGGTGTGTTGGAACTTGCTAAGTCCATGATGTTATGCAGCAACTTAAAAAAAAATAATGTAATTATGTAACTCTACCTGGTCACAGGCAGTTTTCCTAATGGGGTGATAGTTGAACTTAACATTTTTTTTTTTTTTTACATGGGGAAGAGTATCCTAGGTAGTGAGACTTTTGATAGCACAGGGTCTGGGAGGCAGCATTTTGTCTGGCAATGCTAAGGGCCCTAAATGAGTAGTCAAAGAGATCTCTGGGGAAGGAGTCTGAGCCATGCCATCAGTTCCATTTAGGTGATGACAACTAACCTCCATATATGTCCTCATCAACTCCCACCTCTCTTACATGAATGTTGCTCTTCCCATCAGGAGAATCTCAGCTAACAGGATACAGAGTCACAATCCAGGTCGTTAGCCCAGGGAACTCCACTCACTCCTTAAAGCCTGAGCCACAAAGCTAAGGAGCAAAATAAGAGGATGAGAGGCCACAGGGACAGGCACTGAGAAGGAGGTCTGAGTGACGCAGACTGCACTGACTAACCCGACTGGGTGGGACAAGCACTAGGAGGCCAACTTAGACAAGCCATCTTAGACTCCAGTGCTGGTTGTAGAAGTGGAGAAGACAAAGAATCAGTATTCAGTGTATTTTGAGGGCAGAGCAGATCTCACTAAACCTAGATGTGGGCAGGAGAAAAGAAGTAAGACTCACACCCAAGTTTGAAGCTGCAAAACAGTAGGAAAAGATTCAGAAATCAACAGAAACAGTTATTCTCAAAAAAGTGATTTTTACACACAAATGAATGCAACTGGATACCTTTCAAAGTAATCTGATGGACAATGGACATATTTGGCTGAGGTGACCCTTATGGGGCATGGAGACCCATGATACTATATAGAATTCATCATGTTACATATGCTGGATGTGGCATAACACTGTTCCACACATGGATACTCTACTTCTGCCATTAAGGAAGGGGTCTGTCTTATCTTCTCAAAATTTTACAAATGGAACCTGGTCATCAGCTAATATTGGTGGATGTCAAAGAATAGCATGAAGGCACTTGGCCACAATGAAGGAGATGGCACCTGTAAGCAGCAACAAGCCTGGTGTGCAGAGCTGGGCCAGGCTTTCTAGCACAGGTGTCATTATTCCCATACTGAGTAAAAATGATTAAGAAGAACCTGCTGGGCACTGGCCATGGGGAGTTCAGGCTACTTTCCATATAGGCTCTTTGCAACTGAGCAAAGGGAAAATGGGAAGTAAGATTTAGAGTGCTAACAAACAGGTGGGCTTATAAGCTTAACCAAAAAAAGCCACTTTTCATCCCAATAACCAAAAGCCCACCATATCATCATTATTATCTTTGTCATAAAAGAGAGAAATGAATTGTGGACACAGCCCAGAGTACTTTGGGAAAGAGTACTTTCTTAGCATGGACAAGGCCCTGGGTTCCACATATAAAGCAGGTGCTGCGGCACAAGAAAATTGAAGCCAACCTGGACTACATGAAATTATATCTTACAAAACAAACAACCCAAACATAAAACAACTCTTCCTCCACCTGCCCCCTCCCCCATGAACAAACTGAGTTGGGGGCTAGAGCTGTCTTCCGGCTCAGCTGTAACATAGAGCCATCAAGCTGGTGAGACGGCCGTTTCTGCTTTGCACAGACTGGGCAGATCTACAGCCACAGGGAGCTTGCATGCTGCAGCAGCCATCAGGATGAGAGGAGTCAGAAAACCTGTTGGAGCTAAGCTTCAGTCAAGGCTTTCTTATGCTTTCAGCCAAACAGGTCTTAAAACAGCCAGTTATTGGGGCTGGAGAGATGGCCCAGCGGTTAAGAGCACCGTCTGCTCTTCCAGAGGATGGGGGTCCAATTCCCAGCATCCACATGGCAGCTCACAACTGTCTGTAGTTCCAGTTAAACACCAAGGCAAATAAAGTTTTATTTATCTTACTTATTTATCCAGTTATTAGAAGTGGAGAGAGAGGTAAACACTCATGTACTGACAGACTGCTCTGGGAGACTGGAACAGCTAGCTCCTACTTTGCAGTCTCCACCCTTCACACGAGTGTTTTCTTATGAAGAAGACACTTACCCAAGATCTACTTCAAATGGTACTGAATTAATCAAAACCCCACGCTACTGTTTTAGAGCTATGACCCTGGAATTAGGAGACTTACTAATTTCCTCTTCACTGGAATTTTGTTAGAGAAAAGGCTATAACAAGCTTGTTTATGAATCATACTTAGGGAGGTATTTAGTACACCTACCTCTACCCATGCTGAGGATCAAACCAAGTAACTCTCCCAGGCTTGGGCAAGCATTATACCAATGAGGCCACATGCTCAGCTTCAAATCAAATCTGTTAATAAAACACTGTTAGAGCTGGGGTTTCTTCCCTACTTTTGAAAAGATATCTTCCTTTCTTAGTTTAGTTTTAGTAGGTTTAACATACACAAGGAGGTGTAACAGAGCATTACGTGCACAAAACAGTGCCCTGTCACAGGTGCCAGCAGGCTGACCAAGAACAGATGAGCACAAACATCCTGAGCTCCCTGTGTGTCCATTTTGTGGTCACTTGCCATCCTACGAGAAACCACTACTTGCACTTAACTTCTGGGCCAGGGTCTCATTAATGAAGCCCAGGCTGAGGCCCAGGCTAACTTGAAGTCTGTGGCCTTTCTTCTGCCCATCCTCCAGACTCTTGGGATTATAGGTATGCCACCACACCTAGCTAAAATGTTTTTGGAAATAATTTATTAATGTAATTTATCATAGCATAGAAAGAAATTTAAAAAGATGAGAAAACTCCACACAACATTTAGGAAAAAATTAATATCCATAAACTAAAAACCTTGCTGAGGGACTATCTATCTACCTACCTACCTACCTACCTACCTATTATTTATTTAGAAATAGGGTCTTACTATGTAGCCCTGGCTGTCTTGACATTTACTATGTAGATCAGGCTGTCCTCTAACTCAAAGAAATCCTCCTGCTTCTACCTCCTGACTGCTGGGATCAAAGGTGTGCACCACTATTCCCAGTGGCAATGTTTTTAATATAAATAAATGAATATATTACACCCATAAACTAGACTCAATATTGTTCATTTGTTTTTGATTGATCTATAGAGCGAATACAATATCAATTAAAACCTTAGCAAGTGAATTGATATGGACTCTCCTAATTTATATAGAGATGCAAAGGGACCTAAGTTAAAAGATGGAGGACTCAAGAATGCAGAATTTTATTCTACTTCTTATTCCCCACAACCTGTGTATGTGTATGCGCACATGCATGCACAGGTATGAGTATGGAGAACATTTTCAAGAGTTGGTTTTCTCCTTCCACTGTATGTTCTGAGGATCAAACTCAGGTTGTTGGCTTTGTAAAGGAAGTGATTTTACCAAATGAACCATCTTTCTGGCTTGAGACTACTAAGTTTTAAAACACATGCAATGCAACCAAGATAGTATGGCTTTGATATAGGGAAAAAATGTGTACCAGCCAACCAAAATATGCAGCTTATTCTTTTCCCTTTCTTCCTTCACCTGATCTCTGAGATATGGTCTCACTATGTAGCCTATACTGGCCCTGCACTCATGATGCTCCTGTCTTAGCTTCTCAAGTGCTGGAATTATAAGTGTGTACCATTACACCCAGCACTGGCCAGTCAAATGATGCTAGGGTAATGCTATGGGGAAAGAATAACTTTTATATATATATTTTATGTTAACTGGTGTTTTGCCTGCATGCATGTCTGTGTGAGGGTGTCAGATCTTCAAACTACAGACAGTTGTGAGCTGTCATGTGGTTGCTGGGAATCAAACTCAGGTCCTCTGGAAGAACAGTTAGCGCTCTCAACTGCTGAGCCATCTCTCCAGCACCAAGAATAACTTTTTAACTTTTTTTTTTTTTTTTAAGATCAGGTGGGGTGGGGTGGGGGAAAAGAGTATGGGGAGAGATGACTGAAATTGGAGGGCATTGGGTGGGGGAAGAGGCGATGTGGAAACGTAGTGCAGTGGGAACTCCTAGAAATGGAGGATATGGTGCCTGAACCGTCCTCCTTTTAGAAGTAAAGTTTCCAGTGGTGGGACTGGGACACCAGCCCAGCTACAAAACCTTCACCCTACAATTCATCCTGCCTGCAAGATGTGCTGAATCAATGGTGGGTGCCAAACTTGTGAGAGTGGCCACCAATGATAGCTGTAATTTGAGACTCATGCCATAAGAGAAGCCCATGTACAACAATTCCTGGAAGATCAGAACACAGAGGCTGGACAGCCCAGAGACCTAAGGTAAAACCCAACACAACTGGAAAAAAAAAATCAATGAAATGATGACTCCTAAGGATATTTTGTTATACTGATATGGATGCCTAGTCCAGCTGACATCAGAGAGGCTGAGGATGGGAGTGGATATAGAGACCCATAGTCACATATTAGGTGGAGAGAGCGCCTGGGTCGGAGATCTCCATGAGGGTCTCTCTTCTTGGAGCTTGGGGAACCCTGTGGAAGAGGGAAAGGAAGACTGGTGGAAGCCAGAGGGGTTGAAACCACCAGGAGAGCATGGCTCTCTTGGGACTCTCCCTCCACCCCCACCCGAATCAACTAAGCAGGGCTCATGGGGGCTCAAAGAGACTGAAGTAAAATTTTGGAGCCTGCATAGGCCTATGCCAGGTCCTCTGCATATATGTTACAGTTGCTGGCTTGGCGTTTTTGAGGAACTCCTGACCACGAGAGAGGGGATGTCTGACTCTTTGGCCTGCTCTTGGGACCCTTTTCCTCCTACTGGGTTGCCTCACCCAGTCTTGATATGAGGGTTTGTGCCTGGTCTCATTCTATTTTATTGTTCCATCTTCTGTTGAGGTCCCTAAGAGACCGACTTTTTTTCTGGGAAGAGATGGGAAGGGGCTGTATCTGGAGGGAGGGTATCTTAGTGAGGGTTTCTATTGCTGCAATGAAATACCATGACCAAAAGGCAAGTTGAGGAGGAGAGAGTTTTTATTCAGCTTACACTTCAGCATTGCTGTTCATCACTGAAGAAAATCAAGGACAGGAACTCAAACAGGGCAGGATCCAAGAGGCAGGAACTGATGTAGAGGCCATGAAGGGGTACTGTTTACTGGCTTGCTCCTCATGGCTTACTATGCCCACCTTCTTATAGAATCCAGGACCACTAGCCCAAGGATGGGACCACTTACTATGAACTGGGCCCTCCCCCATCTCTAATTGATAAAAAGTCTGACAGCTGGATCTTGTGAAGGCCTTTCCTCAGCTGAGGCCTCTTCCCCTCTGAAGACCCTAACTTGTGTCAAGCTGACACACAGAACCAGTCAGTATATAGGGGAAGCTGCACTTGGACATACTGTATTAGAGAATAAAAAATAAAAGTAAGGAAAAAAGATTTACATATTTATGCATTGTATGTTCTAGGATGCATGTATGCTTGTAGGTATCTACAGAAATCAGAAGGTGGTAGCAGATCACTGGAATTGGTATTATACTGACTCCTTATGTAGGTTCTGGGAATGAAACCCAGGTTCTCCGTAAAAGTGTTCTTGACTGCAAGCCACCGCTCCAGCCTCAAGCTCTTTAAAATAATGATGTTAAGCAACTGCACATACACACTGGTAAACACACTTTGTTCATTACACACACCACATGTAAGATTAGCTTGTATACATTCAAGTTAAAACTATTAACTGTAAAAATTATAGAAGAAAATTGTAGATTTTTTTTGTACCCTTGGGCTAGGCAAACATTTTAGAGAGGTTGTAAAAGCAGCAAACTTAATAAAAAGAAAAGAATTAAATAAATCAGGGTGTGTGTGTATGTGTGTGTGTGCATGCACTAGGCATGTTGTTTATGGGGGTCAGAAGATAGTTTTTGGGAGCTGGTTCTTTTCTTCTAAGCACCTCTATCCACTGAACCATCTCACCAGCTCAGATAGCTGGAAAAAATATCTGCAATGAACGTATTGATCAGAGGACTTTAGAATATACAAAGAACTCTTAGGACTCAATAGTGAGGAAAATGAATAATGCTAGTTGTTTCGTAAGGAGGAAAATACTTGTTTTGCTTTTTTAATTGGCAAAAGATGAAATACACCCCACAAAACAAAGCTCTGGAAGGCCAGTAAGCATACAAAAGATGTTCTACGTTTCAAGTCATTATGGAAATGTAAATCATAGTCACAAGACACTACTATACATGGACTAAGATACTGACTATCCAGAACAACTGGTCTCTCACACATCACAGCTGTGATGCTGAATGGTACAATTACTTTGGAAAACAAGTTGACAGTGTTTTATAGAGGCAAACACAGACTTTACTGGGATGTAGAGATTTACCTCCCAAATGCAATTCTACACATTAATGTTCATTGTTTTTGTTTTCATAATAATCTCAGAGTATGATAAGACACAAGTTCATCAAGAGACGAATGATAAACAATAAAGTGTAGTGTAAGCACAAGCACACAGTGGAACGCTCAGCAACATTAGGTGGGAAACAAATGACAAGAATGGATTCCAAAACACAGGAGCTAGAGAAACACAAGGGTACACAGTTTCTGAGTCCATTTATATGACACTCTAGGAACAATTAATCTAAATTTTATTCATAAAAACAGATCAGTGGTTTCTCTGAGTAGGGTGTGGGAGTGAAGCTAGCTGGGGAAAGGCACAGGGAACTCACTGAAGCCACGCAGACCTTCTTTGTCTTGTTATACAGCATACAACTGACAAAGTTTATTGAATCATAATACTTAATGCCACCCTGATACTAATTTTATTTGTAACTATACACTACATTTACAAAGAACTTGAAGGTCTTTGCTGTTGAGTATCTTCTCTGACCATTCTCCCATACAGATTGTTCTACAACTGTCTCAAGTAAATGAAGTAAAATTCCAAGTTGAGAAACTGAAAAATCCACAAGGGCACAGTGAAAAAGTTCAATTATTAAAACAACCAGAAGGTTGTATATTGGAGTGTATGGGGGGAGAGAGATAATAGTTACTGGTGGTGGTAGAATTGATTCAGCTTTCCCAACAAAAGCCAAATGAGTCAACCATGCTGTTCAAATGTCTAGGCAAGCTGACAAACAGCTTCTGTTTAATGACGACACTAACTTCCTGCCGCTTGCACACCTTTGCTGCCTTTCTGTTTGCAATGAACACTTGTCTCCAAACAAAGTCCAAATGATGCTGTCAGGTGACAAGCACACAAAATGAAAGGAGTTAAGTGTTTGTGGCACTGTCTTCCAGTTTAGGCCTAAAAGGCTAAGGGCCTCACCCCTGAAAACATATTACATGTTCCTTTTTCAAAATGACCATGATTTTCCCTGCAGCTGCTGCCTGGGCCAGGAGGGAAAAATATATTCTTACAGACATCAACTGGTCTAGCCAATAACACGACATGTGCTGACTAACTGTATCATGTTAAAAAATAACATTATGGACTAGCTGAACAGGACCGTGGAATGACACTTATTTCCAGTTTCCATGCAAACTCTGCTGTAACCAACCAACAGGGAGAGCCAAGGTAAGTAGAGAAAGAATGTTTCAGACAAAGGACACCACTAAGAAGTGTTGCAAGGACAAGGACAAAATGAAGGCTGCTGATGACAAGAGGTGCAAAGGCTGAAATTTTAGACATGTAAGGATTCTGTCTGGCTCCGAGAGACCCTGGCAGTGGGGACTTACGCAGTGTGGAGGGAAGTGCTGACTCTGACAGGGTACCCAGTAGAGAATGAAGAAAGGAATACTGTGCTGGGGGTTAGAACTCGCCTAAGAGACACAACAAGAGTTCAGATTAAGGCTGAAATCTTTGTATTGTCAAGTGCCACTGACTGGCTACTCTGTGCAGGGTGGTTTAGCAGAGACAGGTACACAGTCAACAGGCAGTTTCTTGCCTTCTCTGGGGAAAAATGAGAAAACCACAAAAGAAATATACTAACTTCAGAAACTTATATGGATTGTAAAGAAACATAAGAATAAAGTAAAGCATCGAGTGAACAGTTGAGCTTCCTTAACTGGGGAGGTAAGAAAGTTACTGCAGGAGGAGGCATCTAGGTTGAGATTTACATAAGACTAAAATCTTACCTGGAACTGGAGGAAGAAATTACAACAGGAGGGAGGAGAAGGAGGAGGAGGAGGAGGAGGGTACAAAGATAGATATGAAAAGAGACAGGCCCATGTGGACAGGAGCAGGGTTGCCAATAAGGGGAAAGTAGTGATCAATGAGGTGACTGCTTATAAAGCCCCCTGGGTCAATGGGAAGCAGCCTGGATTTCCATTAAACTATAAAGGAAAGTTGGTGTAAGTGTTAAAGTAATCAAATATAAATGGTGCCTTGTGATGTGCCTTGGAAATACACTAGCTCCATACAGAGAATAGATCAGGAGCTGTGAAGAGGAGGGAAACCAATAATCCAAGCAAGAGTTAGAAGAGCCAATGAGGGGCTGGAGAGATGGCTCAGAGGTTAAGAGCACTGACTGTTCTTCCAGAGGTCCTGAGTTCAATTCCCAGCAAAACCACATGGTGGCTCACAACCAACTATGATGAGGTCTGGCGCCCTCTTCTGTAAAACTGTATGCATAATAAATAAATAAATAAATAAATAAATAAATAAAAAAAATTAAAAAAAAAAAAAAAAGAAGAGCCAATGGAGGTCTACAGTGTGAAGGTTGGGTGTGGTGGCCAATGACTGTAGTCCCGGCATTTAGAAAGTGGACACAGGAGAACCAAGAGCTTCGGGGTTGTTAAGTCTTGTCAACAGAGGTGAGAGGTGAGAGGAGGAGGAGGAGGAGGAAAGAGAAAGAGGAAGAGAAAGAGGAAGAGGAGGAGAAAAAGAGAAGGTAAGGAGAGAGAAGGTGAGGAGAAAAGGAACTCTGGATTAGAAATTAATTAATTAATTAATTAATTAATTAATTAATTAATTCATTCATAGTGAGACAGGGTTTCTCTGTGTAGCCCTGGCTGTACACAGAAATCCACCTGGTCCGACTCTAAAATGCTTGAATTAAAGGCATGTGCCACCACTCCAGACCATAAGACATTTCTTTGAATATAATTATTTACTTTTTTCCTGAAGGAGGAAGAACTTATATATATATTTGCCTAGAAAGGGGCAGAACCAGAGTTACAGGATTCTTGTTCTATGGCCAGGAGAAACAAGTCAAAACTTGCCACACATACTCTTTTATTATACAGCCCAAGTTAGACTTAAACTTGTGATCCCCCTGCCTTGGCCACCAGAATACTGACTGGGAATGCAGGTATGCAGCACCATGTATTGCTTGCCATAGTTTTAGGGAGAAAGCAAATGTTTTGTAGAGGTTCATATTATAATCTCTATAGGCAACTGCCAGGTTTTTGTTAAATAAGAATCTAAGTCAATGATTCTCTCCACTCCCAATGTCTCTCCCTTGCTTTCTTTTTAAAGAATCTTCTAGTAAAAAGTTGGTGCTGTCTTCGTTGTACTGAGAGGAAATAGAGTTGTCTGCATCTTGGTTAGGCTGGAGAGATGGGGCAAGTGAGTACTCCTAGGGAAGGAGACAGTGGAACAGAGGCTCAAAGCATCTCTGGAGCCCCAGAGGGATGGGGAGCAAGGGAAAGAAGCCCACAGCATCTGGGCAATGTTCTACAAGGAAGTCATGAGAAGTTGGAAGTGGTTAGGTACAAAGTAATTAAGTAGAGAAAAGGCAAAATGCTCAAAAGTAGGGTCACACTTTATTTTTAGTTCTTAAAAAGACTTAAAAATTTTCAGTGACCAAATATCCTTAACCTTTTACTGGGGTTGGAAATGGAAGTATACACGAAAGCAAAGTGTGCTGAATGTACAGAACAGGGTATACATTCCATCAGAAGTAAATATCCCATTTCTCAGTGGGATTATTGTATTAATATTTTAACAGCTTCTACTAAATATGATTACATATTAGGTGAACTCATAAATATGTCAGATCTGATTAGTGAATGTGGAAGACAGGAAGGGGCAGATTTGTCAGCAGAGAGAAGTTCACATTATGAATCTGATTTCTAATAACCAGCAAGACAAAGCTTGTGATCACTCCAACGCTTTTAAATAAAACTCACTAGGAGGTGAACTCAAAGCACCTCAGTATATATGATTACAAATGATTATTTAAAGACTAGACAGTTGCCAATCTTCTATTTACAGATGATAGAAAAAGCCATACATAACATTCAACCAAGTCAAAGAAGGGCTATTTTGATGGTTTCCAGATTTTTACTGTGAAGGGACAAGATAGCCACTTAATATTTTTAGATTTCATTTTAGATGACTCTTGTTTCTTTGGTGGGCTCTGGCATGTGACTTTATAGCTTGCAGGATGATGGGGTTCTTTTGTTCTAAACCAAGAAACTCACTGCAGCTTAATTTACTGCTGCATTATTATTACAGCTACTAACGACACACACCTCCAAGGCTGGTAAACCCACTAATGTAGACAGTGCCACCTTAAAAGGGTTTTTGGATGGGTCCTAGTGAGGAAGAAAAAAAAAAAGGACATAATGTTTAATTATAAGAAATGATTGAAATAGGCACAGACATACCCCGGGTGCCTCTGCACTGCAGCAAGCTCTAAACTTGTTATCGTTAATGGTTTAAATTTCACTGTGCTAATCATTTCAGGACACAAGCCTTTCTTGATAATCTAATGAATTATTCCAACATCCTTCAGCAAAAAAAAATCCTCCATGACAGCACTAATTACAAGGCGTTTTCCCAGTGCTTATGTAAAATATGACAGAGCAGCAGCCTAGGGAATTGCAGAAAACTGCTTCTAATTTCCACTGAGAAACTGACAAACACCTCTCTTTCATCTCTCCCAGCTCTCAAGTAAGATTTAACTTTCTCATTTAGTTAATTACCGAGTGAGGATCATCATTTCCCCGGATCGGAGCGGCACAGAGCCTTTATCGTGTTAACTTGTGAACTTGATCGATGGCTGCTGCTAAAACTTAATAACTTCACCCCCTGGCAAATTGTAAGATAAATATAATAGGAGAAACTCTGACAGTAAAAACCTGCCAGAAATGAGCGCTGTGTTTATGCTTCTTTGCAGGCAGCAAAAAAACAACCGACAGCTTATTACTGGTTGCGTGTTACTTATATTTAAAAGACTCCAGGCAGTTAACTTTCTGCGTACTGTTAAAACTTTGCTCATGAGATAGGGAAACAGTACAAGTGTTGCAGACTTGGGGAAGTGAGAAGAAAAAAAAGATAAGGAGAAGGGTAACACGAGGGACCAAATACATTGTGTAAATGTCATGTTTATCATATAAAATGTTCAGGCAGCAGAAACAGGCAGAGTAATCCTCTTAAAAATAATTTTGGCCTTCTGAAACACCATAGAAACTATAGGAGCAAAGTACAGGAATTTATATTCACTCAAATTTTTTTCGATGACCACGGGTCCGTGTCTGAAGAATTCAATTAACCACAGAATTCTTCCATACTTCAAAAAGCCCTGCAGCTGGAAAAGCACTAACTACACCAGTTAACCCTGTGAGCTCTGAGTACACCCCACTATATGCTACACTCTAGGGAGTAACTACACCAGTTAACTCCAAGACATCTAGTGAGTATATCCCACCATATGCTACACCATAGGAAATAACCTACTCCGAGCCCTTCATCTAGTCTCACATTCACCTTCCACAACAAAGCTAAACCAACCCAGGAAGACATTTTCCGATGAACACTATGCTTTAGGTTGAGTCTGAATTTTACCACTTGACAGTGGCAGACTAAGAACAACAGACAAGGGGTAACTATGACATCTTGAAAAGGAACACTGCAACTGGGTGTGCTGCATCATAAACCTAAGCCCAGCACTGTAGAGGCAAAGACAAAGACAGGGGAATCACTGCAAGGTTGAGGCCAGCCTGGGCTAAGAGTGAGATATATCTATCTCAAAATAATCAACCAACCCCTCCACCAAAATCAATCAATCAAATAATAGAATCACCACTCATTAGTGTCTGTTCCTGCCACCTAATAACAGGAATGAAAATCCATCTGCATGTAAAGTGTCAAAGCCACTCATAACACAGAAGTGATAAAGGAAACAGTATGAACTCATTTTGGGGAGCAGATAATCAGGAATGGTCTCAAAGGACTTACAGAAGTTAAGCCCCATGTCTGCAATTGTACTTAGCTCCCAATTATGTGCTGCAACAGACCAATACACTGGAGGCTTAATGCTGCAATCCAAAGACCACCATTTTGAAAGTTGACAGACTCTGGAAATACAAACATTAAAATAGGAAATAATTTTTTTTGTTGTTGCTGGAGGATCAAATCTGAATCATTGTTTTGTTTTCACTTTCATTATACAGTCTATGTGGGATATGGCTGGAAGATGGCTCTGTGAGTACGGTTCTTGCTGTGCAAACATAAAAACCTGAATCTAAACCTCAGGACTCACCTGTTGTCTGGTTTTGCTCTTTAGCTCTTTTGGGGCCTGCCACCCAGCTCACAAATAAATACACATGGAGGCTTACTTTTAATTATAAATGCCCAGCCTTAGCTTGGCTTGTTTCTTGCCAGCTTTACTTAACTTTAAATTATCCCATCTGTCTTTTGCCTCTGGGCTTTTACTTTTCTGTAAATCTTACTCCGTGTCTGGCTGGTGGCTGCCCCTAGCATCCTCTTCTCCTTGTTCTCTTGTTCTTTCTTCTATCTATTCTCTCTGCCCACCAGCCCCACCTAGTTCTCTCTCCTGCCTCGCTATTGGCCATTCAGCTCTTTATTAGACAATCAGGTATTTTAGACAGTCACTGCAACACAGCTTCACAGAGTTCAACAGATGCAGCATAAACAAAGTAACACATCATAAAATAATATCCTACAACACTCACTTCCCCCCAAAGCCAGGCATCATCTATGCTTATTATCTCAACCAGTGGGGGGTAGGGAGTGTGGAGAAAAAGTAATATTCCTGGGGCTCCTTAGCCAGACAGTCTGGCCTGATTTGTCAAATCAAAACCAATGAGGGACATGAATGTTATTCTTGAAGTGTTTACCTGAAGTCCTCCGGAGGATGTGCATATGCATGTGCACTTGACCAAACATGTAGTTTTTAAAAAGACCAAAATTTTCACTATCAATAGACAAATGTTTATATTTCAATATCTGGATTATTTTTCTATTCTTTTAAAAGTGCTATTAGGGACTGGAGCAATGGCTCAGCAGCTAATAACACTTGCTGCTTTTGCAGAGGACCTGGATTCAGTTCCCATCACCCATGTGAAGGCTTGCAACCACCATAACTTTAGTTCTAGGGGATCTGATGCCCTCTTTTGATTTCTGCAGGCACCAAGCATACACGCAGGCGATGCACAGACACTCATGTAGCCAAAATACTCAAATATAAAAATAAACCTTTAAAAAATAAGCAAAAGAATTATTAGTAAATTATTTGATGTCAGTGGGGAAGGGAGGATTTTTAAAATAACATCCAGGATACTTTCTCCTTCGCAGTAAATTAATTAGAAAAGCAAAGTTTTCTTTGTTGAACACCTTCGAGGTCAAGATCTGATCCTGGGATATAAAGAACGGTGACTGTGGAAAGGAAGAGGGGAAGGGGGCGTGGTGACAGAGGACAGGGACAGACACATGCCTGAGGCACAGCTGGGTGTGCGCTGGCAGAGACCAGGGGACAGTGAAGAGCCATTAGGGCTACGGGAGAGACTGGGAAGGGAAGAGAAAGGACAAGCAGGGAAGCTGGGCAACAGCTTGGGGAGAGACTAAATGGGGAGAGGAGAGAAAGAAACAGATGAGGAGAAAAAAATGGGCACAATCAAATGCACAAGGATCTAGCATAAGCCACTCCCGCTCCAAGGGAAGCTATATAATACGGCCAGTGGATAAACAAGTCCTCTCCGTAATAGCAGGAGGGAGAGGGGATGAAAAACTATTTCTTTTGAAAACCGGTATTTAATGTCTCAGGCAGAGTAATAGAGTTTAATTGTCTGGATTCTGGTTGATTCGTCTTTGCAACTTCCTGAAGTGCAGGTTGCTCCTCTGGAAGTAAAATGATGTTAATATCACTAAATAAAATTTTGGTGATGCTGCAAGTTTAAACTAAGAGTCTTCTCTGCAACTTCCTCCTCATATCCTTGCCTTATTTAGCACCAGAAAGTAAAGTTCTGCTATAAATAATGGGGAATTAGGGAGGCAGACCTGTTAGGAGAATCAGAGACACTTAAAACACAAAAAGCACACGGAGGAAGCACAGGAGCTTAGTTAAAGCAGAGAATCTACCCTCTTCTTTGTGCTGGGAGACTTGGAAGGTTTGTGTTTATGAAAGTCAGTGACTTGGTATAACCTGCTCTTAGAGAAAGCTTCATCTAAAGCCTGGTTTTGGGGGTGTGGGTGGGGGGCAGGCTTTCAAGAAGCCAACTCAGCTTTCTAGAAGAAATTCAACTCTTTCCAAATGCTTGTTAATGCATGTTAAATGCAGCAAGAAATAATCCTATGAGGCAGGGTGCAGGCCTCTTTCAGCTGCAGCGAATGAAGTAAATGACTTGTAACTTCTGGAAGTCTTGGTTATCTGCAGGTAAAACTTTAATAACCCTTGGAGCATCAAGGGACTAAAGACATTTCTCTCTGGAATACTTCGGTAATTGTTTTCTTAATTTATCCAGGAAAGGCTTAGTTTGAATGCAGCATCTGTTTTTTTTTTTTTTTTTAAGCAGAGGTGATCAGAATAACTTTCTCAGACTCACATAAATTAGCAAAGTTCAGACTAAATTTCAAAATGCAGTTGTTATATAAGCTGTATGGTCTTTCTAGAACACAATCCTGGTTCTTTTCCTCCTCCTCCTTCTTTGTAAAGATACTTTATTTTTTATATACATTGGTGTCTTGCCATGGATTTTGGGTCCTCTGAAACTAAAATTACAGACAGGTGTGAGCTTCCATTTGGGTTCTGGGAATTGGACCTGAATCCTCTGGAAAAGCAGTCAATGCTTTTAATGCCTCAGCCATCTCTCCAGCCCCTTCATCTTTTAATAATTAAGTCACTCCCAAGTAGATGGTTGTGCAGGGGCTGGAGACTACACTGCTCTGCAGATGTCTTTTGTATAGCCAAGAGGTGTACATGCACAACAAGACCATGAAAGTATCAACTGAAGCCAGCCCCAGTGGCCTTCTGTACCATAGTTATGTTTATGTATTAGAATGTTGTAAATACAACTAAACAACCATTATGTCTTGATCTGATCCCACTATACATTTATTGGGTGTATAACTTGGGTACATTAGTTAATCTTTCTTAGCTTCCAATTCCTCATCTATAAATGGTGACTCCACTTTGTTGGAGGTTATTAACGTTAAGATGAAATGAGGTAACATACACAAAGCCATTTAAAGAGAGAATCTAGGAAAGACTAAAGGCAATCACGGTTCCAACTGGATAACAGCCTACCTATGCACTGCTGGTTATAATTAGCCAATCACCTTATTAGTGAAATCTTTTGGTTTTTCAACCCTACCCAGAAACTTACTTTCAAAATAAACTTAGAGGGCAGTGATAAATCTTTTGAATCTATATACCAACAGCACAAAAATAAGGTAGAAACTCAATTCTAATTCAAACTAATGCGAGAAAAGGCTATTGCTTTTTGAAAGCACACCACTACAAAAATAGCTGAAATCCCCTTCTCTGGCTACCAACGTTACCACTGTCAGTATATTGATGTTTTACCCAAAGGAAAAACTGGCAATCTTAATCCATGTTCTAAGACTGGCTTCAACATTCAAATGTAACCTATTGAAAACACCACTATTAGCTGGGCATTATGGCTCAAGGTCTTTAGTTCCAACACTGGGAAGTGGATGTACAAAGAGTTCAAGGCCAGCCTAGGCCATCATGTGTCTGAGATCCACTTGGGCTGCACAGTAAAACATCTCAAAAAGGACAAAATAATTTAAGCTTAAAGTAATTATGTCTGAAGTCAAGAATTACAATGAAACCTCCAAAAAGTATGATGACGAATGCTAGCTTAACATTCTATAAAAAATTAAAATTATAGGAAATGAGCTCAGCCTGATAATACCTTCTTGAAATCTGCCTCCTCAGTATGACCCATTTCTTTTGTAATTACATACTTGTTATCTTTGTACTACCTTCCATCTGGTTGCTAGTATTTAAGAAAAAGTTTTTTAGAAAACTATCAGTACTATTTCTACTAAATATTCCCTTACTTTACAAAAAGTGACAAAAGAAACGGCTATATTCCAAATGGTTTTAGTTAGGGCCAAATCCAAATAGTAGGTCTACACAGAGTCTGCAAACATGAAATTCCACGGGAATTCTCCTAATGCTTTATTATCAATAGTACTCAAATTAAGACCAATACTGTTCTCTATTCATTTAAGAGCTTGCTGTACTATTTTTTTTTTCTCTTTTTTTCTGGATTCCAATGGCTAGCAAAATTTCCACAGTTGAGATGGCATACTGGCTACCATGATAAACAAGGACAAGCATTGGGCCTGGGCTTCCATTTGAAAAACTAAGTTTCACTGGTCAGAAGTAGTATCTGGGGCACCAGCTTCTATGGCAATAGTGCTTAAAAACTTTACTATTATTATTACTATTAATATTATTATTTTGAGGCAGGGTCTCTTTATGTATTCCTGGTTGTCCTGAAACTCACTCTATAGCGCAGGCTGGCCTCCAACTCACAGAAATCCACTTGCCTTGCCTCTACCTCCCAAGTTTTGGGAATAAAGGCCTGGGCCACCTCCACGTGGCTGGACAGAGCATTTCTGACAGTGACCAATCTAGTAGGTTCACTAGGACAGCAGCAGTGAGAACAGGGGGTTGGGAAGGACAGGAGAGTAAGACATGCATGGTGGCTCATGCCTGTAATCTCAGCACTTGGAAGAATGAGGCAGGAGGATTTCTGTAAGTTCCAGACCAGCCTGGCTATGCAGTGAGATACTTGCTTAAACAACCCAAGCAAATCAAAATGATCAAGGCATTTTGGACAGAATCTTAAAATAACATTATGGAACCAGGGCACACAATGGAGGAAGCAAAGGACTGAACTGTTTTAAAGATAGAACTAAAGAGCATCAGAGCCACCAGCTCAGGATCACATTCTGTGTCATCTACAAAGTGAGTGACATCGGCAAGCTCATCACTCTTCTTAGGCAATATCCCCTTTATTTTTTAATCTCAAGGACTTAACACTGCTTGTTCCTGAGGGTTGTTACAACAGATAATATACACACATTACTTAGAACATGGTACAGTAAATACGTTTTGAACAAAAGTAGCTGCTGACAGAAATTAAAAACAATACAAAATGTAGTAACAACAGTAATATCCTTACTGCCACTGAACTGCATACTTAGAAATGGTTATATAGTCTGTGGGTTTCTGTTTTAGGGGAAGGTTGGGGAGACACAATATAAAAACAAGACTAGATTAGTGACACATAGCTCAGTCGTAGGTGCTTTACCTAATGTTCTCAACATCCTGGATTCAATCTCAAGCACTGAGCTAGGGTGGAGAGGTGTGTGTGAGCTGGAGGAACCACCATAAAAATACTTAATTCTCTCACTCACACTATATGATATGTGATACTCTATAATCTACCAAAAGGCTACAGTAAAATAAAAAAGCCAGGCAACACCAAGCACTGATTGGCAAGGTAAAGGAACAAAGGAATCTCTCATTCTCTGAGGCCAACAGCTTCTAGTTTTTTTCCCTAGTTTCATAGACATTTGATTTCATCTACATATTCATGCAAATGTATATGTGAGAATTTTTAATTATCAAAAGCTGAAAAAAACCCAATGGTTGGCTGCATTAAAATATATAAATTTAAACATGTATTACTGTGAAATATTACCTACCAATGATGACATATATCATTGTAACCGTGTGCAACAATGTGAATGGTTGGTTCTTCAATATATTCTGCCCAAATGACATGGACAGTAAAGGGTGCATGTTGTATGGTTCTACCTACATGTGTTCAAAACCAGGCAGAACTAAC
This sequence comes from Sigmodon hispidus, assembly GCA_004025045.1. NCBI lineage: Eukaryota > Metazoa > Chordata > Mammalia > Rodentia > Cricetidae > Sigmodon > Sigmodon hispidus. The sequence continues at coordinate 98,094 of PVIH01000846.1, read as the reverse complement.
ATAAGGAGATGGAAGTAAAGATAACTGTTACCCCTGGGAGGTCATTTAACGGGAGCAGGAAGGGGCTTTGTTATGTTCCTTTTCTCTTCTTTAAATGGCTAGACTGCAATTATACAGATCTCTTCACTTTGAGGAGGAAATTCACCAAATCTAAAAACTCTTAACATTGCTAGATATTCACACAAGGGAGAAAGCAGAGAAAAATCTGTTTGGTTCTTGACAGACTGTCCTAACCTATATTTTCTGATATAAAGAAAACAACTATTAAAAAAAATTTAAATTTTGCTACAAAAGAGCCTGAGAGTACATCTCCTATTGTGACCCCATGGTCACACACAGACAATTATTCCCACATGGTGCTGCTCTGAGCAAGGTTAGAGCTCCCTCTAGCACTTCTAACTAAGGAAACACCACAGGCTCTTACAGAGCTGACACAATTTGGTGCTGCCCACGGTTAAATGCAATACGGTGATTTTTATTTTTAATTTGCTTTAATTGTTGCTATGATATGAATAATTAATAGGCGGCTTATGCCAGTTTTGTAAAGTTCACAGTACAGAAAGCCAGGAGAGAAATATCTATTTACAAAGGAGGCTTAAAAATGGTTATAACTGCTATAATATTAGAGAATTTGGAATATTTATTCATGATTTATGGTAACATTATGTTCTAGCAACAAAGAAACATGCTACTAAAAGCCATTTCCTACTAAAAACATCTTCCTGTCTCTTCTCCTTTCTCTGCTGGCTGCACAACCACTGCACTCACAGTGCTGCAAGAGCAAAGCAGGTCAGTGCTGGGAACCTGGCTCGTTGGTGGAGGACAGTCAGAAGGTTTGACTGACAACATTTAATCCGCTTCCACCCATTCCAAGACACGCTGACTAGCACTCAGTGAGCCCCTGGACCACAGAGGCGATTGAACTTAAAAGTCTAGGTTCGCTCCCTGTGTCTTTGTAAACTTCTCTCGTTACTGAAAATTATGACTTTATCAATGATTCTGCCCAACAATGTCTATGAACATTTGGGTGTCACCACAAAGTATATAATTCAAATAAATATTATAATCCTACACGATTGAACAGGTGCTGAAAGTTGGACAGTTCTAACACTATACATAACCACCCTGGGAAAACAGCCACAAGTAAAGGCTTCATGTTTTCATTGTTGGATTTCTACTCCCATACATATTTTGAAAGAAACACTGCTTACTAAAGTTCTTGTTAAAACCAACACACACACACACACACACACACACACACACACACACACACACACACATCAGAGAACAGGTTTCTTGAATCATGAAGGATGAAAGAAAAAGAAAAATACAGTTTGCTTAAAAGTAAATTCATTTAAAGAAAGACTAATGGGGATTATCCAATAGCTTACATTCTGAAAATTAAGAAATTTTTTTAATTATAATGTAAAGCAAGCTTTAGCCATTTAAAAACAAATCTATCTATCTGTCTGTCTGTCTGTCTGTCTTGTGTATTAGGCATATTTGGAGGTTGGAGGACTTCCAGTGGGAGCCAGTTTTCTTCTGTAGTGTGGGACCTGGGGACCTGACTTAGGTCATCAGATGTCTCAAGTACCTTTGATCCCATCTCATCAGCCCACAACCGTTTTTTTCCCTCCCTGCAAGTATCTGTGTGTGAGTACCTGTGAACATGTAAATGGAGACCAGAATGTTGTTGGGTGCCTTTTTCTATCACTCTCCATCGTATTTCCCAAGGCAGGGTGTCTCAGTGAACTAGAGCTCACCATTTGACTAGTAAAGTTATCTGGCTCCAAAGAATCCCATCTCAGTTTCCTAGCACAGCACAGCACCCACACACACTGAGAATTCATGTGTCATGAGGACCTTAACTTCAGCCCCTCACACTTGCGGGCAAGTCCCCTTAGCCCCCTCTAATATTTTTCTTGTAGCATATGAATCTCTTTTAAAAGTGAATAACTATAGCTAATGTGATGGTACAAGCCTGTATATAATTCTAGCACTTAAGAGTCTAAAGCAGGAAACTGGTGAATTCACAGACTAGTCAGAGTGAACCTGGAACACACACACACACACACTGAGATAGATAGATAGATAGAGAATATAAAACTGAAGAAAAGAATAGTTTGTGTAGGAGAGTCATATTTGTAATTAAAGAAAGCTTAGTAATTTGAAAATACAGCTTTACCATTTTATTTTTATTATTTAAAAAGATGAACAGCAGTCTATGACTTCTCACTCATGTTATGGACCTATAAACTCCGCCAAGACACTGTACAATAGACAACAGTCTTTCTTGCATATTCTGTAAGGCCAAGATGTCAATTTGCCACTTTAGTTTGGTCATATTAACACGGCCACACTTATTCCAAGGGCAGCTCAAACTAGGAGTGAAATGTCTGAAAACAGTTCATTAACCTACTGAGAGTCTCAGTCATGTGCTGCGCCTTCCTCAGACAGGATCACTCACTACAGATTCTCTTTCAACTCACCTGCTATCTGTTGGGAGCTGTACATCACGAACTAGAACAAGAATGACAAGTCTAAATTAACAGAACAGAAAAGCTATTGGATGTTGCCTCTTGGTTTAGCCATTTCACTCTCTATTGTGGCAACCAAAGGATTCAGAACCCTGGCATTAATTAAGCAACAGTTTTATTACACACAATCAAAGCCTGAAAGAAAATCCTAACTGACAACAAAAGGAGATTACAAGGTTCAATAAACACTTGTGGTTTTTTGTGGTTGCTAATTGAAGGATCTAAAATTTCTATCACCCGATACAGAATGCTGAAAAGGAAAACATGAAGTGCTAGAGAAGAACAAACCTCAGATTCTGTATTGTGATCTTATAAACCACTTTACGTACTGCTACCATTTCCAAAGCCTAGTTTTTGTTTTAATAGTTACTTTACCATTTAACAGGTACCACAGACAACTGTTTACATAATCTTATTTATAATACTCTAATTTTCTACTCACTAAAATGTATAGACAGTGGTTGAAAGCACAAGGCCCCATGGCCAGACTGTCTATGAGTTCAAATCTGAGTTTTGTGGCACCTTGTCTACCTGGTCAGAGTTAAGAGAGCAACAGAGACACGGGAGGTGTACCTAGGCCTCAGTTAAAAGATGAGCTTGTGTGGTCGCAGGGCCCATAGACCAAAGCCACGGCCTATTCCAAGCTGTTCTCCACACACAGGAACCCACGTGTGTGCCTGAAGTAGACATGTGTGCATACGTGTAATTCATGACTTTTTATTTCAAGTCAATCAAACTCAAAAAAATAATTCAAGACTCTTCTTTGCACAATTGAAAAATAATCCAAGTGAGCTACATGGTTTGTGTTACATAGAATCAGCCTTTTAAGAATAAAACATGTGAAACTAGGCAGCATAGTGTCTCATGCTTGGAATCCCAGCACTCAGGAGCTGAGAGAGGCACATTGTCCAGAGTTTGAGTCCAGCTTGGCATTGTGAACTTCAAATTCTAAGCCAGCTTGGGCTACAGAGTGAAACTTCATTTAAAACACAAAACTAAACTAAAATAATAAATGAGAGGTCAGTTATATTAGATGAAATAACTCACTTTATACATTTTCAGTTGAGGCACAGCAGGGAGAAGCTGAAGGGCTGAGTCTCAGACTCTTGAAGTTTCAAAGCACCTAATAATGGCATTAAATCTACAGTCAACTACCACCCAAACGGTCAGCTAAAAAAGTAGTGATGATGAAATTCATTTAATACAGAAAACTGTCATCACAAATAAATCTATTATAATCTGGATATATATCATTTTAATAGTTTACTTCTCAGAGTAAAATATAAAACAAAAGCTGTATTTCATGGAATTAATACACTCAGAAATAATTTCTTTGCCCTAAGTTACTATCTAGAGAAAAAGAGAATTTTCTATTTGTATTTCTATTTCTTCTATTGGTTTAAGGTATAAAATGGCACTATTAATTCTTAAAAACAAAGTAACACAAAATATCTTTTTTTTTCCACCAAGAATTTCATTTTGTTATCAGCCTGCCATTTATAAATCTAAAAACTCAAACAGGTCACTAAGAAACAATTGAAAAACTGCTAATAGAAAAACAAACAAACAAACAAACAAACAAACAAATCCACCTACCTGATGATGACTCGGGCATAAAACTCAGGAAAAAAAAAAATCACAAGAAACAAAATAAAAGCCCAGTCCAACCCAAACCAACAACACAACTCGAAAAAAGAATGTGCTAGTTAGTGTCACAGAACCAACAGTGAAGGGACCTTGCACCCTAGAGGCAGAGTCAGGCACTTCAAGGTCTAGGCTAGCCTGGGTTACAAAGTGAGACCGTGCATAAGAAACAAAAACAAAAAGGAGGAGGAGGAGGAGGAGGAAGGGGCATGGTGGGTGATGTCAGTAAGACCAAGACAACGGATTTTTTATTTTTTGAAGTTCTATAATTAAACTATCAGGTTTATAATAAGTCCAATCACAAGAGTAAGAAAAAAACAATACAAAATGAAAATGAACCTCACACATAGATGTAAATAAAGCTACTCTTTAGGTTGCCCATTAATCCACAAGTGGAACATTCATCTTATTTACAGTATTATACCCCCTGCCATGATATTCCATTACAGAGTCACGCTACAGACTCCATAGTTAACACTGTAGGAACCGTTACTTTTTAAACACGGCCTTTTCTTTCTGTCCCCTTTTGGCTTCCTTACATGTCTAAGGAAAAAAGTATGATTCATTTTTTTACAGTAGTAGATATTTCTAGAAAATGTTGCTCAAGTCTGAATTGATGTTTGAAGGATAAAACATGGTTAAATTTATGTTCCTTCTTCTGGAGATACTTTAGCATCCCTGTATCTCATCGTCTTAGTTCTCTGTGTAAGCAAGAACTTTTTACATGCTTTTAAAGCTGTGCAGAAAATTCATGTCCCAGTTATCCAACGTAAACTATTCTGTCCCAGAAAATGAATGCCCAGAAAGTCATGCCCAGATACTGACATTATGGTTTTCATGGTCTCTTTAACCACTCATCTTTACCCCATCTTCCTCTTTGAGATAGAGGATTGCAAAGTCCACTGAAATTCTGATACCCTGATCACATGTACATAATCAGCAACCTTCACAATCTAGAAGCATGAATAGAAACAAAAATATTTACTAAAATGAAGACAGAAAAACCAGGGCTTTGAAGCCTCAAAGGGCAATGTTTTTTTTTTTTTTAATATTAACATATTTAGTGTACACAAGCATGCACATATGTGTCCATTACTGAGCCATAGCCTGCAATGTGGAGCTCAGAAAACAACTTACAAGACTCAGCTCTCTCCCATGTGAGTCCTGGATACCTGGCCCAGGCTGTCCCGCCTGGCAGCAAGCACCTTTATTTGGTAAGCCATCTTGTCAGCCTAGGAGGCAATGGTTTAACTGTTACAATTAATAACTAAGTTTAAGTGGGAAAATTTTTGGTTTAAAAGACTGACAATGCATGCTTATACTTTAAAGATGTACATTCCAGAACAACTTAAAACATTATGTTTATGTGTGTGAGTGCTGTGCTGGTATGTATGTCTGTGCACACATGCATGTCTGATGCCCTTTTCTGACGTCAGAGGGCATCAGTTCCCCTGGAACTGCAGTTGTGATTCACTATGAGGGTGCTGGGAATCCAACCTGTGTCCTCTGCAAAAACAAGTGTGTTTAAGCACTGTGCCATCTCTCCAGCCCCAGAACAACTTTTAAAACAATTACTAAAATATGAATCACTAGCTTGAGCCAATTGTTTACTCTGCCCCCTCATTTTCTATGTAGAAAAACATGAAGTCACCTGAGACCCTTTAAAGTCCCATATCCTATGTTTGTTGGGTAAGTGATTATTAATTATTACTGAAATAAGCAGCTAACGTTATAGAGAATTACTGAATGGGTAACTTGGAAGTGTTTAAATTTCTGAGAATAGATAAATTAATCAGTAAAGGGTTGAAGTGGCAGGAAGGCTAGACATCACAAGCATTACACAGAAGTCAAAAGGAAAAGAACTTCGAGAAGGGGAAGCTCATGAGCTGCAGAGCTCACAGGGCCTCAAATGCTACTGAAAGGTATTCTGGTGAGCAAAGACTTTGAGGTCACAAGATATCTCAGTTCAAACACTGATTCCATAACTTAAGGAAGGGGGTGGGATTCCAACTTCGCAAAGCTTCAGGATTTATCATCTGTAAGAAAGGGATAACAGTTCATCTCATCAGGTTTACATTTAAAACTACAGTACCAAATGCAGAGGCTCAAAACCAGATTAATGTATTTGCTCTTTCTCAAACTTCTGAGTAGAAAACTTTAATTAAAAAAAAAAAAAAACCCAACATATTTGGGACTGAACATTTGCCTAGCATGTCCTGAGTTAGATCCCTAGTACTGGGGGTGGAGGATGGGGTTCCTCCAGCTGAAGGCTCACAAGAAACAAAATGGACATTTACCAACTTTACCTGGTACTGAGTGTGGGATGCACATCTGTGGTATTTGTACTCAGGAAGTGAAGGGAAAATTATTTAGTTCCAGGCTAGGCTTGAAACAATTATGTACTGGCTGCATTTCAAAGGACTAAGGACAATTTCTCAAAGCTAAGCCCCATGACCTATGCTGAGGTGAGCAGAGTTTAAGGTGACATGGTACTTTGCTCTTCTTAGGAAGTCAAAGGGAACTGCTTACTTATTTAGAACTGCATATTTATGAAATTACTAGTATAAAAAAAACCCACAAGCACTCCAGCACTGATTGTAAGAAGTTCTTTCTGGAAAGGCGCCTCCCCAACAGGAGTATTGGCAGATGAACTCCAGACTCTTAGGAAAGAAGGGCATCACTGTTACATTCTTAATGAGACCTGTCACACACTGAGGACGCATTTACAAGCTGAAGTCACAACACAAGAATAAAATTTTACATGTATGAATCCTGAGCTCATTTGTACCGAAAGGTTCAAAAGAAGGGTTTGGGTTTCACGAGCTTTGTAAGTGATCTTTTTATACCATGTGACTAAGAACATTTATTCATGGAGAGCTTATGAACCTAGGTTTCTGAAACTGCCAAACATACAGAAAGGACAATGTTTATACCTGCCAACATCCACCAGGACCCATAATAGCTTTAAGGATAAAAATCTCTCTTCCACATTCAGGAATAGAGTGGGCTTTAATATGAATTAGTGTATTGTTCCTAAAATACTAATATGAACAATAGCATCAATATGTTGAAATATATTTGGGGTGCTGGACACTATCTGGTATTATGTCATTGACCCTAAAACTGATTTATACAAATTTCAGCTAAGGCTTGCTGGTAATTAAAACTTTGTTCTGACTGTATCAAGACTTTTGATAGAACAGGGAGATCACACAGGAAGCACTTTTGTTGTGTTTTACATGAAAGCATAACATTAGGAACTTAAGTGTATGAAGTGTATCTTACAGCAACAGGCTTAGAGAATTATACAAGTTGTTACAGGTATAATCAATATTAGCTATAAACGATTAAAAAGGTCCTATTAACTTTGATGAGAAAAGATTGTCTTCTACATAATCTAAATATTTCATAATATAGTTTGGACCTTTTCCCACCAATTCTAAACTCAGATAGGTACATGATAACCAAATTATATTAACCCATTTAATAATGTCTAAGTCAATTAGCTATTGATAATAAGAAATAAGAAATAAGGCCTATTTTCCCTGTATTTGAATTCACCACACAGCATGCATTAAAATGACTCACTTTTACAGTAAGTCACTATGTTTAAATAATGAAAACTAGAACACTGTGAAATGTGCTGTCATCATATACTTTTCCTAAGTTAAAGCTTTCCAGAAAGACATAAAAAGCACATGTTTAGGCTGGAGAGATGGCTCAGTGGTGTAAGAATCCTGCTGCTCTTGCAGAGGACCTGGGTTTGGTGCCCAGCATCTACATGGTGGTTCACAACCATCTGTAACTCTAGTTCCAGGGGATCCATTACCCCTTTCTGATCTCCAAGGGTACCAGGCACACATATACATGAAATACATGAAGAAAAACAGTCAGACATAAAATAAAAATAAATTTAAAAAGCTCATTTGGCTAAAATTTTTTTCTCATTAATTCTTTCCATTGTACGATACAACTTTTCTATTATAAACATGACTAACAAGGTTACAACATTAGTATAACTGAGCTTTAACTGAATGAATCAGTCTATAAGTTCATGATTTTTTTATATTCCCTGCTTCCCTTCCATAAATATCATACTTGATTGATATTCAATTCTTAATTACATAAATTGAAATAATACATTGCCAACACTGAGCAGCCAATGGCATAAGAAATATATAAACAAAGCAGCAGATTCTCTAGTAAACAGAATCAGGAGAGGAACCCAATTTCAATGTGCCACAGCTTACTGCCTGTACTTTGCTCCTCTTTTAAATAACTCAAGGTGACAGAACCACTGCAACCATAAAGCCCCATGTTGCTTGCAGGAAACACTCCACAATGAAGGGAGAAGGTAGAGGTGACAGGAGAACTGTACATAATTTAATTCTTATGGATACTCATTTTGTTTTAATCAAAATGTAAAACCCAGAGTACAACACCAAAGAAAGTACTGGCAATCAAAATTCTAAATGCTCCGACAGAATTCCAGTCCACAGATTACTAACACATTGATTGTATCTGTGGTGTGACTTTGGAAAGCAGTGGGTATTCCTTACAATCTGTAAGCTCTGGAGCAGAATCACAATGTCTACACACACTGAGCAGGACAACAACTACAGGATTTGTCCTCGCCCCTTCAGAAACTGTCCCTGGCACTGTGCGGAGGCTGAGGTGCTGCCTTCATCACGCCCTCTGTTTCTGGTCTTGCTAATTAAAAGGTTGATCACAGAACAATGCTCTTCTCATTAATTTCAGTGTTCCGATTGGGCAGGATCCCTGCTTACCCCACCTGATCTTTTCACACTGCTGAAGTTAATGTGACAGGAGCCGGAAGATGGATTACCTGCTGCCATATTGCCCATCGCCTCCAATCAGGAGCTATCTGTGTAAACTGATTGTTCTAATTTGCTCTCATTATTTTTACAATATCAGGAGAAAATAACGCACACAGCTCACTGTCAAAGTCATGAAAATCAGCCATTAGTTAAACCCAGACACTGAGTGGCTTTATTAGAGGCACTGCAGTTTATTGATGTAGCTCCAGTCAAACAAGGCAGCATTTGCTTCAATAGAAGAATATGTTTATAAAGAAACTAAATATTTATTGTGATAATACCCACAGCAACAGGGTATTCTGGAGAATCCTGGGCCTATTTTGAAAGTGTGGTTTTCACACAACTCATGTAGCAATGAAGGATTGGATTGGCATAAAGTAGGAAATGTTAATATATTCAGGAGCATGAAAATTAATCTATTAAGTGACATCTATCTGTAAAGCATTCATCTCCCTTACCTCAGTCTATGACTACATACACCAATCGATAAATAAGTGTAGCCCAAATATGCTCTATGATTTTTATAAAACAGAAACATTACCTAGGAACCAGAGCCATTTATATAGCAATTATACAGATATATCTTAAATAATATTGTACTTTTATTCAATGTAAGTTTTCAACAAATTTAATTGGTAATCCTAATGTTACAGATATTCACAATGCATTTTAGAATTAAGATACTACATAGGCAATCTAGCAAGCCACACAAATAGGCTGAATTTAAACCCTTTTAGTAAGCACTAGTTCTTTAAAGCAGAAGGCAGAAGTCTACTGAAAGGTTTGATATTCAATGAGGTAACATTGAAGGGATTCATTCTGGGCACACACACACACACATACACAATGTATCTATATGCTATAAAGAAAATGCTAAACTTCTAAAGAAAATAGGTAAACTTGGCATTTCAAGGCTTACCTAGCTAAGGCCATTTTGTTAAAATGTTATCTAAATGCTACCCAAATAGCATTTTTAGGAAGCTGGAGAATAAGGGTATAAATAATAGAAAATGATGCCTTTTATATAAAGGAATCTAACTAATCCACACACTTTCCTTCATCTCTCCACTGTAGGACTAGAAGGAAACATGGCTTCCTCCTGTTTTGTTTCTACACTGAGATCCCTAGGTAATGTGAAGGCAAGAGTGTGCCCTTCTTGCTACTCCCCTTTTAATGGCCACTTTTCTTTTTCTAAGAAACATGTGCCATGCCTTTCTCCTTAAAATTCCTGCACTAAAAGACTGCACCATACTGCACTCCACAAAACGTGCTGATGGCGCCAATTACAAGCCCCCAGCCGAATGCTACAGCCCCCACCATTCGGGCAGATTTATGCGGACTCTTGCCGACGTTATTACAAGTCAGAGTTTATTGGGAAATTGTTACATTATGCGGAGTGTCTAACAAATTGCTTATGCTGCTATAATTGGATTACAACAGCCGCTTGCTCCCACCGGTAAGATTAGGCAAGTAGGACTCCTGCCGATCTCTGAGCGTTAGCAGTAATTTTATTTGCCTTGCCTCTCTCTTTCCTAACAACATGCCTCTCTCCCTGCCAGCTGTCTGCTGAAAAGGCACAGGCTTGTTCCTTGGCCCTAACAATGCAATTACAGCCCCGCAGATCGCACTGTTTGTGCATTAAGTACAGAGCCAAAACGAGGCGAATTGATCGTTTGACTTTTGGAGAAGCCATGTGATCTCTCTGTGCGGGTGATCCGACATGCATCAGTAGGCAATACTGCAGTCAATTCTTGATGAAGAACTTTCTTCTTTCATCCCTCTCCCCCATAACCTTTCTTTTCTTACTGAGGAAGATACTGACTGGGCTCATCTCATGCTGATGTACATCAATCCACAAAGACAAACTTGATCTTATTGGCTCCCTGGCTAGATAGAAATGTGAATAGGGTCTTCTAGCATCTTGAAGTGCCTCAGCCAGATAGATCAGTGGTTCCCAACAGCTGAATCATGCTGTCTAAAAAAACCACAAAATGTTCATAGGGAGTTCACTGAGAAAGAGAAAGTTTACACAAGCATTGGAGTTGAAAGGAACTGTGGAAAGTTTTGGGTTCTGACCAAACTGCCGTGAAATGGCTTTGTCAGAAGCTCTGTCTATTCAAGGGCCATCAAGAAGCAGCACAGAAACTAGCACCCTACCTTTCTGCACAGATCTACTCTGCTGGAAGACACTGGTGGGCAGGATGCTCTATCTCTGCAGTGGGACTCTAGGCTTAAGAACAACCAGGGGAAAGCTCCACCCTGGGCAAGGTTTTAAAAACATTTTGTTGACAGCTTTCAGTTTCTTGTTTATTCTCGAATGTTTATCAAGGAGTGCTCCTGGCAGCAAAACTGCACAGTAACTCAGGCCAGAACATCGTTTGTGAAGATTCCTCGATGAGTCTATACTTCGTAATATCAATTCCCTTTTGGATTTAAAACAATTTGAATTTGATCACTTTTAAAACAGACTAAGCTCTGTTGACATTTTTCTTATCAATGGAATGTGCTACTTCAGGTTTTTGTAGTTATACAACAAATGTGCTATCAATCTGCTAATCCATTTTGTCCCAAGTCTTTTGAGACTTTCCACAACTAGAGGAAATATATTTTCACATTCTTAATTTGACAAATATACAATCTCTAGCCAATAAGTTACTTTATTGAGTATTTCTTAAAACCTTGGTGACCATTAACATTAAATTCATGGAACATTTAAAGATTAAAGCAAAGACGTTAATTGTGAATTTCATTCTTGCCCTCTTTACATTTCCCAGTTTTTCCCCGTCACACTGGCCTTAATGACACAATTCCATCTTGCTGTGTTCACCCAAAGCGTATCTGTCAGAAGGGCCTGTGTGAACAACAGACATCTGACTTCCTACTTGTGAAACAGTATATTAAAGGAGCCTGTTAACATGTAGTTTAAAACTCAGAAGAAACTCTGAACAGCTGAAACGTCTTATAAATAGCACAGACCCAGAGGAAGTGCAAACGTCTGCATTGTGAATTGTAGATCTTAATTACCGACAATGGCTGGGACAGCAAGTAGCACGGAAAAAAGTGAAACAGTTGCACTGTTCATGGTTGGCAATAATTCTTCAGGAAAATATTTACTATCAATCAGTTATGAGAAAAGGGACTCTGTGCTCGTAAAACAGCACGTTGCTTCTCATACCAGGACCATTTTGCTTCAGCATAATCTGAATTTAAACAGCTTGTTTCCTGCGGATATAATTTTGGAAATAAATAAAACAAGTCTTCTATCAAAATCCGGAGTGGGAAGAAATACCACATCTTTCTGTCTCAGTCAGTTTCAAACAGATTATTAGTCTCAAGTAAAAAACAGCAATAACAAACAACAAAAACACAGAATGTACTCAAGACCACTGAATGGGCTTTTCTAAACAAAAACAGAACTTTCCCAGTCTAGGTCAGGAATCAAGGTAGAGATAATCCTAACAGCTCAATTTTAACTATTCATGTTTATAAAAGGGTGTGAGGTGTAAAGGTAAATTATGGAAAAGCCTCAAACCAAAATTTTTTGTAGTATTTCAATAGTCAATAACAAGATAACATAAAAATTAATGTTCTCAGTTTTCTTTCATAATTAAAAAACATGAAGGTTGACAATTAGGTACAATGTGATTATAGATTTTAAAGACTAAGCTGACAGTCAATAATGACTGTCCATTTAAAGCTACAATAAATATAGAGCTCATCATGTTCCCCAAACAGATCTCATAAACTGGAGGACTATGAGCAGATGAAATGCTTTAAAAAGCAAACTAGCCAGGCATGGTAATGCACACTTTTTGAGGCAGAGGCAGGTAGATTTTTGAGTTCAAGGACAACATGGTCTACATAGCCAAAAATACATCAGACAGACAGACAGACAGACAAAAAAGCAAACTAGATACAGGACACTGCATGGCTTCAAATACTACCTGGACCCTTCCCCACTTTTATTTTTACATGTTTTTTTTTTTTTTTTTTTTTTTTTTCTTGAACCTCTTCTTTCAAGCTAAAGATTCAGGAGACTGTTGTTAACCCTATGAAGCATCTATGCTTTCCCACATTTCCTTGAAAACTAAAGGGAGTGTCCTTCCCACACAGGTACTGCAAAGCTACAGGGGAACTGGCAGAGGAAAGCTATACACAAAATACCATAGAGTTCATCCCTGCTTTTGAGATCCACCAATGTCTTCTGAAAAATGCAAACAAGTAAATATTGAATAAAAAGGTGTAAGACTACAATTAGTATTTATACCCAAACCAAAATTACTTTGATTGAAATTCAGTTTTGTTTTGTTTTAATAAAAAGAAAAAGGCTGGCTTCACTGTACTACAATGGCTCTCACATGGAGACAGCTAGACACAGAAGGCCACACTGGAGCACAGTTTGAATCAATTTCAGATGCTCCTACCAGTTTCTGAAGAAAAGTCATCACAGGCACATCACTGCAGCAAACAAAACTATTGCTAAGAACTAAAGATGAAGAGCAAAACAAAAGAAAGAAATGCTTACTGGTCTACAAAAATAACTTTTGAGTCATTTTTTTAAAAGGTCAAGCAGTAAACCAGGCCAGGAGAGACAGCGTGAAGTCATGAGACAAATAGATCATGTTTAGCAATAAGAAAGGAAAACTGTCATTGTTACCATGCTAGTGGAGGCTACTGCAATAAACACTTTCTCAGTTATGTATTTTTATTTGAGGATTTGGCTCAAATTTGAAGCAATGAACTAGAAGACAGGATGTGGGCCAATAAAAGGAACCAGGAGGTTGGTTGTGTTCCAACTGGAAATTATAGAAATCATTATTCCATTAGAGTGGTTAAGCGGACAATGAAAGAAAACAGGTGTCAGAATAATGTTAACAAAAAGCAAGGGTGGGTTGAGAAGGTCACCACTGGGAGCAAGTGAGACAGAATGATGAGCAGCAACGAGCAAACTTATTTCCTCACCCAAGAGCATGGAAGAAATTACACTACTGCCAGCTGCCAGATTTCTAACTGTGCACCACTGCAGGAGAGTTTGTAAAAGAAAACAAAACAACAAAAACAAACCCACCCCACACTGTACAGACACACAGCAACATGGCTGAGGAGTGTAGAAACACTGGCTTACCAAGTACAAAAGGAACAGATGCTCAGTTGGCCAGCTCTCAATGAAACTTGTTAAAATTGTCACCCTGTCCTTGGGTTGGTGCTGATACTAAGCTTTTGCCTTGTGCAGCTAGAAGTAACTCACTTGTGATGTGTGATGAAGGATGAAAGCAGCATGTCCAAACTTTAGAAAAAAAGGATCAAAAGAAAACTTTTTTTGGATCCCTATAACAATGCCAAATACAAAACAAGGTCAAGTAGCACTTAGAAATTGTTAGTGAGTAACTGAAAATTAAATGTAACTAATGTTACTCCTCATTTTTGGGAGCAAGTTAAGATGTAGACCTCAGACACAATTTGATGAACTTACCTTTTGCAACTATAATTTAAAATAACTTGACATTTCCAATATGTCTAATCCCAGTGGCTATAACCTGTATGATTTCATCTATTAAAGCAAGATCAGAGATTACCATGTGTTTTAGGAAATATAATAAAAATTATTGTTGCTCCTATGTCCTGAATGATTATGTTTCTCCCTAACCACCCAATGTATGAGAACAGTTTTCATAAACAGCATTCTTGAGAGCCCTAAGAATAAGAAAATGAATGAATGGATTACTAAGAGATCCCAGAGGGCATGGCTCACCCGTTCCATCCTGAGACTACAGAAAGGCTCCATCTAGGAGGAAGAGTGAATTTCCAACATTGAATCTACTGTCACAGTGATCCTCCCACTTTGAGAACTTATAAAAATAAGTTGTTTGTAAGCTACCTTGTTGATTTTTTGTTGTAATAACACAAAATAAATAAGACAGCTCTTTCTGAATTTTAAAACAAAGATGGAGTCCACATGATATAAAGTCCTATCTCTAATATTGATAGCAAATATGGGCCTTCATATGACACAAGAGATCAAGCTGAAAGTTGAAAAAGTCGTAAAACAAAACAAAACAAAAAACCGAGTGGTAATAAAGGTTATTTTTGCATAACAATAAAGACAAACTCTAGAAATATGACTCATACTGAACATTATCCCCAAGGCAGTAAAGCTAAGAAAAAGCTCTCTCCAATCAATCTAGAAAATTAAAAAAAAATTAAGATTTCTAATTAAAAATTTTTTTAATTGTATTTTCTATGTATGGGTGTTTTGTCTATATTTGTCTGTGTAGCATGTGCATACAATAGTCACAGAGGCCAGAAGAAGACACTGAGTCCCCTGGAACTGGAGTTATAGATGGTTGTGAGTTATCATGTAGTGCTGACAATTGAACCTGGGTCCTATACAAGACCAGTTCTTAACCACTGGGCTCTTAGTCAGCACCATCTCTCCAGCTCCAAAGATTTCTAATTTTTAACATTATTTTTGTATCTAGAGAAACAACACACACTCATACATGAAAAACTTGGCCTATATGTCAGCTAAATATACTTTTCCACTCAGAATCAGCAAATATGACATTTCGTAAGTAACAGTGGTCATCTCATGCTGCTCATACTGTGGCCACCAGTGTATTCCGTGTGCTACACTGCCCTTGAAGGAAGACAGGCGCAGCAGTGCTGTTTTTAATCCCAGCACCTGGGAGGCAAAAGGCAGGACACCCGAGGCTACACACACAGAGACCCTGTCTAGTAAAAACCAAAAACTAAGACAAAGAGTAACAATAAAAACAAGCAAAGGAAGTTACAAAACAAACTTATCTTTTACAGATTTTACTGATCAGTGTGACTGGATAATCAAAAGATCCTGTTGCAACTGAAGAACAGAAAACCTAACTTTCAGTTCACTCTATAAAGATGTAGATGTCGTTTGTGGTACAATGTTAACTGGTGAACAGTTACTTACTTTGGCCACACAGTTTTCAGTCTTCATAGCAGTGCTTGTCAGACATACCGTCTCCTGGTTTATGCAGAGCCTGGCACAGCTGTTGTAAGTCTGTAGAGACAATTTTCAAGAAAAAAAAATCATGTTTTTTTGTTTTGCTTTAGATACTGAAATACTGACAGATATAGCTGTCAGATTCTCTTCTATTTCTCTAGATCAATTCTGTTTATAAATTTGAGATTTGTGGTTGTGAGGGACCAAGTAGAGGAGAGAAAGCAAGGATGGAGACCACAAAAGCCAATGGTCTGCCCATGAGCAAGGAAGCAGGGAATTCATGG
The DNA here is from genome assembly GCA_004025045.1 of Sigmodon hispidus. Taxonomy (NCBI): domain Eukaryota; kingdom Metazoa; phylum Chordata; class Mammalia; order Rodentia; family Cricetidae; genus Sigmodon; species Sigmodon hispidus. The sequence continues at coordinate 81,809 of PVIH01000846.1, read as the reverse complement.
GATAAATGGGAGCTAGAGGATGGGATAATGACATTTCTGAAAATGCAAACTTTAGCCAGATATGGTATAATCCCAGCACCATAGAGGCCAATGTGGGAAGATTCTAAGTCTGTAAGGTTGCTAGCCTGGGTAACACAGTGATGCTGTGTCTCCAAATAACAATATAAATGTAAAATTTAAGAACCATGATCTGTTTAAAGTAGCAATTAATTATCAACCAGACATGACAACACACACCTGTAAACTAATAACTGAGGATTGTGAATTGGAATTCAGACCAGGCTATATAATCAGTTTCCAACCAGCCTGGATTACACACAGGTGGACTTTGTTTCAACCATAACAGCCAAAACTGGAAAAAAAAAAAAAAAAAAGAATGAAAGAAAAAGTGGATCTAAAGTATACTTGGGAGCTTTATTCCCCTGCCCTCTTGACAGAGTCTCTTTGTGTAGCCCTGGCTGTCCTGGAACTCACTCTGTAGACCAAGTTGCCTCAAATTTACAGAGATCCTTTTGCCTCTGTCTCCCAAGTCTCCAGACCCCAGTCGATGCTTTTTGAGACAGAATCTCACAATATAGTCCTGGCTGTGCTTGAACTTGTGGCAATCCCTCCTCTCAGCCTCTTGAGTGTGCTTCCAGTTTAAAGTTGTTGTGGACAGTATAGAATCCATACCATAGATCACTGCTCTCCACTTGTGTGTACCATCAGAATCACCTGGGGGGGACTTATTGACATACAATTTTCCAGCAGATGCCGATACTGCTGGCCTGGGAATAGTCTTTGAGAACCAACATAAATATGTGTTGGAATTAAGGTGATGACAGTTAAGCCACACATTAATTTTAGAAACCCTATTTTATGAATTAAGATAAGTTTCAGATTTACAGAAGTTACAAAGATATTTTTGTACTTCCTTAACTAAGCTTCCCCCTAATATGATATTTCAGAGAACACTTACCAAAGCTAAGAAACCAGGGCTGCAGATCTAAGCCAGTGGCAGACTATACACTTGCCTAGCATGCATTGAGCCATAGGTTCAATCCCTAGCACCATAGCACAGCACTAGGGAAATGAGCTTGGAGCCAGACTTGGTGCCCACACCTAGACCTGGCACCTCAGCAGCTGAGATAAAGGGCATGATAAGTTGAGGCCAACCTGAGCTACATGGAAAGACTCTGTTGGAGAGGGAAAAAATTTTTTTTAGAGACTGTATATGTGTGTGTGTGGGGGGAGAAGCTGTGCCTCTGTGTCTCTCTGTCTCTCTCTGAGGTCAGAGGGGTGTGCATGACTCCTTTACGGGGGTCATCTAAGACCACTGGAAAGCACAGATATTTACATATGATACAGAACAGTAGCAAAATTAGTTATGAAGTAACAATAAAAATAATCTATGGTTGGGGTCACCACAACATGAGGAACTGTGTTGAAGGGCCACAGCATTAAGAAGGTTGAGAACCATTGCCTCAGAGCGACAGGCATTTGTGAGCTACCTGATGTGGGAGCTGGGATTTGAACTTGGATCCTCTGCTAGAGCACTAAGTGCTCTTAACCACTTGAACCACTTCTCCAGCCCTGGGTAAAATCTTCCATTAAAAATGGGTGTGTGTGAAGTTGATAGTATATCAAGTGTAAACCTTATACACGTTTCAGCTTCCTCAGTCTACTTCTGTCAGGAGCTGTATTTGCACTGGTTTGTCATATCGCCTCAGTTTTTTACAATCTGGCACAAGCTCTCAGTTTTCCTTGTCTTTCATGACTGACACTTCTAAATCAGTTAATCAATAGGATCTCCCTCAACTTATAATCAGAACAAGGTCATTATTTGAAGGATACAAGTGAAATGACAGGACCTTCCTTCTTAGGACATCAAATCAAAAGATGTGTTAATAGTTCTGGTGAAATCTGCCTTGATTACTTGGCCCCTCTGTGGATGTGTAATTTCCCCTTTGGGGAATTATTAAATACATTAGAGAAAAATACTGAAGGTATGTAAAAAATTTCTGCTTTAAATTTCACCTGCTAATTTCAGAATCCTTTGAAGGATCTTGCCTACAATAATTTTCTAATGACAATTAGAATTTCTTTTTTCTTCTATATTTTTACACATTGAAATCCTTCTATAGGGAAGAGTTGTGTTGTCTTCTCACATTTATTCACTCACTTGTCTTTTTAAAAGCATAAATAGAATTTTAAAATTTATTTTTGGCCAATTATTATTATTTTTCAAGGAACTGGTAGAACAAAACCTCTTTTCATATACAGGTCAAGTTCTCCCTAACAATATTATGAAATGAGTTTTCTTTTAAACAAGTTGAAACATTTTCTTGTTTTATTCATTTATCACTTAAACTGAAATTATTTCAACATATACTAAAATATTTTTAAAATTTTTGTTTATTTTATGTGTATGGCTGTTTTGTCTGCAAGTATACATGTACAATGCATGTGTATGAGTGCTTGGTACCTGAAGAAGCCAGAAGAACACACCAGAACCCCTGAAACTAAAGTTAGGAAGAGCGATGAATTTTCATGTGGGTGCTGTGACCTGAACCTGGGTCCTCTCCAAAAGTATCAAGTGCTCTTAACCCCTAAGCCATCTCCCTGGTTCCATTAAAATTATTCTTATAAAATATTTTTAAAAACACACATGAATTAATAACCATTTATTGAATAAACTAATAAAACTTTAAGGCAAAGAATTCTGGTTCTTTCAGGATGGTTGGTGGTCCATCTTGTAATCTCGGGATTTAGAAATAAGCATGGGCTATATAAACCATGCCAAAAAGGGAGGGGGGAGGAAGAAGAGAAACATAAAAAAGAATTCTGATTCTAATAATGGCAGAAATGTTACAATGAATTAATCTTTCTCTGGATAATAGTTTAAATAAAGTAAAATACTTCTGAAACTATATGAGGCACTGAAGGCTGATTGACAAAATGGGTGGAAACGGGGAGGGGTCACTGAAAAAGAACTACAATGGGTGAGATATGAGTTTGTGTTTTCCCTGAAGCATTCAACAGTCCAGTTTAGTGCAAGGTGAAGATGAATACAATAGTCAGGAAGCCAACGGCTTGAGCTATCAAAGCAGACTTCAGAACTGCTATCGTGGCTGGCAACTGAGAACAAAAATCCCACAGAGGAGAGAACCATGGGGAAAGAAAGAGGTCTTAGAAGATTCATTTAAATTCTTTTCAAATCCATGTTTAAGCCCCAAACAACATACATTAAGGGAGACAGAACTCTAATGGAAAGAGCAGATGAAAGGCTGAAGGAACTGAGCCCAAACAAGAGCTTGTGCCATAAGAACAGGTAAGAGTTTAGATTTGATCCCTGCTTCATTAAGGGTAGAAATACAGAAAAAGGATCTCAGGCTTCCCTGAGACACTGAAAAAGACCAGGAGTTGAGAGAGGACAAAATATTCGAGGCCTTAAGGATCTGCTTTAGATATATGGATACAACAGGCACACCCATTGTTTTTGGATGTCACATTGAGCTGCTAGTATTTTAATCAGAGGGAGATTCAGAGTTTCTACAATGAATCACTTACACTATCCACTATCTAATATAAAAATCACCACATCTATGGAGCAGTCAAGAAGAAAGAATATAAAAAATGACCTATTTAAATAGCAGTAAAGAGGTCTTTAATCTGTTCAATAAAAGGATTAAATGAAAGATAATGATCACAATGAGTAAACAGATGGAGAAATTTTCACCACAGAAAGGAAAACCTAGAGAGAGACAGTATGGTAGTGTGTACCTATAATTCAAGCCTATATGTAATTCCAGCTCCAAGAGATCTGACACCCTTTTCTTGCCTGCACATTAAATCCACAGGCGTGCATACCTGTGGACACAGACACACTATTTTTTTTTTTTAAAAAGAGATATACAAGACAAATCTGAAAATAGAGTGATGAACATAAATCAAAGTTATAGCAAAAGAGGCTCTCGGCCAATCTGGAAAACTGAATATTAAAATAAAATGGTATCTGAGGATGCTGAGGCAGGAGGACACTGTAGACTGACTACACAGTGTGTTCTATGTAGTATAGTCTATAGAGGGAGACCTTTTTGGAAGGAAGGAAGGAAGAAAAGAAGGAAGGAGAGAAGGATATATAGATAGTGAGATGCTGGTTGAGAACAAATGGGCTGAGCATGAACCTGTCATTGCAGGCAGAGGCTGAATGATCAAGAGCTCAGTGTCTGAAATTCTGTCTTAAACCAAAACCAGGAGGCTGGAGAAATGGTTCAGTGGTTTAAGAGCACATTCTACTTGTGCAGGGGGGGTCAAGATGGGTTCCCAGCAGCACATCATGTAGCTCACATTGTCTGTAATGCCACCTCCATGGGATCGATGCCTCATCTGGTCTCTGAAGGCACCCTGCATGCACATGCACAAACCCCCAAACATATTTACATAATTAAAAATATAAACAAAATTAATATGAAAAAGCTAACCCAAACCAAAGCAAACAAAAGTCAGTAAATAGGACACACAAAAGATATAAACTGTCCAAAACCACACAATCCAAACTAAAAATTCAAATAGTTCTACTTATTAAAAAAATTGAAATGCTATAAAAATTTTCCAGAAAGAAAGCTTATGACCCAAACAATTCCACTGGTAAAGAAGACCATTGAAAAATGCCTTCATGACACAAAGAAGGTAGCATTTTTTATAAGACCAGCTCAATTTATAAGACCAGCATAATCCTGATACCAAAGACACTAAAAAGAAAACTTCAGACCAAACTCAAGTGCACAGAGAGAAAATTCTTAATAAAGTCACCTCAAGTTATCTTCCATATTAACAGAATAAGGTGGCAGGGCTATAGACAACATTTCAGAATTTTAGAAAGTTTTTAACTAGAGGCTGGAGAGATGCTTCAGCATTTGAAAGTCCACACATACTGATCTTCTGGGAGACATTACTGCCCAGAACTGCAACTCCAGAGACCCAAGGCCTCTGGTCTTCAAGAGCACCTGCACTCACACACACATACTTACACAAACACATACATGTACATACATACTTAAAGCCATCTCTAACTAAACAAAACACCTAGTTATAGTTTTTTAAAAAGTCATAGACACCTGGGAATTAACATAAACCCTTTAATTCATAATAGGCATCTAGAAATATCTAGCTAGCACTATGTTTAATGATGGAAGATTAACACTCTCCACCCAAAACCCAGCACATGGGAAAGATATCCTTGTCACATCAACTCAATATACTTTGGAAGTCAAAGTCATTAAAATAAGGCAAGGAAAAGAGACAAAAATAAGTTACAAAAAAATTTATAAAAATACAATTATGGCTGGGCAGTTGTAGCACACATCTTTAATGCATTCAGGAGGCAGAGATAAGTGGATCTCTGTAACTTCAAGGCTAGCTTGGTCTACATAATGAGTTCCAGGACAGCCAGATTTTTTTTTAAAAGATTTATTTATTATGTATACAATATATAGAAGAAGGTACCAGATGTCATCATAGATGGTTGTGAGCCACCATGTGGTTGCTGGGAATTGAACTCAGGACCTCGGGAAGAACAGTCAGTGCTCTTAACCTCTGAGCCATCTCTCCAGCCCGACAGCCAGGATTATTACAGAGAAACCCTGTCTCCAAAAAACCAAATAAATAAATAAAATTAAAGTAAAATAAAATAAAATGAGAGCCTACATGTAGCTTAGGCTGAACATGTGCCCCCCCCCCAAAAAAAAGACAACTGGAAGGGGGACAAGCAAGATGGCATTGTGGGTAAAGTTCTTGTCATCAAGCCTAACAACCTGAGTTCTAGTTTAAATGGTAGAAGGAGAGAACACTCCAGGCCACCCTGTCTCCTGCACATGTATGTGTGCTGTATGTAGCAAATGCACACACACATACACACACACAAAATAGAAGACATGCAGCATTTTTTAAAAATGTTATGGAGAGGAGCAGGGTATGATGGCTCATATTTGTAATACCAGAATTCAGTGGCTGAGGCAGGATTGTTTCAAGTTCAAGGCCAGCCTGAGCTTCAAGGTAAATGTCAGGCCAGCCAGGATCCTGTCTTAAAGAACAACACAAATTTATGAATGTTAGGATAATTCATTTCATTCAAACTTTCCTCTCTGTCATGAATGACTTTTAACATGCTCAGGGGAACATTAGGTAGAGTCAGAAAACCTACTCTAGCACTAAATGTCCAGAGTAAAGAACTGCCATAAATAGACTTTGCTTTTTGGCAATTTATCTGTAAAATGGGTACATGACCCATTTTATGCTTATGTTTCAAGGAAATAGAAAAGAGAAGTGACTAAAATTTGCCAGTCTTTTGACCACTCTGTAGTACAAAGCCTCAAATAATATTTACTATTATAAGATTCCTTCCATTTTGAAATCAAACTAGTGAATGCAATAGCTGCAGGCAGGCTTGGCTTTGTCCCCAGGCAACATTTGAAAAGGCAGCTTCATTGGTGAACCAGAGGCAGAGGGTTGTTTTTTTTTTTTTTTTTTTTTTTTTTGCGTTGGAGTACTTTAATACGTTTTTATATTGCATATAAAGCACATAAGCATAAACCAGTAAGATGCCTGGCTGAAAACTACCTTCTTTGTGAAAGCAGGCTGTAATTCTGAACAAGTTTTCAATTTTCACACTGCTGCTAGGGTAAAACATTTTAAAGAGTTTAATTTTTTACAATGGATTCAATGACATAGGATTATCTAACAAAGTAATGGCTAATCAATAGAAGGTTTAGTTGTCAGGTGAAACATATAACACACTAAAAGGGATTGATTGCCAGGCTTCTCCTTATTTACTAGGAGGTATATATTTAAAATGACACAAGCTTGTTACCAGGCTGCATTCTTTTAACCTTGCAAACGGGTGCTTAAGAAATCTGTTCAACAGCCCTATAGCAAAACAAGATAAAGTCTAATGAAAATGCTTAGAGACTGGGGGTGTGGTGGGAGAAAAGGGACCTTTAGATATATAGTACCATCAAATCATGTCCTAGGCAATATGGGCTAGAAAAATCAAATTACAAAACAACTCCAGGGAAGCTGGGATGGGGCCTTCCAAATGCCATCCAGACTCTGCCGAATCCCCATTGAAGACACAAAGCTTTAACTCAGCACTTCTCAAGAGTCCTGATGCTGCCACCTTTTAAAATACAGATCCTCATGCTGTGGAGACCCCCAACCATAACATTATTTCCACTGCTACTTCATAACTGCAATTCTGCTACTGTTAGAAACTGTAATATAATATCTGATATGTGACCCCCCCATGAGTCAACTGAACCCCAAAGGGGCAGAGAACCCACAGGTTGAGAACCACGGCTCTGCTTTCCCTCCATGTTGATCTAAAGACAGATTTTTATTTATTTTTTTAAGAATGTGTGCAGCTGGGCACAAGAGGCTTTCCATCCCTCCTTTCCTCTTTCCCTCCTTCTTTTTTTTTGAATGGTCCATCCAGATTAAACACTGAACACAAAATGAATTGGGCCCATATGGACTTTGACCAGCATATAAGCTATTTCCTTTATAATTTATTCACAATACCTCAACTCTCTATATGAAAATACACTTTTTATGGTCATTACAACCCAGGAGTTCAATAATATGTTTTCTACTAAGTCAGTGATTACACAATTTATCAAAGAATGATTACACTGAAATAAAAATAAAACAAAGCGCTAACCCCCTATACGGTCTTCTTTCCTCAAAGTAATTTTAAGAAAGCTGGTTATTAAATTGCTTCTTCTTGAAGAAGATTTTTTTGTAGCTAGGCACAAACTGCCACACCATGCTGGGTGTTTTTGCTGTCGCCCCCCCACTTCCCCCAAATGTTATTAGGCTCTGAAGAATTCAGCAGAAGCGGCAAGTTATATAAACAAATCACTTCATCAGATTCAGAAAGATCACTTCTGTCTTACTTAAGAGACCTACATTAATTACCTTTAAGATCTTTTACATAGACTATTTAAAACATGTACAATTTATTTATTTATTTCAAATGAGGTGCTTCTTCCAAAGTATTAAATAATGTCTACAAATGCAAAAGCATTTTTATAAATAGGTAATTAAAACAGATGACTAAAATTAAGTCAAGCTGCAAAACATTACCCAGAATGCATTGTTGTTGCTGGTTTTTTTTAATAAACATCTCAGGCAGTCCCCCTCCCCCTCCAAAAGCCCAAAACACTTCAGGAAGAAGAGGAAGTAGGAAGTTTCAAAGGGTGAAACACACAAATATAATGAAATAATGCTGAACCCTAAAGTATTTACAAGATAGTCCCTTAAGCATAGTTTGTCATGCAGCAATTACACCTTGCCTACTGCCAAGCCAGAGTGCTTACTATGGCCACTAGAGGGAGAAGTGTCTTAACACAACGCAACAGCAAATAGGAACTGGGTTTTCTTGAGCAATTATCAGAACAAAGCTCCCTTGGCTGTGTGTACCTTCTAATTACTCAGTACAATTAAAATGACTAACCTAAAACAAATAGAAGAAAAAACTGCCTGCCTGATAGCAGGGGCTTCATTAAACCTTTCCTCTCATTAATCAAATCAGAAAGAAGAGAATGCCATCATACTCAAACACTGGATCTGGTAAAGGAAATGGATTCTTTGAAGTTTCATTCTTTTCTGTTAGGGAGAAGTGACTTGAAAAGGCAATGTTGTGGTATTTCCCCATCTGGATGCTGCCTGAAAACAAACTGTCCTCCTAAGAACAGAACACCGTATGTCTTCTTTCAGCTTACTGCTTTACAAATGACTTGTTGCTGTTTTGTTAACACACACTCTGATGTCATTTTCTATGTCTGTGGTGTGTATCTTCTTCTTGCTTACCTAACTGTATTGAAAGGAGCCAAGCTCATCCATGTTTCCATTGGCTCTTTTCACATTCTATTCCTACATGGTGAAGTTTAGAACAAGGTAGGAATTTTTATCAGGGGAGTTACTTATTCCTGCACAGTTCCCTTTGTAAGGCCCAGTCATTAACACAGGATGACAATAGATTCATTTTTCTTTTGGCTGACAATTGTGACATTTTGTTTTTCCAGCAGTGTGCAAGGTGTTGAAAACCTGGCAGCTGTTACCTCCTGGGAGGAAGATACTTTTTTATCCTCCCTTGACAGTTTAACTCAGTGGGTCAGCACCTTTCAAGACTGCAAAGTATCCTTGAAGAGGGTGGAAGCTTGAATTACTGCTCTCCCCCTAATCAATGTAAACCCTCTCTGCAGGTGAAGTCACCATCTATAGAGGTGCACAGGGGAGGAAAATGTAATGCCCTGAGCCAGATGGTTTTTATCTTGTTTTTAAAGAATAAAGGAACAAGCTAACAAGGGAGACAGCTACTTTGTTAGCTTCTTGGCCTCTCTCATGGCTTTGCATCCCCAGGGTTCCAGCTACACAAGAGAAAGAATACAAGAAAATGTAAACACTTAAAGAAATATAACTAGAGGGCTGGCATCATGCTGCTTTCTAAGAGTTGAGCGAGCTCCACTCAATGCTGTATTTATCACTGCCCACGTTCTCAGGATGGTAAGTGGACACACACAAAAGGGTGGAGGATGGGAGACGAATGATCCGTTACAGAGAAAGGGAGAGCGGACAGGTCCGATTAGCTCCAATGAGAGCAGAGCAGACTTGTATGTTGTAATGATGCATTTCCCAAACGTAAAGAGCACTTTTACATATTTTCTCCATGCCTCCTCCCATCACACATGGAATAAAAACTATAAAACAGAGGCTATGGTTTCTATAGCTTGACAGGTTAGGAGTAAAAGGAGAAAGAAAATTGTATCTATGTCATACTTTTTAAAAGTTCATACTTAGTGTCAAATGATGACAAAAGGAGCTGTACCTCTCAACTTTCTCTTTCACTATTTCTGGTAATTTCTCTGTCAGGTTTTTGAAGTGCTGCTACTGTGGTAGTCTTATAACACAGGCCAAAAAGTAGTCTTCCCTTCTGTGTTTTAAGAGAGATAGTACAAGACTACCATTATTTCTGTTCTAAATGTTTTTTTTTAAATTCACTAGTGAAATCACATGAACATTTTGATAACTAAAATATTATATTTAATAGACGTAACTTTCTTTTACCTTGTATTAATTTTGTAAGCTGTATTTTCAAAGAATCTGTTCATTTTATCTAGTCTATTTTTGGCATTAAGTTATCTATAATGTTCCAGTCTTTTAATGTGATAACTTTTCTTTCAGCTCTTCCAATATTAAAACAGCTTTTCAAATTAACATTAGTGGCCATGTCCCATCAACAATAGCAAGCCTTTGCCTGGGAATATTCTAAATAAACTATAAGGTTTAGCTATAACAATATTAGGTTGTTAGAGTACAAGTGGCTTTTAAAACTTAAGAGTAAGAGATTTCTGAGATTTTATTAGAAATATATGTAAATGAATTTCAACTTAAGAGACTAGCCCCACAAAAGCAACACTCATTTTAGGCTGGCCTTGACATCTTTTATCTATAGATCATGACAACAGACAAACACATAGCAAATGGCATTTCCATATTGTCAAATGCAACAGAGAAAAAGAGGAGTTTAAACAGCTTGTGTATTATGTACTAGCTAAAAAAAAAAAAAAAAAAACCAGCAATGGAGTAATCAAGTTCAGGGCAGTCCTGGACAGCTGCCCTGTGACCTGCTTCTATTGACCCCTGCTATTCATCACTCTCTCCCAAGATTGAGAGGGCAAGCTCCTAGGGAGTGACCACCACAATAGACAGACACAAGCCAACAGTAATCTGGTTCGAGCAGAAAACCAGATGGCACTGCAATAAATTTACAAATCTGCATTCATGGGGCTGTTAAAACACCCAGAAGCTAAAAGGCTCTGAGGGCCCCAGGAGGATCTCCTACTCCCTCATTCTAAAGGCCATTTCTCTTTCTAGAGTACTGAGTTCACGCTCTTCACAAAGAGGATGGAGAAAAACCCTCTACAAAGAAGGGAGGGGGAGCCCCGTGACCTAATTAATCTCCAGAGCTTCCATCTCAACCCTGAATGACAGATATTAGAAAAATCATTCTGAAGAAATGAGAGGGGGGTTAAAATTAAAGTGGAGGGGTGAAGAGAACCTGCTAAAATAGCATCGAGGAAAAAAACATTAGATCTCTTTCAAATAATGCACACAACAGATCTTGCAAGAAGAAAATGATTCAATAATGTATGCATTTATTTTTAAAATGAATCAGATTAGTCCCATGTGTGACCTGCTGGTCCATCTGTATGTGCTGAACTTAATAGGCACGATTCTCTCTCTTGCTTCAGTTTGAAGTATGAGAGAGATAAATTTAGTTTAATTTTCAACAGATCAGCCTATCCATTTTCCAAATGGACCATCTGGATCAGCCTATTAAAATTAATTTATAACTTTGCAGAGTGAAAATTCGTTTGTTAGCTTAAATAAAGTTGCCAAAACTTTTTGTCGCATCACTGTTTTTTTGACAGTTGCTTCTGTACAGTGGACAGAGTCTCCATCTCCAAGTTCACCTTACTCAATCAACACTACTATTCATTTAGCATACAGATCTGGTGTCGATCTCCAAATAATCAAACTAACCATTTCAACATCAGTTTGTTTGTTTTGAAAGCTTTCTATGTTGATTCAATTCTACTTAAAACAATTACTTTTATACAAAATGGGGTAGTGCCTATCCAAAAAAGCATTAACATACAATGAATAAAAAATGATGGTGGCATGTTTTCAAGTACTTTCCTTTTAGGTTAAAGCTATGAAAACTAGACTCTGGAGATAGAAGTAGAAATTTTTTTGAATTAGTAAGGTCTGAGTTCCAAATCAATGAGCAGTTCTGGTCAAGTTTAAGGTTTTCAAGCCTCCATTAGTTTCATCAGTAAATTAGAAATCATGTCTACCAATTTAGCAGAATTATCACAGGGATTAAATGAAATAAATATGTTCATTGTGGGTATCCATAAAAAAAATCACCCTACTGCTCTCCTATGGCATACAGCAAGGCCATAAACACAACAATTAAAATTATTTGTACTGTTGCCGATCTCATTTTATACAATTTTATATTAAAATGATTGTGACATTTATTTTCTAGCTATAGTAATTTAATAAATAAATGATTTAATGACTTGTTTTACTTCTAGTAAATAATGAAGGTATTACAGGTTACAGCAGTGAGAACTTTTTTTCAGTCACTATTTTAGATATTTTAATTTAAAAAAAAAATCCTAAGACTGAACTTTAACAATTAAAATACATTAGAGGCAGGGCACAAAAACTCGAGGAAAGGAGTTTATAGCTTTCTTTTCCTCCTGTTTGTGCGCACTATGCAAGCATGTGTGTGCATATATAAGAGGTCCTCAGTCACTTCCATCTTATTTATTAAGAATCTCTCCTGGATTGTCTCTGCCTTCACAGTGCTGGGTTACAGGTGGCCTGCCACACTCATCAGTTCTGGGGATCTGGACTCTCTGATCCTCATGTTTCCATGGCAAGCACTTTAAATACTGAGCCATCGCTCCAGTCCCACAAAGGTTTTAAAGTAACCAATAGTGAACTTCACTTCTAGAAAAACTATAAATTAAACTCAAACTAAAAGAAACTATTTTGTTTCAGATCTGTTATTATTATTATGAACCTTGGCCAGGCATGACGGTACAGCACTCAGGATGCTAAGGAAAGAGGCCTATGACATCATACCTTCTAGCCTGGCTATTTCATGAGTTATTTAATTTAAAATTAAAATATATAAGTAATCTTTATTGGGAAATAAATATTAGTGTTAACTATTCCATGTCCATTGGCAGAGCACTTAAGGTCATCTCACCTAAACAAGACCTCTTCACTTCAGTTTAAACATTTACTCTATATACAGATTGCTTTGTACTATGGTATCCAAGATCTTTTTAAATGACTGGGAAATAATGTCACCTGATTAAAACTGATGGCTATGGCCAGACCAACTTCAGCACGGGGCTCTTGATTTAAACTCCGGTGTTTAAAGACCGACAGTAAAGGGTTTCTGTCTTTTGCTTTGTTGTTGGAAGCTTTTTATTTTAAGTAAGACTGAATTTCATACCTGTCTAAGTGAATTCTTCTCTGGTATTATCTTCCTAGGGGGTTCGCCATTATTACAGTCTTCTCTCTCTGAGGAATTCTGTGAAAGAAAGTAAGCTTTAATTCAGTTCTCATTATCTTCAATCTTATTCTGTGCGAGTAAACTGAATTACATTTCTAATTCTGTAAGCTAGAACGCAATGTATATTTATGCATTTGAAGATTTATATACATACAGACATACACATATGTAAAGGAAGCCATATGCCCGTATATATAAATAAATTTCATGTTAGGATCTGAATGGAAGGAATTCTGTCTGTTTAAACACTAAACAGGAGGCCCACATTGACTAGATGTCTAGTTTATCATATTTTGACACTAGGGTGATAAGAAAGTCCTGGGTCACATTTAGCTAGCTGATAATGATTTAAACCAAGATTATTACTTTCTCTTTTAAGTAATCAGTCTTCAACTATTATGAATGTCTGTTTGACACTGATCTCCCAGTCTGGACTTTTAGAAGGATCAATCTCATGTTCTCATCTCACATTTGACTTTCGTTTTTTATACAGCATGGTTCTTATTAACACAAGTAACACTTAATCTAGGATTTAAAATCAGGGTCCATTTTTGTAACTATCACTTCGAACAGTAGTTACAAGATCCTAAAATGTCAATGAAATTTTTTTTTTATATACTAAGGAGGAACAATTAAAAACAGATTCAAAAGTGCTCAAAGTCAGCTGACCATGGTAGCTTATGTCTTTAATCACAGTACTTGGAGATAGGCAAAGGTTCTCTTGAGTTTGAAGTTTAAGGTCAGCCTAGTCTGCCTAATGAGACCCTCTCTAACAAACAAACCATCAAAACAAAGGACAACAAATGTTAACCATTTACAAAACAAACACAGAAAATAGCAATTACATTTATTTGAATTCTCAATTAACAGTAATAATTTATAGCTCACAGCCAACAAATTTGTTACATTATATAAAATCATCATACTCTAACTGAAATTATTTTATTTTTAAATTTGGAACATATTTCCTGAATCTAAACATATATTTGTCTGAAAAATCTCATACATGTATAAAATTATTATATAATTACTACTGTGCTACAAACCAACATATAATATATTCTGTCTTGAGGAAAAATAAAGGAATGAAAACTGCCCAAAGAGTAGGGTGAAACAGTTGAGTTAGTGACTATAAACCACAACAAACGAGAACACTAGGTACTGTTGTTTTGAGACGGGGTCTTGCTATGCAGCCTTGGTTGGCCTAGAACTTACTAGGTAGAAAAAACCTGGAGATCAACCTGCCTCTGCCTGAGTGTTGGGATTAAAGGCTAGGCACTATTGTTAAGAATAATTCTTAACAAGAAAAAGAAAAACCTGTAAACATTGTCAGAGCTAGTTCTTTTTCAAATGGTTAACAAATACTCTGGCCAACCATTAAAAGAAAGTCAACCAAAATGAAAACTCCAGCACAATGTTTACAAAAAACAAGTAGCAGTGCTAAGTGAAAAGGAGATAAGGTGCAAGGAACAGATTGAAGGAGAAATGTGGAGTGCCAGTAAACTAAGAGATGAATAATCATTCCCAACATGAGTGACAACAAATGATGAAATTGTCACATGAGCCTAATAGGTCACCTTGGTGGTCCTTAGGAACCCCTCCACTAACACCCAGCAGAGCTCAATTACTTACGATCTGCACCCTTAGAGAGAAGGAATCCATGCCAACAAGAAAAGTATCCAACTGCTCCATTTAACGAGAGTTACCAGGTGACACAGGAAAGAATCACTGAGGGACTAAACTAGCAGGTGGACATTTGTAAATAGTACGATTTTTACATAATTTCAACGATCGCCCTAAGAAAAAAATAGTAACTTTACAATGGACAACATTGTAGTGGCAAACAACACTAATAAAACATCTCTTGGTCTAGAGAGAGAGCTTTGCAGAGGCTCCATAGGACCAAGGTCCAACTCCCAGCATGCACATAGCAGCTCACAATTGTCTGTGTTTCAGTTCCTAAGCTCTGATACCCTCTATAGACCTCCACAGGCATCAGGCACCCACATGGTGCACAGACATACATGCAAGCCAAACACCCACATACATACAAATAAAACCGTTAAGACAAATGAACACATTTAGGATGAATGAATCGCCTTTGAAGTTTCCTTGCCCCAAACAGAAAGACATCTGTTCTGGGTTGAGGTGATGGCTAAAGTAGGTAAAAGCATGACCCCCCAAATTCATATAAAGCTGGACACTTTGGACATCTATAATCTCAGTACTCCTTCAAGATGGGAAGCAGGTAAGATTGTGGGCTAGCTAGCCTGTCAAACATAGTAGTGAACAAGACTCACCCCCCCACAGGTCTCAAACAAGATGGAGGGTGGGTGAGAACTGACATTCCAGGTTGTCTTCTGACCATCATGTAAATGCTGCAACACTTAAGTGTGCGAGCACCCCCACCATCTACCATTAAGAGAACAAACTAACAAAATGAGAGAAAACCTATAAGAGTATTCTGAATTCACTAACAACAAAAAGCCAAGGCCATAAAATATAAATTGTTTCTGATTAAAAGCAAACTGAAGACATGATGTCTAATTTTAATATGTGATATGAAATTTTTTCTTCATAAAGACCAATACCAAACAATTGGAAAAAAATCTGAGTAAGGCCTTTGGATATGTTAATATTAAATTCTAGAACATTTCCAACGTATACATTTCACATTCATTCTTTCTGGATCTTTGAAAAAAAGTATATAGTTGTATACTTATAACAGTCAAATTCTGAAACAATTTTACCACATTCCTAAAATTTTATGGTCAATCTTCTCTTCACTGAAAATCATTTATTTTGTTTTTAGCTCAAAAGTTTTGTCATTTCCAGAACATCACATACTGGACCAGATAACATAACCATTTGAATCCGTCTTCCCATCCTCCCTGCACCCCCATAACATTTTTGAGATCTACCTAGGTTGTTGTTATATAAATTAGTATTTCCTTTCCATCCCCCCCATGTGAATGGTCTGGAACTCATTATACAGACTATGCTTCAAACTCACAGCAACCACTGGTCTCTCAAGTGCTGAATCTATAGGTATGACTCACTATGCTTTTTCTTTTCATGGTATGAAAATAAATATTCTTATTATTATAGGGATATTTCCACTTCTTTACTCATTAAGTTCCTGCTTCTGATCTTATGTGTTTAACTTTAAAATGGTTCAGAAAATAGCTAAATACAAAAGTGAATGAGAGATAAAAATGTATTAATAAATGCATTAGAATTTACATGTGTAAATAGTATAAAGGGATTATTTGTACTATGCTTTCACTTTTCTATACATCTGAAAATTATGCCTAAAAATTAAGCAACAGGCTGTTATTATTTATTATAACTCATGTGTTCCAGCACATGGTCCCTAGCTGGTGGCACTGTTTTGGGGAGTTATAACCTTTAGCTGGAAGAGGAATGGTTAGCAGCAGTGGATGACTGAAAGTGGGCTCAGCTCTCTCTCTTCTATCTCTGTTTCCTGCCTCTCTTCACAAGACCAGCTACCACATGCTCCTACTGCCAGAGACTGAGTTGCTCCAGGCATTCCTGGCATGACCAACTCTAACTGTGAGCCAAAGCAAAGACCACCTCAAGTAAGCTGCTTCTGCCAGTTCCTCTGTCAAGGTGATGAGAAAACAAACTACCACAGAGATCAAACCCAGAATAAAATAGGTTAAAAAATGGTGGGTAATGAGATGGGAGGAGAGTTCTAAGTCAAAAAATTTTAGGGGGAAAAAAACTTCAAAATTTTTCTCTTTGAGATAGGGTCTCATGTAGCCCATCTTCATTGGGACTGGCTATGTAACCAAGGATGACCTTGAATTTCTAAACCTCTGGTTTCTACTGCCCCCAGGGCTGGGGTATATACATTCAGACCACCAAATCTGATTTTACATGATTCTAGGAATCAAATCCAGGGCTTTGTGTCTTGTAGGCAAGCAGTTTAGAAACTTACTATACTCTCAGCACCTGAAACTTACATCCTGTTGCAAAACTTTAAGCAAAAATGATTGCTGAAAATAATTCATTTCTAACAGTCACAACTTTATTACAATACATTATATGTTCATTGTGCTTGTAGTGCTTGAACAACAACCACAAAGAAATCCCTGAATAAAAGAAATTCTACAAGTCTTAGCACTGTTCTAAGCTAAGTCTGCGGAGTCTAGAGCCAGCCAAGATCTTCCAGATAAAGTCACTAGCTGCCTGACAACCTGAGTTTCTTCCATCCTTAGGACACATGGTGGAAGGAGAGCTGACTCCCCCAGGTCATCATCTGATTTCTGCACACAAGCCATGAAACACATATATGCACATACAGGGGGGTGGAGAGGAAAAAAAGAGATAAAAAACCCATTTTATAAAAAGATTTTCTGAAGCTTTTATAACAACTCAAAGGTGTTATTCACCCCCAGAACAAGCTTAAGCGTTTAGAATTAAAGAGGGATACAATTCTTATTCAAGGTTTTTGTTGGCTGTGTGTGTGTGCGTGCGCGCCCCCCCAAGTAACTCAATTGCCCTTGTACTGGGATTGTAGGTGTACCACCCTGCCCAGCACTTCAGTGAAAACTTCAAAATGGAAGTTTTCAGGCTGTGACATTTGCAGACATAATACTGATGGGGAAGTAGTGTAAGGAGATGAAATATTAATAACAAAAATAAATCTAAAGGTGAGATACTGCTAATGTTCAAGGAGACCTCAAATACATTATTGGAAAATATTTCCAAAAGTAGCCCAAGATGAAAAAGTAACTATTAAAAAAGTTCAGAGATGGCATGGAAGCAAAAGCCTTTAATCCTAGCACTGAAGAAGTAAGGCCAGCCTGGTCTACACAGAAAGTAACCTGTGTAGGCTCAAAAAGGGTTCAGACACTAAGTTACACTGTCTTAAGATGGGCACATCCCAGTTTAAGTGTTCTTTACCCCCAGCTCCTAATTCAGTTCCTCACCTTCCCGTTTCCTTTTCTCTCCATCCAGACTTAGTTCCCATTACTCACTACTTCACTAATTGCTTTTTCTGTTTTCAGCGTATCTGAGTTTCCAGTAGACAGTTTTTAAAAAATATTTATTTATTTTATGTATATAAGTAACCTGTTTTATCTTCAAACACACTAAAAGAGGAATCCCATTCTAGATGGTTGTGAGCCACCATGTGGTTGCTGGGAATTAAACTCAGGTCCTCTGGAAAAGCAGCCAGTGCTCTTAACCTCTGAGCTATCCTCTGGTCCTCCCTGTAAGGTTTTCCAAAGCTTGCATTCACCTGGAATGTAACTGTCAATCATCCCCCTGGGTGTGTCGATGCAAACATGGACCCGCCCACCCTTTTAATGAAAGGGCTCACACAAGCCCCAACCCTCTCTCTTCTCTCTCTGCCCCCTTCTGCCCCATCTCTGCTCCCTGCTGTAATAAACTCTACTGTGGTACTTCCGGTGCTGAGATTTCATTCACGAGACAGGTGCAAAAAACTAACACTCCTAGTAGATAGTTTTTTTCCCTTTGAATCAATTTTAATATACTCAACTGTATACTGTCTCTCCAGGCCACCATTTACTTTTGACAAGGTCTGATGTCCTGGTTTCAATCTATACCTGACACAAGACACACAGTACTGTCAGAATTGCCATGCTAAAAAGGTGAAAAGGTTATTTTGCTATTCAGAAATCCTTTAAGTCAGGTGTAGTGACACACACCTTTAATCTCAATGCTTGGAAGGCAGAGGCAGGTGTGTATCTGAGATCAAGACTAGTTTGTCTATATAGCAAGTTCCAGCACAGCCAGAGCTATGTGTAGAGAGATCCTGTCTCAAAAAATGAAAGAAAACCCTTATAGCTCTTATATAGTATTTACATAATTGACCCAAATTTAAATCATTACAACACTAGTAATTTGGCCAGTTTAACTTGACAAAAGCATTGCACCATTTGCATGGCAGTATTTATGATTCACCGAATAAGAACACACTTGTCCCCCTTGTTTTTGGTAATGCGAATTCCCCCCTTCTCCCCACCAGCATCTTACTTCTTTCTTTTCGCTCCCTACTTCCTTTTTAAAACTCTTTTCACCTTCCTCTTCTCTTCTTCCTCCTCTGTCCCCTCCCTTCTCTCAGTCAGGACCTCACTATTTGAGGCCAGCCTCTATCTTATGACATAACTCCTGCATCAACCTGAATTGCTAGAGTTATAGGTATGTGTCATCGTACCTGGCCCTTTTTCTCTTTTGAGACAGCTTTGTTCTATAGCCCAGGCTGACCCTTCACAGTCAAAGATGGCCTTGAAATCCCATTCCTTCTATCTCAGCCTCCCAAGTGCCGGGGTTGCAAATGTGCAACATCACAGCTGCGTCACTCTTGCTAATTGTATTCTCTCAATGTGTAATAGCAGCCTTCTTTCCTAATCTCTTGATCTATTAAAATCTCAATTCAAAGTTTGGTGAAATAAATGGTCCAGTGAAAGACGCTTGCCAAGACTGATGACCTGAGTTCAGTTCCTGGGACCGATGTGGTGTAGGATAAGAACCAACTCCTGCAAGCTATCCTATGACCGCAATACATGCCTATCCAGGCATGGATGACCTTATACATCTCCCCACTTCCCCACACACAGAATTGAATGAAAGAAATAAAATTTAAAAAAATCTTGATTTAAGTGTCAACTAAAATACCATTACAAAAAAGCTGGTGATTATCATTCTCCAGGGGAATTAATTCCTCTGAAAACTGACTTCCAATTTGGAAGTTTTCAATGTTATACATCTTGATGCCATATCTGATTCATTACACTCATGAATTGGAGCTCTCTATCCTCCATTCAGTGTTGAAGGTTGCTAGGTAAGTGTTTTTACCACTGAGCCATATTCCAGCCCTCTATGCCATATCTGTATATGAACATTCCTTCAACCTATGCTGTCAAGTTCCTCCAATACCTGCCAATTTTTCCATTTCCCCATTCTAATAGTTCAACACAATCTACTTTATGTTTGTTGGATTGAGTAGAGTTGCCTGGTTGATCTGTCTTAAACACCACTAACATGATAATGATCCTTTTCTCACAACTTTTGTTGGGGCTGGTAAGATGGTTTAATGGGTAAAAAATACCTGCTACCAAGCTAGACCACCTGAGTTCAATACCTGGGTCCCACATGGTAGAAAGAGAGAACTGACCTCTTCAAGCTGTCCCCCCCCCACACACACACACATCTTTTAGTGGTTGCTTTCCTGAAACCAAACATTCTTCAGTTTGACTTTTAGGACCTTCTAGAACATAATATACCCAATTATTTCCCTCAACTACATTATTTTCTGCCTTAGTGAAACAAGTCTCTTTATATGCCACACAAACTTGTTTTATGATATTGAATCAAAGTGAAAGATTACTTAATTCTACTTTAACTCAACTGACAATTATAAACACAGGAAAATTATTTAAGCCCCAATAGCCTTAAGATGAGGTTAAACTGTCACCTTTGCTAAGAAACAACATAACCATTCCATCTTACTCTACTAAAAACTCAACATTTTTATCTTGATTCATATAATCTGGTGCTCAGATACTTGGTTACTCTCAACTAATCAGTAAGAAAGGCTGCTTGGTAAAGTCTTATACCTCCTCCACAATTCAATGCATTTCATAAAGTACAGATAATAGATGCTCAGTAAATAAATAAGACTCAGTTGGGTTTTGGTGATACACAACTTTAATCCCAGTATTCCAGAAGCAGAAGGAGACACATCTCTGTGAGTACCAGGCTAGTGGTCTACAGAGTGAGTTACAGGCCAGCCAGGACAACATAGAGAAACTCTGTCTCAAAAAACAAACAAACAAACCAACAAACAAACAAAAACAAAAAACAAAAACAAAACAAAACAAGCAAAACCAGCATCTTTTTCAAGACTGAATGGTGGGACACAGCCTGGACTAGTTTGAACAGGCCTCATTCACAAGGAAAACAAATTTTGAAACTAGAAAGTAGAAATAATGTTTTTCCACTTATGCTTCAGGATTTTTGCTTTGTTTTTATATTTATTTATTCAATGTATACGGGTATTTTTGTCTGTATGTGTGTGCCTAGTACTCATGAAGGCCAGAAGAGGGTGTTGGATCTTGTGGAACTGGAGTTACAGAAGGTTGTAAGCCACAATGTAAGTACTAGGAATCAAAATCAGGTCTTCTGCTCTCGAAGACCAGCCAGAATGCTCTTAACCACTGTCATATATCTAGTCCCAATGTTAATGTTTTCATTGGAATAATTATGATTCTATAACCAATAGTTGTCATCTTAGAAAGGCAGGTAGATTTTGGTGAATGTTAACAGTGACTCAGAATCCTTTTAAAAGTGGAACCTGGGCCAGCGAAGCCACCAATCAGGTAGAGACACTTAAACATGGATGGCCTGAGTTCAATATCCAGATACTACAAGATGGCAGGAAAAACCAACCAAGGTTGTCCTCTGACCTCCCATGTTTATTCATTATGGCATGCACAAGCTTGCACATACGCACACACACACACACATACACAACACCCTCTTCTGGCCTTCATGAATACTAGGCACACACATACAGACAAAAATACCCATATACATTGAATAAATAAATATAAAAACAAAGCAATTAAAAAATAGAGTCAGAACTTGTTCACTATCATGTAGAATGGCAAACACACATGAAAAAAGATCCTAAGACTAATTTCTAATTTCTAACAATCAGCTGCAAAATTACGTAATGAGCTTTGCAAGGCAAATGGAGTAATACTTTTTTCCAATAACTTGTTCTGTGACTTGACAGTAACTTCAACTTCTAAATGCATGATTTCTAATTTATAAAAACAGAAGTTATTCTTTTACAAGGCTAAAAGGTAATTTAGCTACATAAAAAAATAATAAAAACTGCTTAGTGAAAGTTGACATCACACACACACACACACACACACACACACACACACACACACACACACACGGGGGGGGGGAAGAGGAGGGGAGCTGGCCTAAGAACGCCTATAATCCCAATACTTGGGAGGCAAAGGCAGGAAGAAAGATCAAAGTTCAAGGCTAGCCTGGTTTACATGGTGAGTTCCAGGCCAACCAGTGCTACAGAGAATGATTAAAGATAAAACAAAACCTCACCAACACTCTGTGTGTCTGCATTTGAATACATCTAATTAATCTTCCTGGGATACATGGGAGAAGTATAGGTTAAGTAAGTTTTGAGGCTTTTGGGAGATTCCTATTCAAGGATTTGATTCTAGGGAAGACCTGAAGTATCTTCATAAAATAATTCTCTCTGGCATGGTTCCACAGATAATTTACTCTATTAAATGACAGCCACATCAACAAAGTCTGTACATAGTGTTAAAAAACTTCTACAGAACCCCAGTCCAAGTTTTCAAGGGGTGTTATTTTTCAGCATGTACAGATCCAACACAGTGGTAGGAACCAGACAGAATGGGAAGCACTCACTGGGAGAGAATGGCCATCAGTACTGCCTTACTCTCTATGACAGAAGTCAAAAAACCTGCCAAGTACGTTCTTTTCCCCTGCTACATTGTCTGACACTAATTATAAAAATACTACAGATGCAGCCTTTTTCAAAATGCAAAGGGACTGTGTGTATTTGCAAAGAACAACTATTTTTTATGCTTCCAAATTCTTAATCCTGTTTGGAGCTGTCAGTGGGGGTTAATGGAAGCCTTGGATAGGAGAATTCCAATCTGGTTGGCAGATGGATAGGTTGGTTATAGCTGCATAACTATGTCTTGCCTGCAGGCACAATTCAGAACACTGTTAAAGCAATATAAAGTCTCTGTCAAGCTGAACCATTTGGATCAGTAGCAAGGAGAAATAATAATAAAAAAGAAGTTCATTTCTGGGCCTTGTGCATTTATGCTAGTATGCAGAAACTGATTAATTGTCATAGTGTGCTGGTCTTCTATACCTCAGATTTCTACTTCTGGAGGAGATTTTGCATGCTAATATAATCATTCTCCCTCTTGAGACATTAGCAAATAATCAAATGAAAAACAGGATCATAATTTACTGAGATTCAAGCAATTCTCTATGCAAATTTGACTTGTTATTGCTGCTGCCTCGTTAATCTGAATGCCTTTGACAAACTCCTTTGATTTATGAACTCATGACAACTCCAATGTGTATATATTTTGCTAGATTGACATTATCATTAAGAGTGGGTGGACTGAGCTCACATGAATGGCTGATTTTATTCGCTGGTGTCTGCTGCTCAACAGCTGAGCATCTCCTCCTCACAAAGCCCCTGAGCGGCAGGCTCTTCCCATCTTCCCATCCATTCATCATCTCGATGTTAATTGGCCCAGGCTTTAAGCAAATTTTCAACACGATTTAAAGGCACGATGACACTGATTACTGACCCTCTGCCATACGGTGCCTATTGATTAACCTGACAGAGATGATGAGCTTGAGGGAAACTAGGTGTGTGGGGACCTCAGGGGGAAAAATATATTGTCTATGCAGGCAAACACTTGTCGTTACCTCACAAGCCAGAATTTGTATAGCACAAAGTCTTCAAAGACACTACTGTTTTGATACCTACAGCTAACACAGAAATTGCTTTCTGTATTCAGAGATATTACAAATATGTCATGTCAAAATACACTGACACATTCAGTATTTAGAACAATTCCCTAGATAGATGGTTGCCTTTCAACCAATTACACTTGTGCTAGCTCTGTGTGTGTTAGTAAAATTAGAAGTACTGGAGTGGTCAGGTTGTATTTTATTATATAAGAAAAATAAAAATGAGGAAACAAATTCTAGAAAATAGAGAAAAGAAAAAAGGAGAGATTAAATAATCAGGGCCAGCCCCACCATGATTAAAACAGGCTACATTCTATCATTAAAAGAGATTTTTCTCAAAGAGAAAGAAACTCATCAACCTCATTTCACAAATTCTGTTTTCTGTTCTTTGGAACCACAACCTAATTCTAACTGCAAAACTATTCAATGCAGAAATTATGAGCAGAACATTTCTAAATAAAGCAAAATTGTACAGGAGTCTAACAAACATAGACCTTAAATTCTTGCTTCCCTACATTCAACCTCTACTGTGCAAACTGTTTACTTGAAGAAATTGAACAATCTTTGAGGTTAAGCTTCAGAAAACCTAAATTCCTTATTCTTAAGAAAATATTAATATTCAAATTAATAGTCAATGAGTACACATATTAGCAACAAACATCTGCTCAAGATATTACTAGGTCCACAAATGTACACAAGAAATACAGCACATCATGGGTTGGAGGGGGCGTCAGAAAGAACATCTTTGGATAGGGATAGTTATTATTTAAAACAAAGCCAACAAAATATCCTCCCTCTGGCCATACACATCACCTTGTTTACTTACGAGTCCTGGGGGAGCAGCCAATGTACAATTTATACACAGGGATTTTGGAGCAGCACTAGCAGTTATTTCAAAGCTAAAGTAACCGAAAACTGAACAGTCTGACTGTGGTCCCTGATACAGTGACACAGGCTGTTCATGTAAGAGATCAAATGTTCTTCAAGTCAAACAGCACTGGTGTCTGTTATTCTGGAACATGAAGCTCACTCCCTAAAAGCCTGCCTCCTGTTCTTTTAAGATAAACAAGCACAACTATGCACTGAGATGCTTTGATAAAGACAGAGATGAACTTCACCAGGGAGTGACAAGGAAAGGGCACCAATGTTGTTTTTACTTTTTAATTTTCAAACCAGGAAACATCACAATCAAGACAATTTTTAATATTTTATCACTAAAAGTCTAGATATAACAAAAACAAATTTGCAGTAATCAAGATGGGGACCTCTCCCCCAGATAACTAAGACAGTTACCTCTCTTTTCTGAAGAGGAGACATGACAGCTGTCTAAACATATTTAGCTTTGTGACTTCTTAATCAAAGATTTGAACATCAATTTAGCAATGACTCTGAGTAGACATAAGAATTTGTAATTAGGTTAATATGTTCCACACCAGAATAATAGTCCATTTAAACACTAAACTAAGTTTTGGAGCTCTAAAAATTTAATTGAAAAGCAAACTGTACTTTATTTCTTACCCTCCCAAATCTATAGGCTGTGAAATTTTAAAAATATTTATTTCTGTTGACCATGACAATAGTCACCCAACTATAACATGTCTTAATATTTTAGATTGCAAACAGAATAGCAAAGTAGGTGTCCTTATATGTTCCCATAATTTGGTTACTTTCTTTTCTGACCTCTATTCCTTTTTAAAATTTTTTCAAACATATATTTCATGGTTTAGAAAACAAGAACAGGCTGTCGTGATGGCACATACCTTTGATTGCAGCACTTAGGAGGCAGAGGCAGGCAGATCTTTGTGTGTTCTAAGCCAGCCTGATCTACATACAGAGCAAGTTCCAGGACAGCCAGAAATACACAGAGAAACCCTGTCTTAAAAAACTAAAAACTAAAAACCAGAGAGAGAAGAGAGTGGGGAAGTGGGGAGAGGGGAGAGAAACAAAAAACAATTTATAGGCTATATCCGCACAGTAAAATAAATACAAATTTGCCCAGAGAATTTGAGATTCAAAGACTGAAATAAAAAAACGAATGTAACATAACATGTGACCGTAACAAGAAACTTTTATGTTTAAATGCACCTTAAATAATATTTTGCCCTCTTCAAGATACTACCCTTCCACATAGTTGTATATAAGTTAAGAGGCATACATTTGCTTCTCCTAAGAATACCTGGAAGTTTTGTAACTCAAAGCCATCCACATTACATAGATCTTTCTGGTTTCTCAAAATAAAGTTGGGAACTATAGAACTTCTGGGGTGTGAATCCAAACCCCAATGAGCTGTGACTTCTGGATCCCTGTTCCTCACATGTTCTTTAGTTTCTTTCTAAATTGTTTTCCTCCCTTGAATATCTTCCTTGCTTTGGTACTATCATTTTATTACTACAGTTCAATGCTATCTTCAAAGAAATTTAACATTTCTTTAACTTGATAAAACTGTAATATCCCCCAAATGATTACCATTTTGGAATAAAAATAAAAAGCACCCCAACTAAATAAGTAGCTGTAAAAACAAAAGCAAATAAAAATACAGATTGTGTTCTGGTTTTGGTGTTTATTTTTATTGTAAATTTGCCTATATTTGATCATCCTCTTATTTCCTTTATTATTAAAAAATTATTCTATTACTACTATTTTATGCTGTGACTTTCCCCACTTATTAAATCTTTCTTAAAATTATAAACTCAGCTCTTCTCATTGATTTTTGTAAATGTTTGATTTCTAAGGCCGAAAACCTCGGTCCTGCATAGCTCTTTAAGTGTATTGTAAAGAATAGAGGCATGTTTAAGAAAAAAAGAGCATGTAGCACATTTTATACTCCTTGATTTTCTCTTAAAATGCTAGGAATGCTAACTATATCTAACACTTGACCTTGATCTTTTAACCTTTGTTTTTACTTTAAACCTTGCTGTCTCATTTTCTGATCATATCCATTATAGAAAAAAGGGGGAGGGATTTTTTTTTCAAAAAAAAGGAGCAGATAACAAAACTTATATCAACTGGATTGTCAGGACATGGAAGTAGAGCTGAACCAAGAATTTAAAATGTAAGTGAAGCATGCTGTTTTTTCTGGAAGGGCCAAAGGTTCCACACACCAAAGTTTATTTCTTCAAATGTTCATGCTAACATTACCAAACAGCAAAATAAAAATAAAACCCAAACAGATTAACTTGGAGCTCTATTGGGAGTGGTTTAATACATTCCTATGGGATGGTGAAGTAATTTTACTTCCTCAGCAATGAATAACCTTGTTTGTGTTCTTTGTTTAATACGATGCTCTTTAACAAATAGCAGATTTCAAAGCATTTTTCTCCAACAGAAGAATTTAACAACAGAAATTCTTTCTATGTAAAAATGACAATTTAAAAGGATATGCTTGTGTGCTGTTCTATTAAGTTGTTATAATGCTGGAGACCATCCACACACTCTAATCATCCCTTCTGCTACTATATACCATTTTGTTTACATTTACGACATTCCACAGCTTGGCTACACTATTACTACTTTCCACAGTTTCTGTCTTCTATATGTAGAATCATAAGAAACCTGCATGGTTTATTTTTATAAAATTATTCTCTGCCATTTAATTGAAGAATTTTCCTTGGTAATATAAAAATCTTTTTTTGGTTAAAAAATAAGTAAGAAATATTAATTCTAGATTATTATAGTTTTGATTATCATTTTGGAAGAAAAATAAAAACCACCCCAACTAAAGAATTAGTTGCCAAAAAAACCAAAGGCAGGCAATTCTGATAATTATGAACTTACCCATATTTAATCATTCTTTTAGTTCCAATATTATTAAGAAATTTTCTATTCTTGTTATCCAGTGGACTTTCTCACCAATCATGTTCTTACAATTACAAACTTTGCTCTTCTCTGATTTTTATAAATGTTTGGTTTCTAAAACTTGGCCCAGCATAGCTCTTTAAAGTGGTCCTTCAATTTAATGGCATTTTTAGCATTAATCAATGATCTTTCAATAAAACCTAATACTAGCCATCCCAAACTGTATTTTGTCATTGTATAGAATTAAAAGAAAAAAACTGTTTTGCCTACTTCAGAGACTAATATACATCAAACACTAATTTTAATACTATAACAGACTTTGAAATCTGTCTGGCATCAGTGAGTCCTCCCCAAAACTGCCCCTGTAAAGAAGCACCCTTTGCTTCTGCAGACAATGGAGAGATGGTTGGCTTCAGAATCAGCTGCCTCTCACTGCTGCTGTACAAAGGACATTCTGGGCAGTGGTCAGTAAAGAAAGCAGGCACTTCTAAATGCCAGTGCTTCCCACCATCTCCTCTCCTTCTGAGTGGAATCAAGTCTGAGAGCACTGACTGGTGGGTCATTCGACCCACGAGGGCCTGGAAAGGTTTCAAGAATAACAGAGGTCATGTAATTGCCAAAAGAGCATTAGCCACTCAATCATAATGGATAATTAAATGACCTACATGATTCCTGAAATAGCTGCTCTATATTTGGTCTATTACTTGCGTCCCTCAAGATAAGCTACTTGTCTGGTCTGCCTTGACCCGCAAAAGTCCAACCTGCGCCTGGAAACTAGCTGCATGCTTCTATTGCGTTGAAACCCCACCAGACTGTGCTTTTAGGAGGACACACATAAAAATCAATCTTCTGTCCTTCTCTCTATTGTGCTCTCTGGAACCCAAATGACTAGAGCAAAGAAAAAAATTAGTAAATCCTCTTTGGCTTAGATCTTTGAGGGAATTAGAAAAAAAAAAGACCCACAAACCAACCAACTAAAACTCATAGGAACTATACCCCCCCCAAAAAATGCTACAATGATTCCTTTTTTTTAAAATAGTTTTCCTCATATGCCTTAGAAAAAATTAATATTTGATTATAAAGTTTGAGATACTTATTTTGTAGGTAGCAAGTCACTAAAATGCCAATTGCCTAGGTTGCATTTTTTAATAATGCAGGCTACTGGACTCTTTACTGGTCTAATTTTTTAGTCCATACAGAAAGTTAACTGCCTCTCAATAAAATAAAATATATATGGTACCAATTGGTTACATAATAAAAGTATCAAAAAATCACTCAGCTTTTTCATATTTCTCAATAGTTTAACTCACAATACTTGACTAGAAAATATGAGCAAACAGGAGCCAGCTGTATGGAATGCCAAAACTATACTGGAGAATTTGCTTCTTTGTGGAGGAGAAAAGGTCTGCCTGTGGCCCTGGAGAAACCACACATCTAGCAAACACTACAAAAGAAGCAAGAGACAAGGAATCAAAGACAAGCCTACAATAAGAGAAAGGGATAGGGATTCAGGGACAAAGAACTAACATTCACAATACCCTAGAGGCCAGCAGGGTTTTCCGTTTCCACAGGAAATTATGTAGCTTGAGGCTACCAGCTACCCTGATCTCTTACTAGTACATGGATGGCTTATTAAACCTAGAACATATCTGTTTTAGTTAACTTCAGGGTAGGGAGGGGCAGAGGGGAGGAGAGAACAAAATGTACTTAAATGCTGAATTTTTTCTCCAGGCTGAATGCCTTTCATCCAATAAGACATTCAAAGCAGTGACCCAGCAAATGGATTGCAAAAGCAATCTTCCGCCCCGTGCCACATTATCATTCCTATTCAGTATTCTCCATGAGATATCTCAATCAGCTGTGTGTAAGTGACAACGCAGCCCATTGCTGGGTTAATTAAACATTTGACTTTAACACCCTTCCCGTCATTAAGCAAATAAAAACAGATAATTCAAACTGCACTTCATCCTCAGGGTACACAACACACATGTCAAAATTAAGAGAGTCCAAGGCCTCCAGGGAATTCTGTTGAAGCTATAATCAGTTTAAATCTTATCTGGTTTATCAATTATTCTATTGATTAAACCAAAGTGATTATACACAACTCCTCTGCCACATGGGATTGATGTCAGCAGAGCAAGAAAATAACTCCAGGAGGTTCCAAACTGATTTAAAAAGAGACCGACAGACAGACCAATAATAGTCGATTATTACATACCAGTGATCCATACACTGAAGAGTTGATTCTTAGTTTCAGACGGTGACATGAACTGTTTCCAATCACTACATCTCACTGATATACCTTACAGTTGGCTCCAGTAAATTTATGTTGTTAAGATCAACATATATTCTACTGCTTTAAGCAGAAGCTAACTAGCACTCTTTGAGGTTGAGATATATTTTATAGATACTGGTCCCAGACTGTAAAAGAAAAAGTTCAGAGAAAACTTAAAAAAAAAAAAATTTAAATTTCCTTTCCTATGTGTACAGGGCCAGTAACATGTAGAGATAAAAGGGACATATTTGAGATCCAATTCCCCTGAAATTCTCCTGAAAACCCAGCTATTTCAGTCTGAAAACTCCATATTTCTGAAAAACATACTAAGACATCACAAAGACCGTACCACAGAGTCATGACTTCTTTTATTCCAAGGGTAAACATTACTATAAATGTTAAACAATACTATTAATAGTGCTGAAAATATTGAGATGTCTTCAGATGTTGATAACTAAATTCTAACACTGAACATCTACCAGAAAAATTTAACCACGACTTAGATGTCCTGTCCAATTCATTGTGTACTACCCTTCAAATGTCCAGGTCCCTTAGTACACCTCAAGGCCATGCCCTTCTGTATATGAGAAAATCACTAATAAAACATAGCAACAAAAAACCGGAGAGGGAGGACTACTCCATGCCTCAAATCTGTGTACTAGCCATGCTCTTCAGAAGGGAAATGTGTGCACTGCTACGTTGGCACCACATGTGCATTCAACCAGAAATTAACTTATCTCCTTCAGATTTTTGTTTTGTTTTCAGGCAGACTAAGAAAACTGCATTAGCATGCTGTATTCTACACTCACCACTAGAAATACTGAGGGTGCTATTTGTAAGTGTATTCTTTTTAAGAGGTTTGTTCTCTGCAGCTGTTTTCTGCTTGCAGTGTATTTTGTGTAATCAGCACATCATCATAAATACATTGGCTGTTCCCCTGAGGGTAGCTGTCAGTGTTTAATTTACAGAACAACCTGGCCAATGTGAATTTTAACACTCTAGCACTATGGCAAGGAGTTACCACATTCTGTGAGAAACAGGTTTCTATGAATTTTTATATCAAGAGCTGGTCCCAGGACAATTTAAGCTTTAGAAATACTGTTAAAAAAAAAAAAACAAACCACTTTCTACCTTGAATGGAATAATCTCATTGATAGCAGACTTGAAGTAACTTCCAAACCCCAAGTGGACATTACCAAAGGTAGAGAAGAATAGAGAATTATCTACCAGCAGGAGGCACTGTGGCAAATGTCATCTTGAGTTAAACTACCTGTAGAGCTGCCCAGAACACCAGTGATCCCTGAAAGGGTGTGTAAAGTAAGAGGCAAACCTTTCAAGAGACATACTAGTGTGATGAGCATTGCTCTTTTCTGCTGAGATGAGTTACACTGGATATAATAATAAATAAACTACTCTTCTTGGACTGTTATTAAACCAGATACTCTACTCAATGAATAGGGAAATGGAATGAAAGTTAAAGATATTAACAGTAACATCCCCTCTCCCATATCACAGGAGCTTATAGACAGGTTCTTAACAAATGTCTAATGAAGAACTAAAGGCCCTTGAGGCCCAGGTCTAAATCTTAATTTATACCCAATACTTTGTTAAAAAAAAAGAAAACACCTGGCACATAGAGTTGAGTAGAATGGAGTTATGGTCCTGTTATTTGTATGATTTAGATCTACATGATGTCAATGGTACTTTATAATTTGGTAAAAACGTCCTTAAAGTCACTATAAAAAGTATTTGTCAATGTCAGGCATAGTGTTTCAACCTATAATCCCAGAACCACGGAGGCAGAGGCAGAAGGATCACTGAAAATTTGATGCCAGCCTAGTCTACATAGCAAGTTCCAGGCTAGTTGAGGCTACAAGCTACCCTGCCTCAAACAAGCAAGCAAGTAAAGTGCACATCTTATTTCTGTCATTTAATGAAAGTGATTAGTACATTAAACCATAGCTATCCAGGCTTACAATTAGAAACATGGGCCTAAAATAATGGCATATACATGGAGCTGAGAAGATGGCACAGTGGGTAAGCAGAAGGTACAGACAGGAAATTCCAGGGCAAGATGCCTAGCTAGGACTTGTAGGACTGATGAGGCTCAGTCGAAGTAAAAAGTGGAAAAAAGAGAACTGGGGAGACAGCTCACTGGTTAAGAGCACTGGCTGCTTGTTTAATTCCCAGCACTAATATGGAAGCTCACAACAGTCTGTAAGTCCAGTTCCAGGGGACCTGGTATCTTCATACAGACATATATGGAGGTAAAACACAAATGCATATAAAATAAATCTTTAAAAAAAAATCAGAGAGCAGTAGAGAAGAGAGACATCTGTCAATCTCTGGGTTTCATGTACATACAAACAAAAAAGCACTTGACTGTACTTTCTGATTAATGAAGTGGCGGTATATATGTACATACACATTCCATAAATCCAGATATGAATATAGCTACATATCAATATATGCATACTTCTGTTAAGGGCTATTTTGCAAGTTAGAATACCTAGAGTAAAAGAAACCAAAATATGGTTCATAGTGATTTATTGTTTTATGAGACAGGATCTCTATGTAACTTGGCTGGCCTAGAACTTGCTATGTATATCAGGATGGCCTCAAACTCACAAAGATCCATCTGGCTCTTCCTCTTCCGTGCTGAGATTAAAGGCTGTATCACCACCACTCCAAGCTTGATTTGTCTGCTTTTAGTGCTGCACAGAATTATATTGTAGGATGTATTTAAGATTATTAAATAGTCCTAGATATGGTGACAAATGCCTATAATCTTAGCACTTAGGAGATGGAGGCAAAAGTGCAGACATTTAAGGACAGCTTCAGCACAACAGTGAGTTCAAATCAACCTAGGTTGGGAAGGTGAGAGCCTGTCTCAAACAAAAAAAAACAAACACACAAATAAAAGCTTTTAGTTGTGACTAACACATTTTTTAAAAAAGAAAAAGAAAAATTACCTATTTCACTGTGGAGGGCTTCAAACACACCCAAATTTAATGTTAAAATTATATTTAAGCCATCTAGTAGACCAATGCATATACTTAAAACTTACTCTGGTACTGCCATAATTAAATTTTCTATAGCAAATTTTCATTTTATGTAAGCAGAATAATATTCCTATAAGATTTCATAACTTCTTTGGTGTTTTGTTTTTATTTTGAGATAGGCTCAGGCTATTCTCAAATACTCCTGTTTCAACTTTCCAAGTACTGAAATTACAGGTATGTGCTGTGTTCAGCTCACAGCACCTTTACATTTACTGATTGCCAGAAAGTATTTCTGACTACCAGAAAGAAGTCATATTTAGGAATACAATCTGTTATTACTCATCCTGCCTATTATGATGACAATTTATGCATGTAATTCCTTTCATATTTTTGAGATATATAAAGCAAAAAGAGAAAAAACATGCCATAATTAGTTTTTACTGATTAAAGGTTAGAAAATTTTAATTCAGTTAAATAATTACTTTTGTTCATAAAAATCTTCTGTCTAATAAAAGACATATTAATTCTAAGAAATTAATCAGGTTCTTTCTTCCTCAATTCATAATTGTAAAATACATGCTAGGACCTTTTGAACTAACCAGGATGGGGTTAGACCGAGGTCACTGCAGATCAGATGACTGTCTTCTCTTCCCCGGAGACCATGGTGGTGTAGTTCCAGAGACTGCCATTAGAGAGCAGCACAGGACACACCATCAGTCAAAGAGCTCTTACACTCTCTCCCACAAAAGGCTGGGATTGATTCTCTCTCTCTCTCTCTCTCTCTCTCTCTCTCTCTCTCTCTCTCTCTCTCTCTCTCTGCCTCCTCCCCCTCTCTCTAATTTAATTAGTGTAGTCTGCAACTCCAGAAAAGAGTAATTCAATTAGTGCATTGTGGAGCTCTACAATACCTCTCAGCAGATGTTCACCATCTTCGGGAACTGGAGCTAGGTTTCAAATACCTGTATGACTTAGATATGTTACATCATTTATAAAAATGCTTACATATGCTTTTCTGACTTCAAACAAAAGGTGAGGAGACAAACCTAGGCTAAACTCCTAGCAGGGTATTTAATTTTAGGATGCCATAATTAAGTTACATTTTATACATTATATTTAAAACAAAATGCACCCTAGCCCTGGAAAGGCAAAAGGCAAAATCTCAAGTATGAGGCCAGGATGGACTACAATGTAAGATCCTGTCTCAAACAAATCAAGAGGAATCAAAACTCTCCTTGGTGCCCAACTCTACCCACACTAAAATACTCTACATACTATAATGGTGGAAGATTTCAGTGTTGTTTTGCAGTGCTAGGACTTGAACCTGAGGCTTTCACATATGCCTGGCATGTGCACTACCACTAAATCACACTCCCAGGCTCATAACTGCCTACTGGTTTGCAGCAGTCTATCTAGTTATGGATTCCAAAATGTAAGGAATACAATGTCAAGATGGGAGTGTGTTCATGGTACACAGCATGGTAGCCCCCAAATAAGGGTATAAAAAGGACAGAAATGATGATTGGTATCTTCCAAGGAAACAACAGAAACAGAAATGTTCAACATGGGAAGCAGAAGATAAAGCAAAATGACAGCTCTCCTCAACACAAATAAACTTGTCATTCCAAATCAGAAGAGATCAGTTCCAGGCTCTCCACCCTTTTATCTCTAGTAGTTCAAAGTATGAGAATCTGAAGAACAATATATAAAGCATAGGATCTGCATACAGCATGGACACACTATCCTAAATATTTATCTCCAGATTTATTTAAATCTAGTAAAATATAACTGCTATGCATATAACGTCATTCAGTATCGTTAGCAAGAAAAGTCTATTATTTAGTACACATCACAGGCCTAACTACATTTTCTGATCCAAACTGGCTGACTCTGCATGTAAAACCAAGGAAATAGGAGGTGGGGGACAACTGAATATGAAGAAAAGAACAATTACTCTGTATTACAAAACACAGAGTCAAGTGAACAAAGTTTGACTTTACAGGAAATCTTCCTAATACACCAAACAAAGGGAGAAAAAAAACCAAAAAAACAAAAACCAAGCAAACAAAAACCCAAAAGCCTCGCTGAGTACACTTCTTCCATAAGGGTAGAGATCAAACACATAAAGGATACCTATATTATGAAACATGTGACATATTATCTTTTCCAATACTGAAATTCCATGTTTGTGAATACACTGATTTTTTTTTTCTCATAAGCTAATAAGCAATAAAGCTAATTCTCATACAGGTGTGATGGTGTAAAAGTCCACAGCATGTAAGCAGGTTTTGTGAATTAATAATATACCCCGGCAAGAATTTTTTAAAATTCTCAGCGTTAAATTCATGAGATTGCATATGCACACATTCCTGGTCTCATTTCCTACATCCCAATTTTTAGTTTTGTTTTGGTTTTTTATAGGATTTAAAGGAATGTTTTAAATTTTGCTTGTTTTCTCTCATCCTCTGGAAATCAGCCAATAAGGACTCAATTTCCAGAAGAGAAGAGAAAGAAAGAGAGAAAGAGAGAAGAGAGAGAATGTTTAGCTACCTGACTCCACCAGTTAGGTAGTGGGGTTCTTATAGCCTATATACAAATGTTAAGTCAGCATTTGTGTTTTGAAACTACAGAGCAATCTAAAAACAATAGTAACTAGCTCTTACTGTCCTTAGTTTGGGTCTTACTTTCTGAGTACTCTACTTCTAAAAATAGAGAGTATATAACTCTGGATACAATGAAGAGGGACTTTTTTGCAAATTCTACCTCCTGTCTCCCATGAGGAATTAAGAGATACTAGGAAATTGTAGGTAGCTCACTGGTGGAGCACAAAGGCATGTGCATGGCCCTGGGTCCAATCCTCAGAGCCCCCACTTTGGTTCTAGAGCAGGAGAGATGACTCAGTGGTCAAGAGCACTAGCTGCTCTTGCAAAGACTCCAAATTCAGTTCCTAGCACCTACATGGTAGCTCACAGCTATCTGTAACGCCAGCTCTAGAGAATCTGGCACCATTTTTTGGCCTCCATAGGCACCAAACAAATACACAAGCAGACAAAACACTGGCATAAGCAAAGTGATTCTTTTTTTTTTCTTTTTTAGTATTTTTGACATAGGCTTTTCTGTATAGTTCTGGTTGTCCTGGAACTAACTCTCTGTAGTTTAAGGCTGGCCTCAAACTCAGAGATCCACCTGGCTGAGGGCTAGAATTAGAGGCAATTGCCACTACCACCCACCCAGCTTAAATGGTTCTTCGTAAACATCACTATAAAAAACAAATTTTTCACATTAAAACATTATTTCTATTACTACAATTTCAGTCCTTGATAAATTCATCATTTGAGTAATACTAAAATAGTGGGAGGTTGGGCTGGTGCGATGGCTTAGTGGGGAAAGGCGTTTCCCTTGAAGTCGGAGTTCAATCTCACAGTACAATGCAAGCGCTGAGTCCAGCAAGCGGTCCTCTGACCTCCACATACATGCCACTACATGCAAGTAAGCTGAAATTGAAAATTCTAAAGCTCTAACCAATAAATAAGTAAATAAAAAATAGCTGTTTAACTTCTATTTGATCAGGAACACTGCAATTTCATTGTCTGCTTATGCCTCTCCACCAGAGCTTTCTTAACTTCTGCCTCCAGACACAGTAGTAATACTTAACGTGATTCTTCCCCATAATGGGGTTCTCGTAAATCCCAATATTCATGTTCTAACTCAACTTTAACCTCACAGCTGGCATTTTTTGTTCAAGTGTGAGGTTCATTTGGCTCCTCCACTGGTGCCACTTCTCTTTAACATTGTCCCTTTTCATGTGGTTAAGGAAACTACTTCCAGACCTATGAACAAAAGCAGACAAACAGGGAGAGAGGAATGAACTGTGAACACCTCAAACAAGAAAGGTTGCTTAAAAACCAAGTGTCACATTCTGACAGTTCAATATTTCATGACCAATACAAGGAATGTGCAACGACACTGCAACTTTAAATCTTTCCCTCTATGTCACTCTCTCTCTCTCTCATTGTAATGCCAAAGGGAACAGCAATCAGAGTGGAGATGTTCAACGTGATAGAGGTCAGGACACCATCCGATCAACGTACCAGAAACACGACCTTGTTTATTTTTTTTCCCACAGTATTATTGTTTACAGGGTGCTTTGCTCGTGTACCTTGTGGTTCTTAGCTAAAAGATGAAATTACAGCCTAGGATGAAGCGCTCAGGCACACATCCAATTTGTGTTTCCATCTCAGAAAACAAAAAGCTTCTAAGGCCCTCAGGCTGCCATTCAAACTTGGAGGCTGACATTTCTAACAGCATGAACTAGAGAATGGCAGAGAGAATGATCTAATGCATTTCTGACTTGTCAATCAAAGATCTCACCTCTGCTGTCTTGTAAACAGTTGGGGGCCATCTAACTACATTCATAAACCTAGAGAGAGCTTACTGCCAGCTGTGGTGCTGGAACCACACACTTTGGCTTCCACCACCAAAATCATGATTCAGTTTTATAACCTCACTGCAAATAGTGCATAGGCACATTTCCAGGAATACTGAAATAGAACTAGAGTAAGGAATACAAAAGAGATTTTGGTCAAATAGTTATTTTCAGGCTGTTGGAATCCTGTATCCATCTTATGCCCATTTTACTAACTTTTCTCAAAGGACTACAATATGCTACATTGACATGCTTAAAAAATTAACAACCTGCCACTTAAAAAATCTAGGGGAAATACATTAATATTAAACTAAAAATGTCCCTTATGATTTACAATTAGTAAAGAAACTGATACAAAACAGTGACTAATACAAAAGATAGAAATTATATTAACAGCAGTAGCTTCATTTGAATGAAGCTAATAAGGAACTGCTGTTCAAATATAAAGCTTTTGGTGCTTATAAATAGTTTTATATTTATTAGCTAGAGATGGTGAGTAGGCTTATGTAGAACATGAAAATATAAGGAAATTCACCCCTCATAGTTTCTCTTACTTATGGCTGTATGGTCCAACACATGCAAAAAAACAAATTAGCTAAGACTTTAACTTGGTACTTAAGGTTCAGGTATGAAAAGGAACGCTTGCTTTGTTCATGAAAATTTTACAGGACACAATATTGCAACTTAATTCATACCAAGAAAGAGACATCAGCTTTTCACTGTACATCTAAGAACATAAAGGAAAGTGACAGATAACCCATATGGAAAAGATACATTGCAAAACCCTGCCGCCATCCCAGATCTAAATAACTATTTCAAAATATAACAACTCTAGTCTCCAGAAGACTGCATGTGAGAATGTAGAAAAGCTCAAATCTATTCAATATCATGCTCAGAGAAAAGCAAAGCCCATGTGTGCCAGCTCCTAATTGAGAGGAAGTACGTTACATTTCTTTGAAGCTACAGTCAAGTGGATATGCTTTGGTTTGCTCACATGCTTGCCATCAGTTTTAAATAATGCATTCTTAAAACATGCTGGCTTAAACTGGGTGATGGGGGCACACACCTTTAGTCCCACCATTCAGGAGGCAGGGGCAGAGGCAGGGAGATCTCTGTGAGTTTGAGGCCAGCCTGGTCTACGGAGCAAGATCCACAACAGCCAGAGTTACACAGAGAAACCCTGTCTTAAAAAACCAAAGCAAAAAAAGAGAAAACACCCTGGCTTAAATAAATGACAAAGAAAAAGTTTTCTGGATATTGCCTATCTACCAAGATTCTTTATCTTGACAGTCCACATATCAAGTCTAGAAACTAACACAAGAAAGGAAAGCAAAACCATAAAATACCATCACATAAAACAGAACAAGGTATAAATGGCTGTGGCAGTCACAGGATGACCCGTAATGATTCCTGAACAGCACAAAAAGAACACATATGGACTATGGCCTCTACTCAGCACAAACAAACATGAAAATAACAAGAAGTCTTAGACTATAAAGAAGTAACATGTACTCTCTTCAAAGAATACAGATGAGTCAATCTCCCACAGCAAGAATCATTTCTTAGGTGGGGCGCTCCCAAAGGCTCCATTGCCTCCTTCAGTGCAGGTACATTCCTATGGGTCCCAGCAGTACCTGTCTACTATCTGTCCTTCTGCCATTACAGCTTCTGATAAAGTTACAGCAGTTGAAAGAAAATCCACTATCATTCAATATATCTAAATTAAGAAACAAACACTTGGGGGCTGGAGAGATGGCTCAGCGGTTAAGAGCACCGTCTGCTCTTCCAGAGGACCCAGATTCGATTCCCACATGGCAGCTAACAACTGTCTGTAGTTCCAGTTCCAGGCAAACACCAAGGCAAATAAATAAATAAATAAAGTTTAAAGAAAATTAAAAAAAAAAAAAGAAACAAAGACTTTGTGAGCTCATTTATTTATTTATTTATTTATTTATTTATTTAATATCCATCATGAAGAATAAAAATATTTCAGGAAAATCTGATTCATTTCACAAGATGATGATTTTGGCATATCCTAAACATTAAGGTCATATATTACCCCATAAGTGAACATTAGCTATACTTGGACATGTCAAAATACTCAGCAATAAAAGAATGTTATTAACAAACTTGAAATATAAAACAATTCAATAACCATGTAAGCAATTGGAAAGAAAACTAGCTCAAGATGTCACATCTTCAATATAGATTATTCCGAAGATAAGGTGAAAATGTAGCAACTCAGGTCATTTCTACTTTTTATACTTAAAAGTATACAAAAAAGATGAAGGTACACAAGCTTAACACTAGATTTTAATGTTACTGATAATATTTTAAACATATTTCCAACTAAGCTTTTCAATGATTTTGTTTCACACATGGACACACACACTCCCACACGTACTAGCATGCACATGTACACACATGGTGCCAGCCTTCCTTCTTATTTCTCACAGAATTTGGAACCATGATGGTGGCTAGGAAGCTCCAGTCATCACCTGGCCTCCACCCTCCACAATGTTTGTGTTACACAGGCATCTTGGCTGTTTTGTGGATGCTGATTTGAACTCAGGTCCCCATGCTTGCACACCAAGCACTCTTACCCTCTGAGCCATCTTCTAGCCCCTTACTTTAAAGATGATTTTCAAAAATATATTTCTAACATTCCATACATATGCCTTAAAATTGGATTTAAAACTAAAAGGATCATTTTCAGTCAATATGATGACTTTCAACTTTTCTCTAGCTTGATGCTCATCACATTCAGCACTTTAATTTTACTCTATTCTTTTACAAAGTAAGGGGTAAATTGCAATGAAATAGTCAAATAATTGCCCAAATACACACTGCTGTGAAGATAAAGATGTTGACATCATTGAAACTGAACTGCTAGTTGGCTGGCAGTGCCAGTCTTTAATGGCCTGAAATGTGCATTTGTTCATGAACAGGAGTCCAAATTCAGTACACACAGTCCAACTCAGAGGGAATCATCATAGTGAGTTGTAAGAGGGCCAAATACATAAAATTTGAGGATTTCCCATAAATTAGATTCTGCATGTTTTTCTTTTCTCTTTGCAAACGTATGATGTTTGGAACGACTGTTTAATTCTCTCTGAATACAGAACATCTATATATATGTTAAGGGACTACCAACAATATAATGCTTCCTCTTTTCTTGCCCCATATTTGTTATTGCATAGTTTTCTTCAAATTTCTAAGTCTGTTCATTCATTAATTCAGCAAAAGTATGAAATATTACTTTTGAAAATGGAAAAATAAATGAAAATACAGTCCAATCTGCAAGGAATTCAGTCTAACAGAAAAAGATCCAGACAATTAGAGCAGAATAGTCACCCCATGGCAGCACAGCACTGTTGCTGCACTGTCTGGGCACAAACGTGTGACTAGCCTCAGACAGAAAGGAAGAAAGATCACAAAGGGTTTTATTCCATCTCAACTTAAGCTCCATCTCTTAAAGACCAAGAATTATCTAGGTAGGTAAACACACAAAGACAGAAAGCAGGGTGGTATACTGTGTGCGGTAGGGTCCTCAGGGAGAGTAATTAGATGATACAAGACAGAGATGCATCAGAGTCTGGTCAAACACTGCTATTTTCAAACAGTTGGAATCCTGTACTCATTTTGTACTACAGGGAATTATAAATTTTTCAATAGCTGAGAATTATATGAGAGAAAAACAGTTGTGGGGAGAAGCCAAGTTCAAATTTCATTCAACCTAAAAACATGTAAGGAACTCCACAAGATAGACTGGTCAATATCATCAGGTATACTAGTTGGTAAATGAAGCATGTGCAAGCATATAATTTATGTGAAATTCTGAAGTACTAGCTAACAGTAATAAAACGATAATATCTGAGAGGATATCACTATTGCCTTCTTTCTGCTTCTTTGTATTTTCTATAGTTAATAATAAAACGTTTCTGGGGCTGGAGAGATGGCTCAGCGGTTAAGAGCACCATCTGCTCTTCCAGAGGACCCGGGTTCGATTCCCAGCACCCACATGGCAGCTAACAACTGTCTGTAGTTCCAGTTCCAGGCAAACACCAAGGCAAATAATTAAATAAATAAAATAATAATAATAATAATAAAACGTTTCTGATTTATAATTAAAATAAGAATAGAAACAATAAGGACATTTGAAAATAAAACTACTGTCTATACATGCATGATTAAGTCACCTCAGACTTATGAAAACAAGTATGTTAACTAATAATAACAATTTTAAATTATATAACATTTGTTATATAAAATGCAATGTTATAAATTATTAATAATAATTTCTATTATTGGAAATAGGATCTCATGTATTCCAGGCTGGTCTCAAACTTGTTATGTAGCCAAAGATGACCTTGAACTTCTGGTCCTCCTGGAATTATAGACATGTGCCATCACATCTGGTATATGAAATGCTGGGGATCAAAACAAAACCTCACGCATAATAGGAAAGCAATATACAAACAGAGATACATCTCCAGCCCAATAATGATCACCTTCAAAGAGAAAAATTGGGGCTGGAGAGATTGCTCAATGGTTAAGAACAGAGCCAGGCTCAGATTCCAGGTAATCCTGCACCACAGCCCTAGTTGTCTTCCCACATGCCAAACGCTGGGCTTCCTTTCCTTCTGGTTTTATAAGCAGCTCTCTTTCCACTTACATTAAAAAATTTGACTCTTGTGATGTAACTATAGCCAACCTAATCAATTTATTCTGATCTCCACAGAGGGCTAAGAAGAGGGCTGAGAAGTTGAAAGCACTTTGCACTTCCCGTTCTTGCAGAGGTCCCAGGCTCTGTTCCCAACATCCACATGGTGGCAGGTCCAATGCCCTTCCCTGACCTCCATGACACCAGGCACACGCACACATGCAGGCAAAACACTCATACACACTTTAAAAATTTTTTAAATAAGCTTTCCTCTTAATAAATTCCAAAAGTATACTATATAGAGAATGTGTTAAGCTTTTAAAAATTACCACTGACTTTTAATTAAAACTAGAAAAAGCTCTGGTAGTAAAATGGTTCAGAATTATTTTCTACTTTAATTCAAAATTGCTTTAGGACAAATGAAAATTTGAATTTTTCTTGATGCTTTGATACCCAAGTCAGAAGGTTTAAACACAAACACACACACACACACACACACACATTCATATAAATATTTTTAAGACAGGATCTCATATGATTCCAGACTGGTCTCAAACTTAATATATAGCCTTAGGCTAGCACCCAATTCATAATAACAATGATTCTTGAGTCTAGGATTACAGATATGTACCATCAAGCCTGGCATGCCCCCTCCCCATGGATTTTTCAAGACATGGTTTCTGTGTTTAACAGCCCTAGCTGTCCTGGAACTAGCTCTGTAGACCAGGGTAGCCTCAAACTGAGAGAGATCCATCTGTCTCTGCCTCTTGAATGTTGGGATTAAAGGTGTACACTGCCACCACTGCCACCACTACCACCATCACCTCCCAGCCATGGCACCTTTCATAAACATCGTGTCTGTATAAGCCAAACAGTTGTCCCATGATTTAAACAAAGCATAACAATGAATACAGAAGTTTACATGAAAATTCATCTGCCTTTAATTACTTCAGACACTAGATGTATTAAAATGAAACAATGCCAGTATCAATGTTTTAAATATAGTTCATTAAAATGTCCTATCTAGCTGAGCAGTGGGTAGCACATGCCTTTAACCTCAGCACTCAAAAAAGAGGTTAAGTGGATCTCTGTGAGTTTGATGCCAGCCTCAAACAGAGCAAGTTTCAGGATAGCCAGGGATACACAGAGAAATCCTGTCTTGAAGAAGAAAAAAACCAACCAACCAACAAAAATAATCAGTAACTGAAATGATCCTTCTAAGATAGTCATGGCATTACACATCTAACCAGGTCAAACTTGTGCTCAAATCCTTCCAGCACCGTAATGTCCGTGACCCCTCAGTCCTAAGGGATCAGGTCATCAGCAGCTTCCCTAGGCCATTTTTAGTAATTTTACTGTTTCCTCTGTAGTCTCTGAAATAGTTGTGTCGTGTGTGTGTGTGTGTGTGTGTGTGTGTGTGTGTGTGTGTGTGTTAATGTACCTGTACTCAATCTAACTGTTTAAATGATTCCCACTGGTTTTAGATACTCAGCACAGGTTACCTGATCCATCTTATCTCAACTCTGAAGTTAGACCAAGATTATTTTGTTTTATTTATGGTGCTAGAGATGAATGCAGGATATGCCCCCGGCACACCAAGCAGATGCTCTTAGCTCTAACTCTAGTCAGGTTCCTCTTCTAAACAGTCTATGATTCTCTACACATCCTTTATAGAATCAATCAGTTTGGGGAGATTATGCTTTTGGCATTATGTGGTTTCATAGCACTCTTGCTCATTTCACAATGGAATATAAATATAAAAATCACACACACATAAAACCATTAAATAAAATTTAGCTCCTATTTACATACGGATAAATAGGTCTCATCACATTCCCAAAACAGGTTATGACATCAATGTAGTAAAGAACTAACCTTATTCAAAAAGAAATCTGGCCTTTGACCTTGGTTTCCAAGAGGCAGTCTCTAGGCTTCTTGACCTCTTGCTGATAGAAGGGTCTCTGTTTGCCTGGGAACTTTAGATACCGGAAACAGAATCTACATTGAGAGCTTGAAGCCACACTCAGTTTCAATACCAAAAGGAGATAGATAGACAGGCTTCAGTGTGGTGTACACAGATGAGGTGAAGACCAAAAGCTGGCCCTGCTGGCTGGCAGTAAGCGAATAAGTCTCAATAAATATGACTTTGGCGGTTGGCAGATATTACCATACACTGTGGCTGGGACACTATAATACCATCCATGGTTCCAAAAATTCTACATTTCAGCTACTCTAAGAACCTGTCCTATATGTCTCTTCTGGGTTTTTGTTTATTTTGTTTTGTTTTTAAATTAAGTACTTCTTAAAATTATTTATTTAGGGCTGGAAAGAAGGGTCAGTGGTTAAGAGCACCAATTCCCAGCACCAACATGATGACTCACAACTATCTGTAACTCCCATCCAAGGTGAGCCAACATTCTGCAAGCACTGAATGTATGTGGTACACATGCAGGCAAACACTCATACATATAAAATTAAATTATTTGTGAGTGTGTGAGTGTGTGTGTGTGAGAGAGAGAGTCAGAGAGAGAGAGAGAGGCCAGTACCTTCCTCAGCAGAATACATTGTTTAAAAA
The DNA here is from genome assembly GCA_004025045.1 of Sigmodon hispidus. NCBI lineage: Eukaryota > Metazoa > Chordata > Mammalia > Rodentia > Cricetidae > Sigmodon > Sigmodon hispidus. The sequence continues at coordinate 37,390 of PVIH01000846.1, read as the reverse complement.
AATAAACTTAGTAAGACAATTCACTGAGATAAATTGACACTCTCAGGTTATCATATATACTGTCTCATATACACTATTAACAAAGTAACAATGTATATGATTTTGATGATAATAAAGGCAACAATTATCACCATGTGTCCACTCATGTCTACAGTCACCACTTAGCAGATTTGAAAAAAAAAAAAGCATGAGAACAAAGCACTTTGTTCAAGAGCATACTGGCTTGAATGAAAATGGTTCCCACAGGCCCACAGGAGTAGCATTATCAGGAGGTGTGGTCTTGTTGGGGGAAGTGTGTCACTGGGGTAGACTTTGAGGTTTCAAATACTCAAGCCAGGCAGGTGTGCCCGTGTGCCCGTGTGCCCGTGTGCCCGTGTGCCCGTGTGTGTGTGTGTGTGTGTGTGTGTGTGTGTGTGTGTGTGTATCTTTCTCCCTATTGTCTACTGATCCAGATATAGAACTCTCAGGTACCTCTCCAGCACCACGTCTGCCTGTGTGCCCCTATGCTTCCTGCCATGACAATAACAGACTGAACCTCTAAACTGTAAGCCAGCCCCAGTTAAATATTTTCCTTTATAAGAATTGCTGTGGTTAAGGCTGGAGCAATGGCTCAGAGGTTAAGAGCTTTGACTGCTCTTCCAGGGGTCCCGATCTCAATTCCCAGCAACCATATGGTGGCTCACAACCATCTATCATAAGATATGATGCCCGCTTCTGGCATGCAAGCAAACATACAGACAAAACACTATACATAAAAACAAACAGTTGTTGTGATCATGGTGTCTCTTTACAGTAATAAAAATCCCTTTTCTTTCTTTTTTTAATTATTTTTTGTGTACACTGGGGTTTGGTTTGCATGTATGTCTGTGTATGAGGTGCTAGATCCCCTGGAACTGGAGTTATAGACAGTTGTGAGCTGCCATGTGGGAGCTGGGAATTGACCCCAAATAGGCCCTGTGGAAGAGTGGCAAGGGCTCTTAACCAATGAGCCATCTCTCCAGCCAGTAATAAAAATCCTAACTAAAATAGTGACAATGTATTTAAAAAGATTTACCTATTTTTAGAGTCAACATGCTTTATGCTTTACCATTTTAGAGTATATGCAAAGGAAGATTAACATTAAACTGTACAAAGGAAAATTAAAGTCTCCAGCATGATCATTGATAAACAGTACTGCTGAAGACTGGTAACTGTCAGCATTTAACTTTCTTTCCTTCAGACTTAACCATGGGAACTTTCATACGTAGTTACAGTTTGTCGGTGAATTTCTTCTGAACAAATAATGAACTGTATAGGTTAAAAACAACTAGATAAATAGCTGGGCATGTGGCTCACTCCTATAATTCCAGCTCTGAAGATAGCCTGTTCCACAGAACCTAGTCCTATAATACACTACACACACACACACACAAATTGAGGAACTGGAGAGCTTAATGCTCTTTCCAGATGACCTTAGTTCACCTTAGTTCTCAGAACTAAGTCTGGTGGCTCTTAATTGCCTGTATACAACAGCTTCAGGGAAGCCGACAGTCCCTTCTGGCTTCTTTAGACACCTGCATATACATACACATACATAAAACTAAGATAAACCTAAAAGAAAATAAAAGACAATTTTTCATATTGTTATTAAATGCTAAACACAAATTCCAAATACCTAAAGTGAATAGACGACACTTCTACCAAGAAAACAACCATGCATGATACCCTAATTCATAAGCTTTGAGCACCAAGTTCTTTCATTTTCCCCACCAATGTTCCATGTTCTTCTTCTATAGCTTCTCTTATATCATGGAACTGACCTCTTGGCCTCTAAGAAAGACTGAGAGGAGCTAGAGCTCATCCATCATATAAGACCAGCTTGACTGCCTCAAAATGAACAATGTATCTATAGCTTCCCCACTCTCAAACTAGAAAACATCTTTAAGAAACAGTAACAATAGTTCTGATAAATTGCACACACATGGACAGCAGTAGAATAACCCAAGCATTGTGTACATAGTATTCATAAGAAAACATAAGATGGTTGAGTATCTAATTTTAATCATCTAATTACATGATTTGACCTTATGAAGGTCCAGAATAAACAGTATAATCTGAATTGCTATTTAGATTATTTTAAAAATTAGTATCATACTTCTACAAGATTTGAAACCCACCATCAAGTTGTGCAATGTTCATTTTGACAAACCAATTATGATAAAGATGCTTTTAAAATGGATTAAGTCTAGGTCTGCATTAAAAGTTAGTTATTAAAGAAATAGTGATGTGAAATACAGGATACATAAACAAGAGGTGGATGTAAGTAAAACATAGGAAATAAGGAGGACATACTAATGATCAGACACATATACCCCACCAATAACCCAAAGAGACAGAGAAAGTACCTGGAAAGCTGTGAGTGCGCCAGTCCCTGGGTTATACAGGCATCGCAGCGAAGGCATGCTGTCCGCCAGGCTGGAGCAGCCCAGCCACAGAGACCTGGGCATAGAGCACTGCAGAGAGAGGACAACTATGAGACGGACAGTGTGAGACAGGATGGCAGATTACAAGGATTTTCAAGGGTTGGCTGGATGCAATATTCAAGTTGTGTCTGGCCTTTGTGATACAAATAGTGGGAGTGGGTGGTTCCAGGATGCAATCTCGGTGTGCAGGCTTAGATGGCCTGGAGTTTGCTATGGGGACCAGGCTGCACTCTGCCTGTCTCTGCCTCCCAAGTGCCACCATGTATGGTAGAAACATTTTCAAGAAACACAGTTCATAGTAGTTCTCACCCCAGAAAAGCACTAGTAGCCAAAAGGCAAAAAATGAAAAAATAAGTTAGAGGTTCAAAAATCCAAGTGTGCCATACATTTTGTCCCTATTTTTCTACAAATACACCTTAACTTCTTAAACATAATTGATTGACTCATTTCCTTTTTGGACCTTAATCAGCTATAAACTCATAACAAAGTGAAATATTATAGTCTAAGCAGAAAAAAAGAGAGGTTTGTGGTAGTATTACAATATTAAGAATGGTAAATTAGAAAACAAAAGAAAGAAAGAAAAGAAAAAAGCATTGTATCCCCAGGGCCCTGACAGCAACTTACTGCATAGTTTGCATATGCTTTATGTATCCTGTTAGTCTGTTATTCATTAACTAAACTGCACAGTTAACCATAGCAGCTGCCTCTTCATCTTTCCAGATGGATTAAAGGGGGTAGGGCAGGAAAGTCCAAACAGAAACAAAACAACATGGGAAGAAGAGTAGGGACTCAGAAAGCTGAGGAAGGAAACGAGGGGAGAGAATAGTATATTCAGTAGGCAAAAAAGTACCGTTCTGATGACACTAAGCACTGTTAGTATGAGAGAGAGAGGGGGGGGTCAGGGGCCAACCTCAGGTGTTGCTCTCAGGAGCCATCCACCTTGTTCTGTGAGACAAAGTCTCTCACTAGAGCCTGGGACTTGATTAGACTAGGCTTGTTAACCAACCAGAGACAGCTCAGCTGTTAAGAGTACTGGCTGCCCTTCCAGAAGACTGGAGTTCAATCCCCAGAAGCCCCGACTATAACTCCAGTCCCACAGAATCTGATGCCTTCTTCTGGCCTCTACAAGCACTGGACGTACATTGTGCACAAGCATGAATGCAGGCAAAATATCCATACACACAAAATAAAAATAAAATCTCAAAAAATTTAATTTAAAAAAGTATGCTTTACTAAAGCTAGGAGTTGTAATGCATGCCTTTCCTCCCAGCTAGTCTGTCTCCTATATTGAGCTCCAGGTGAGCCAAGGCTACATGGTGAGACTCTGTCTCAAAAAACACAAACAAAAGAATGTCTCATTGAAATAATTTTTGGATCTTGAAAGAACAGTACTCAATTTCATTTGGAATAACAGGAAAGCCAGGATTGCCAAAACAATTTTACTCAACAAAAGAACCTCAGGAGGTATCACCATCCCTGACTTCAAGTTATACTATAAAGCTACAGTAATAAAAACAGCCTGGTACTGGCATAAAAACAGACTTGTGGATCAATGGGATAGAATTGAGGATCCAGACATTAACCCAAAAACCTATGGACACCTGATCTTTGACAAAGAGGCCCAAAACATTCAATGGAAAAAAGATAGTATATTTAACAAATGATGTTGGCATAGCTGGATGGAAGTGTGTAGAAAAATGCAAATAGATCTGAGCCTGTCACCCTGCACAAAACTCAAATCCAAGTGGATCAAAGACCTCAACATAAACCCAGCTACTTTGAACTTGATAGAAAAGAAAGTGGGAAATACACGTCTACGAATTGGTACAGGCGACCACTTCCTAAATATAACACCAGTGGCACAGACACTAAGACCAACAATCAATAAGTGGGATCTCCTGAAGCTAGGAAGCTTCTGTAAAGCCAAGGATACTGTCAAATTATTCTTAATAATTTATTAAGAACTTATTCAATGTTTTTCTTATTCTGAACACCAGATACAACAATGGACAAAAAGAAATTCCCTCCCTCTTTCTGGTACCACTTCTGATAGAGCTAGGACTTTATGAATGCTGGACAAGACGATACAACTGAATTATATTTCTAACCTTAAAAAAAATTGTTTCTTAGCTGGGCATGGTGGCTTACAACAATAATCCCAGAACTTGAAAGACTGAGACAGGATGAGCCTCTAGTTCATGGTCAGTTTGAGTTTACACAGTGAATACTATGACAGCCAAAGTTATTAGCAAATTGGCATCAAACAAACAAACAACTCTTTCCTGCATGGAACTTACATTCTAACAACATCCATCAGCATTAAATCCCTATACATTAAAGATTTCTAGTAAAAAGAAACTCATTGTTAAGACTTACTATCGTGTTATTCTTTAGAGACATGGTACACTTAAGTGTTTGGCTAAAGCTGACGGGCAAAAAAGGAATGTCATTCTGAAGGAGGATTTCAACTTCAGATATATATGAAGGGAGAAAAAGTGAAAGTATACATATAAAAAAGAATACAATGTAGACAAGGAAATGATGGAGAAAAATAGAGTAGCCTGGAAGACTTCTGGTCAGAAGAGGCAGTGCTCACACATGCTAGCCATACCTAAGCTCTCTGTACAATGCACAGTAGGTACCACTGGGTATAGAACTCAACCAAAACCCCTTCATTCACAGACCTGGGACTCTTCCTTCTCATTACAATGCACATATTTATCTGTATTTGTGGGAGCTTCATGATTAGGTTTTGAAGGCATTTCTCCCAGGAATTATTTGTCTCCTGTTTTCCATATGAATCTGTGCTATTTTTACTATCATTTGATGACTTATTATCTGAGCCTCTTTCAATGTTGTTCATCCTAACAGTCCTCCTCATTCAGATATCCCAGTCCTTCATCAAAATTCCACTAACCACTAAAAAACAGAAAGGGGCTTACCTTATCTACTTAAACTAAAATCTCAAAATAAAATTATGACCAATAATGAACCATATACACCCAGGGAAGCCACTTTATACTCTAGTGTGATTTCCAAAATAGTATTAACTTCCAAACACCACACAGAGGATGCATTCTTGATTATTACAAGACAATTGGTATGGGTATGAAAACTGCACTTGAATATAGTCAGATCTGCATATTGCCATAAGATTTTACACATTATGGCTCAATTTAAAAAACCAATTTTTAAATTAGTTTGTATTGTGATAATTAGTCTTATCCATACTAGTAAATGCTGCTTAAATCTTTGAGGAAAACAGATCATTACAAAATAAATGGAACAGGCTCTCACTTTACCTGTTCCACTTCTTTCTTCATATTTAAGAACATTTTTTAAATGAAGGGAGAGAAAAGGTAAAGAAAACTTAGGCAACAAAAGTAGAAAGCATGCCATTTGGTTGCCACACCTATATGCATTCTGTGCCTTTCAAGCCAGTTTTATGGATCAATTTTAAATAAAGACATAATACATGTCTGCCCATCATTTAACAAATATTGCCCCGATGGAATTGTCAGAACTGTGATTCCAGCTACTGGAAGCTAATGCAGGAGGATCGCACATTCAAGACCTGCCTGATCTATGGAGTGAGTTCAATGACGGTCTGGACAACTTAGCAATATCATATCTAAAAGAGGGGTTGGATTACAGCTCAGAGGGAGAGTGCTTCCATAGTGTGTGTGAGGCCCTGGGTTCTTATCCTCAAGACTGAAAAACTGTTTGAAAATCCAGGCATGGTGTTACATGCCAGCAATCCCAGTTCGTGGAAAGCTATGCAAGAATATCGAGGCTGAGGCCAGACTGGGCTCTATAGCAAGGCCGAGTCTTGAGGCTAATAAATACTTAAGAAGCACACAATTTTCTAACTGAGGTTTGGACTGGTCCTGCTTCTTCTCTTTGCAAATTATATTTAAATTTTTAAACTTCTCCCATCCTACTAACTCTTTTGCTGGGGAGCAGACTCAGCGCCATGCTAAGATAGCATTTTGCCACTGAGCCATATATCAAATCCTTAATTTTTTATATAAACAAAAAGGAAATGTATGTGCATATGTGTGTGTGTGTGGGATGTGTCAATCAGCAACTACAACTACATTTCTACATTTAAATATGTAACTTTTACTAATCATTAAAGAACTCTGGAATGACACACACCTTAAATGATTTTCTTATGTCATCTTAAAAGCTACAAAGTCAGTTCACAGATTACACCTTATCCTGTGTAAACACAACCCTGAACAACACACACTTGTTCCTTGGGCCCATTTTTCATCTAACCTCATCCCATATGACTCTCCTTGGCAAAACCCTAGAAAGCCAGATTGAGATGGCTCAGCAAGTAAAAGTGCTTGGTGAGTAAGCCTTCAAAGTCTGGAGATCTGAATTCCATCCCCAGGAACCAGGCATATGCACACATGCACAAAACACAGTAAGTAAAAGTAAAATTCAAATTAAAAAGTCTTTAAAACTACAGAAAGTTAAAGACTGCAATACTTTATTTAAACTGAATTTTTCTTCAACTACATAAGTTAATTCACTGTTAAAACATATATATGGGGGCTGGAAAGATGGATCAGAGGTTAAGAACATTGGCTGCTCTTCCAGAGGTTCTGAGTTCAAATCTCAGCACCTACATCATGGTAGCTCATAACCATCTGTAGTGAGATCTGATGCCCTCTTCTAATAAATAAATGTTAAAAAAAAAAAAAAAACCAACCCAAGCAGGTGGTCTGAAGATGTGGTTCAGCAGTTAGGAGTGAGTACTTGCTGCTCTCGCAGGAGCCTGGAGTTTATTTCTCAGCACCCACATCAGGCAGCTCACAACCACCAGCTCCAGAAGAATCAACTATCTCTTTTGTCCTCCACCAATACACATGTACACATACCCACACACTCACACATATACATAATTTAAAATATTTTAAAAAATAAAAATTAAAAAGCCTGTGCAAAATGGAAGGGGTGCTAAACAAGTTTCCAGTAAATCAAAGATTCAGAGAGAAGGACTGAAACACTGCAGCACAAGGTGTCTGGTGCTTGAAGAATACAGCATCACATGCACATCAAGTTCAAAGGCACAATTCCACCCTGGGAACAGAGAGTCTTCATTCCTCCCCCACACTTGACTGCCTAAAGTAACACCACAGATTCTCTTCACTGATGGAAGGCCCTGCAGGCAAAGGGCTGGCCTCAGCATTTACTATATGAAAGCTGAATGACAAAATCTTCTAAACTCAGGTCCCTGTTGGTCAACTTCTAGGAGTAATAGAAGCTATAATAATCAACAATAAAAAGATAGCTGCACGGAGAGTTTATGTATCCTTAAGCCATGGTAAAGAATTCCCTTTCCACTACTATATCAACTAAAAAATTCAGGCCAAGAGAAATGCAGTATTCCATATGCCTTGCAAGGCATTCAGACTCTTAACTTCCAAAGTCAAAAAGTACTTTAAAAAAATACATTTGTTTGTCTATCTATCTACCTGTCTGTTTGTCTACCTACCTACCTACCTATCAGAGAAAATGTGAGAAGGTGCACAGGCATGGTGCACACGTGGAAGGCATAAGACAACTTAAGAAGAATCAATTCTTTTCTTCTACTATGTGGTCCTGGATTAGGTTGTAAGGTTTGGCAACCTACAAACCCTAGAGATGTAAGTTCTACTCATAAGACTGTTGCAATCATCAAACTAATGGTCATGAAAGGTTGTGGGAGAGGGGCGGAGACTCAATGACAAATTATAAGCAAAGAAGGGGGACAGATCAGAAATAACTCTAGGATTTAGCTTATTACACAAAGCTGTAGGAAAGATAAGTAAGAGTTATAAAATGTAGGAGATGCACTATTAATAACAGGCTTCCAAAAATGCCAATTCCATTTCAAAATGTTCTGAGAAGACAGAAGGAACTAGAGTCCATAACAACAGTAAATTCATCCACCAATTAAATACTTATTCCTCATGACCAAAGTGGACACAGGTGTATATAAAGAGAAATCTAAAGTTTATCAATAAAAATTGTATAATAAAAAATTGTGCTTCCTGTAATTATTCTATTTAAAGAGTTGTTAGTATTGTTATTTTTACAGGAAAGTAAAGGAGTTCAGAGACATTATACTGAATAAATGGCAATGGCAGAAATGAGGCCTCGATGTCTGTCTCCAATAGGTTCAAACACCTACTCTCATCATTTATACTCCATTAAATTCTCATCTTTGTGCTCATACACATTCACACACACACACATGCACATACCAACTGCAAACAATAAGAGAGATCCTGTCTCAAACAGGTAGACGATATGTCTAGTAGCCGAGGTTGTCCTCTGACTCCCATACATGTACCTTGACATGAGCCTATCCTGGCTCATACAACACAAACACACACACACACACACACACACACACACACACACACACACACACCCTTGTAATGACTACGTATATGTAGGAATAATTGACCTCTGTGTAAGTACAGACATATTTGGTTAAATGTACTTTTAAAAATAATTTATACTGCTGAGCTGTGGTGCACACCTGTAACCCCAGTACTCTGGAGGCAGAGGCAGAAGGATCTCTGAGTTCAAGTCCAGCCTGGTCTAAATATAGTCAGGACTACACAGAAAAACTCTGTCTCAAAAAAAAAAAAAAAACCCAATAGTAATAATAATAATATACTAATTCATTTTCATTCTCACCTCCCCCCAGATTAATGTCAGTTTCTTTTACATAAGCTCTTTCAATAAAGTTCCATATATATAATACATATAACACTAAAGGCATGGTAGTGAGTGGTACATACCTTTAATCCCAGTACTCAGAGGCAGAGGGAGAGGCAGCAGGGAGAATCTGAGTTTGAGACCAGCCAGGTCTACAGAGTCAATTCCAGGACTGCCAGGGTTACATAGAGAAACTGTTACAAACAATCAAAATAGTGAAGCTTTTTAAAAATTAAAGTGCCAGCTCTCCTTGGTCTCCTCCTTATGTAAGGGTGACCATAGTGGCCCAAGACAGGCTTTTAGAGTCCAAAGAGCATGAGAATGATATCCCTGGGAGGGAATGGGCCTGGCATAGGTCTGTGGACTAGACAGCAATGAGCAGGATGACCTGAGTATCCATACCCACACAAGGCAGGTCAAGGGGCAGAAGCAGCAAAGGTCCCTCAGGAGGGCACAAGGCAGTCCTAGAGGTGGAGAGACATTGAGTGGTCCAGAACTCAGTTTCAGACCCAAATTTTAAAGAAGGTAGAAAGCAGCACTGTACAAGCTGCTATATGACCCCAAAACAGTAAAAAATGCTTTCATGTGATTTATGGGGAATAAAAATGTGAAAATAATATATGTGAGCAACATAAGATGAATTATAAAAAAGGTCTAAAAGGCTAAATAGGGATAAGAGCTAGGCTTCTCAGAGAGGGAAAAAGAATGACTGCTATATTGCTGTGTCATAACTGAAGGTAACTACTGTGACACAAATATATCATGAGAAATGTCTTGAGAAATGAAGTATGCATATATATATATATTACACACATCTAAGAATGCCTAGAATTACTAAAACCCTAGTAGCAATGAATATATTTGATTGTTCTAAAACCACTCTTCATTAAATCAGAACCTTCAAATAATGAAGAATAAAACAGGGTAAACACATAGCAATCCGAATATCAAATTAAATAGTGTTAACAGATTATAATTGTGGAAAGCAAATTGTGACATGCTCTCTATTAGGCTCCTGCCTCTTGGTAAGTATTCATTCCCGTGTCTAACCCCATTCCCCTGAATGGGCAGGTCCTAGAACCTCACTTCTAAGGGTACTCACTGCAACGGTACAGGTTATCCATGATTAGGTTACATAAAGTTAACTGCCATATTGCTAAAGACTGAAGTGTCTTGCATGATTTAAAGAAGCAAGAAGTCATATTGAAGAACACCACGTGGCAAGGAATGAAAGATGGCCTCCAGCCAACAATCTATAAAAACTGGGGCTCTCAATTCAATAACTCTTGAAGAAAAGAATTCTGCCAACTCCCTTGAACGCTTGGAAGTCAGGTTTCCTCAGTCAAGACTGCATATGAGACCACAGCCCTGACAAATACTTTTGTCCCCCTGAGAGCTCTTGAAGCAGAGAACCCAGGTCATCTGTGCCCAGACTTGTGATTCCAGAATTCAAAAATACTAAATGTATCCTACTAATATTAAGGCATGTTAGTAGCTTGACTGTGGCAAACACTTCACAATAACTATGCGTATGAAAACATGGTATATATATTAAATACATATCACTTTAGTTGACCAACTATAACAGAATGAAAAAAGCAAAATGGAGAAAAACTGTATATATTTGAAAAGAGACAGATGTGAGAAAACTTTAGGAAAAGACCTGAATCTAAGCTGGGGCATAGCACAGTCTCAATGTAAGGGTTAGTGCTTTTGAATATAGGAGCTAAGGAAGACTTCAAAATAATTAAGAGCCTGCTGTGATGGCTCAGTATGTAAAGGTGCCTGCCACTCAGCCTGAGAGCTGAGTTCAGATCCCAGGACCCACACAGAAGAGAGAGAATCCACTTCCAAAAACTGTCCTTTGATTTCTATGTACATCACACACACACACACACACACACACACACACACACACACACACGCACGCACGCACGCACGCACGCACGCACGCACGCACGCACGCACAATATAATTTAAAATAAACAAACAGCCTGGCAGTGGAGGTGCACACCTTTAGCCCCAGTACTTGGGAGGCAGAGGCAAGTGGATCTTTGTGAGTTTAAGGCCAGCTTGGTCTATAGAACTAGGCTAGTTCCAGGACAGCCAGGGCTACACAGAGAAAATTTTGTCTTGAAAAACAAAAAGACATAATAAAGCAAGAAAAAAATTCCATACATAGCAATACTTTTTCTATGCCTTCACAAACTGCTGTTCTAAATTCAGATCAGCTCCTTTCTTTCATCCTGTGTTATAAAATATCCAAATAAAAACTATTTGTTTGTTTGTTTTGTGTCTCTAGCTGGCCTAAACACACTATGTAGACCAGACTGGCCTCCACCTCACAAAGATCTGCCTCCCAAGTGCTGGGATTAAAGGCATGCACTACCCTTCGAAGTATTCCATGAGAACTTAGAATATGAAAGTTTTTCCTTTGATGTGAAAATGTTTTCTCAAGGACATCTTCATCTTTTCAAATGTCATGATCATTTTTTCATTTATGTTAATAAAATTCACCTTCCCTAACTCCCTGTGACTGCACATCTGGACACTTTGAGACCATGGTATCATTACGGTTTGCTATTTCTTCTTTATACTCTTCATCTTTCACTCAAACTTCAGCTACTATTTTAGTTACTGTTTTATTTTTGTTCCCCAATTTTCAACTCTAATTACCAGTATTTACAAACTATCACAGTGGGAAGAGACCAATACAACTAAATACTTTGTAAACAAACAAACAAACAAAAAACACAGGTGGAAGCTGGAGAGGTGGCATCCCAGATAAGAACTCTTCCAAAGGATCTGGGTTCAATTCCCAATACCACACGGTGGCTTCCAACTGTCTGTAATTCCAGTCCCAGAGGATACAAACAACACTAAATAAACAAATAAATAAATAAATGAAAATGAGGTGCATGAATGCACTCATACACACACACAACTTAATATAAACAGTCTGGCAGTGGTGGTGCACACCTTTAACCCCAACACTTAGAAGGCAAAAATGGGTAGATCTTGATGAGATAAAGGCCAATGTGGTCTACAGAGCAAGTTCCAGGACAGCCAGGGTTACACAGAAAAACTCTGTCTTGAAAAAAATAAACAAAAAATAAATAAATTAAAAAATAATAATGCAAGAAGCTAGGTGTGATAATACATGCCAGCAGCTGGTTGTCAGATGTAGTCAGATCTCTGTGAGTTTCAGGCCAGCCTGGTCTACATAGAGTTCTAGGACAGCCAGAGCTACACAGACAGACCCTGTCTCAAAAGAAAGGGAAAGAGAGAAGAGGAAGAAGGGAAGTGAAGGGAGGGGAGGAGGGAAGAGGGGAGAAAGAAAATAATAGTACTACAAAAGTAAATAAGGCGCAGAGCAACAGAGGAAGGCCCATCTACATGTGGACATGCATGCACAAGTGACATAAGCATATGTGTGCAAAACAATCATAAAACATGCATATACATAAGCAATTTAAACAAAAATATTGAGCTGCAGTGTTTATAACACACATAGAAGTAAAATAAAAAATACAGAGCAAAAAATAGAAATACCAAGTGTGAATAATTTTTTTTAAAGAGACTATAGTAAATCAAGGCATATATTGTTTAGCAAAGCAAACATTTAACAAAGGATGTATTAAATAAGGTTCTGTTACCCAGAATTTATAAAGAACTTTTTGAGAGATGGATAACTCAGTAAAGTCCATGAGGCCCTGAGCTTGATCCTCAGTGCCCATGTAAAAAGCCAAACATGGTGGTATATGCTTACAATACCAAGGCTAAGGACAGGCAGAGCCCTGGGGAACTGGCCAGTCAGCCTATTGGCATGCTCCTGGTTAACCAACGAGAGATTTTGTCTCAAAGAATTAGGTGAATGGCTCTTGAGAAATGATACCTGAGGGTGACCTCTAAACTCTATACATGTGTGCACACAAGTGCATGTGGCACATGTACAAATAACTTTTGTGCTGGATATGTAGCAAAATAAAGAGCCTGTCTTGTGTGTATAAAGCTCTGAATTCAATCTCCAATGCAAAAATAAAAAAAAAGAATAAAATTAATGGAAGAGGAGGAGAAAGTAAAAATAAAGCAACAAAGTCCTTAGGACATGCACTCTGGAGGCTGAGACAGGAAGACTGCATGAGTCCAGAAACTTGATAACTTATATAACGACAATAACAACAAAAGCCAAGTAACTCAATTAAAAAAAAAAAAAAAAAAAAAAACTAGCAGACTTTCTCTATAGCAGTTCTCAACCTGTGGGTCACAATCCCACTGAGGGGTCAAACAACTCTTTCACAGGAGTCACACACCAGTATCCTGCATATCAGATATTCACATTACGATTCAAAACAGTAGCAAAACTACAGTTATGATGTAGCAATAAAAACAATTTTATGTTTGGGGTCACTACAACATGAGAAACTATTACAGGGTTGCAGCATTAGGAAAGCTGAGAAGCACTGCTCTGTAAAAATATGCAAATGATAACAAGCAGGTAAAAACATTGTTCAACATTAGAAAAATAAAAAAATCAAAACATGTACTTCATACCCAGGTAGGACGGCACTTCAAAAAGCACTGGAGTTAACCAGATACTTAAGGAGGGCATGCCAAGACACCCAAAAAACAGAACAATTCTGGCTCAAAAACTAACACTAGAAAGGATGGAAAAACAGGAACCCGTAACATGTTGCTAGTGAAGATAAAAAATAGTTCAGAAATTGTGAAAAAGTTTGACAAATCTCAAAAAAGTAAATGTAGAATTACCATATGACCATCTTAGCAACTCTGCTTACCCATATACATACATGAAAGAACTAAAAATAAGCACTCAAATATATGTGCACATATGTTCACAGCAGTAATATCCAAAATAGTCAAAAGATGTAAATTGTTTTAACATTTATCAATAATTGAGTGAATAAAATTGTACTATATGTTCAATAAAGCATTATTTAGACATAAAAACAAGTTGAAACATGCTGTAACATGAATGAAACAAAAAAATATTGTGGTAAGTAAAAGAAGCCAGAAACAAAATTGAAATATTCAGAACAGAAATCACATATAAACAGAATATAGATTAAAAACTGCCGGAGGAAGAAACAGAAACTATATAACAGATAATAAGTTTGACATGGCATAATAGAAATATTCTGGAATTAGAAATTGTGTATACATAATTTTAACTGCATGATTAACATTTTTAAATGTATATTAAAGGACATGGAAGTGGACATCTATGGCTCACACTCAGGAAGCCGAGGCAAAAGGATAGAAAGCTAACTTGAACTATATAGCAAGACTTTGTCTAAAAAAAAGTATATTTTAACCTCCAAAGGAACCATTAAAAAAATTCCTACTGTGGTAATATATAATTAGTCTGGAATATCAGAGGACAGAGCCATCTCTCCTCTTTTTTTTTTTTTTTTTTTGTTTGTTTGCTTGTTTGTTTGTTTTGGAGACAGGGTTTCTCTGTATAACAGTCCCTGCTGTCCTGGAACTAACTCTGTAGATCAGGCCTCCAATGCACAGAAATCCTCCTACCTCTGCTTCCCAAGTGCTGGGACTAACTCTGTGAGCCACCACTGCCTGGCTGTTAAATCTTGAACTCATTGAGTTCAATCCTGAGTGATGGGATTGGGTGATTCTGTCCTCTGATATTCCAGACTAATTTTTTAAAATATGCAATATATTCTTACTGTGCCAACAGAGAATACCAAAAATTAATTAATCCAAAGGCAAGTTTAAAAACAAATAGGACAAATCGCAAAATAGATGGCTTAAACTTAATGTCAATATCTACATTTAGGTGTAACTGTGTGCATACTACATAATATAAAACACTAGTCAGCTCTGGCTACTGTGCACTTGAATGATGGTATATTCCAAATATTGTTTAAATACCCACTCAGTTTTTAAAAAATGTAAAACAGATCATCAATAACTTTATACCAAATGCATGCTCAAATAAGTATATTGGGTCAAAATACATTATAAAAATGTGAAATTTTTTTTACATCTTTGAAATTGCTTCAAAATTTAGACATATTTCAATCTCTCTAATAACCGAACTTCTAACTGATAAGCAAAATAAGGGTTATAGCTCAGTAGTAGAATACTTATCTACCATGTGTGAGGCCCAGAAATGAGTATCATGCATGAAAGAAAAGGAGGGAGGTAGATCACACAATTCTGTAACCGCAGTTTGAGATTTTAACACATATCCTTCAGGTATTTCAAAAAATGCGCTCAAGCAACTGAAGAATGCAGTAAGTAAATTTGGTCTGAGGACTTGACCGTAGGCACTGTACCATCAATACAGTACACACACTCTTTTGAAGCACTCCTGTTACCATGACAGACCTGATGGTGCAGCATGATTTTACTGCTGACTGGCATAATTATCAGTGAGAAGGTGTCTAAAGAGGGTCCTAGTTCCATGCATGACACAGTAAACACACATCTCCTGTATCTCCTCCCACTGAATTCAGGTAACACAAAGGATCAGAACACATGGAGCAGCTATAAGAGGCCTCTGAAAAGTAAACAGTAGCAAGTGGGTGGGGAAGAGATCCTTAACATAGTACCAACAATGAATTTACCTTTTTATTATTCCTCCAATATCCACCAGCCGGAACTGCAGCCTGAAACCCAAAAGTGAGCATCAGTGTAGGTACAGGGCTCCAGAAAAATCCTAAATCTAGTTCAAGTTCTGTAGGGTATTCTGAGAAAATGAAAAACCACACATTTTCTTTAAATTCTCTGCATCATCTCTAAGCAATCCCATGATAAAGGTCACAGAAGAAACTGACCCACAGGAACCTGAATAAGTCTGAAATAAGGAGGCCTTCTCACAAGAGGCAAAACCTCAGAGCTTTCCACCACCCCATCTCTGTCCCCCCCCCATTCCTTCATCATTTATTACCAGATGCATTAACATTTTAAGGCTTAAATAACGCCCTGCCTTTCTAGAAGCAAAACTAAAATAAGTAGCCCCAAGAAACCAGACAGTACTGATACTTGACTATGGAAACGACACCAGGAAAGCAATCCTATAGAGGACTGCTGAACTTCAGTGTTCATCCCAAACTGCATACAGATGGATGTAACTTAAGCACGTAAGCTAAAGACTCCCAGAACTGAAATACAACAGAGACCAACCAGATCTCAAGGTGGCCGGCCACAAGTATGAGCAGAGTGGATTTCAATGCTGCTTGCAGTGGTTGGGATAAAACAGTGAACCCACAAACTCACAATTCTCCTGTCATAGCCTCCCCTAAATACTGAGATTACGGGTGCAACCACTATGGGCATCAGAAAATATAATCAATTGAGATTAGAATAAAATGCAGAACCTTATAATATTAAAAATGCCAATGACAGCCAGGTGGTGGCCTGCACTTTTAATCCCAGCATTTGGGAGGCAGAGACAGGATAATCTCTTGAGTTTGAGGCCAGCCTGGTCTACATATCGAGTGCAGGATAGCCAAGACTATACAATGAAAGCTTGTCTTAAAAAAACCAAAACCAAACAGTGTCAATGACCACCCAAATTTGCATTCCAAAAAAGCAAAAATTACAGCTTTTGTCAGCCAAAGCAAAAATGACAGAGATGCTAGAATTGTAAAAACATTAATATGCCTAGAATAAAAATGTTCCAATAACTAAGGGTAAACACGCTTGAAATAAAAAGTACTAGCAAAGAAACAATGGAAATGTTAGAATTGAAAATAAGTAGAAGTTTAAGACTCATTGAATGAACTCAATAGCAACAGAATAAAGGTTACAAACCAATATCCCTTAAGAACACACAAGCTACAAGGTTAGAAAGTGTGACTTCTTTGTTAATAATAATAATAATAATAATGATAAAAAGAAAAAAAAAAGAACACACAAGCAACATTCTCAACAAAATACTGACAAAGCCCAGCAACATACAGGAAGGACTACAAACCATGCCTAAGTGACATCTATCCTAGATTTGAGGAAATCACTGTCTTGGGATCAAAGGATAATTGATACCTGGCTTTCCTCCTTATGGGGCCTGCGTGTACATCTTCCCTTTAGCTCCATGAACTAGCTCTGCATCCTTTCAAAGAATTGCTCACCCTTATTTAAAGTAGGAATTAGGCAACTTGACATTTGAAACCAGAAGCAACTAATGACACATAATTCCAAAGAGCCAATCTAATTATCTAGTTAAAAAAAGAAAAACCATAAAATTTAGCCACAATTTAACATTTTAAAGTGTTCTACAGGTAGAGTTATTCTTAATGATTTATTCTTCTGTTTATGTGTTTTGCCTGCATGTATGTCTGTGCAACAGATGAGTGCCTGGTATGCAAGTAGGCAGGAGAGGGTATTGGCTCCCCTGGAACTAGAGTTGCAGATAGCTGTGAGCAGCCATGTGAGTGCTGGGAACTAATCCCAGGTCCTCTGCAAGAGCAGCCAGTGCTCTTAACCTCTGAGCCATCTCTCCGACCTCTGCATCTTTTTGTTATTTGAAATAAGATCTCTCTATTATGTTGTTCTGGTTATCATGTAATGTGCTACATTAATCAAGCTGGTCTTGAATTCACAGAAACCACCTGCATCTGCTTCCCAGATGCTGGTATTCACTGGTCAGTTAGAAATCAACATAACGTCATGTGGGTGGTACACACCTGACTATAATACTTTGGGAAAGAACAGGATTGTTACAGATTCAAGGCCAGTATAGGCTACAAAAGAAATGATAAAAAGACAATGCTGCACAAATTAAATGTTTTTAGATTAAAATGTTGCTAGCTTGATATAGCCAAACAATTCACCTGTTTGTATTATAACCTTGGGAAAGCCTTGCTTACTATAGTACACATGGATTACTATACAACTGTCAGGAAACTTCTTTTTTTTTTTTGGGGGGGGAAACACCCAGGGTCTGTCTGGAACTCACTACATAGCCAATGAAGACCTTACACTCCTCTGTTCTTTCTGCCTACACCTCCCCAGTTTTAGAAAATCTTACAGCAAATGTAGTCAAGTGCCAGATCTAACTTATATTAATACAAATAAAAGTAAAACATAAGTATTTAGCAATTAAGAAAATTAGAATGTTGATATCAGGAAAAATGTTTTCTTATTTCATGCTCATGTCCTGCCAGTGTCTTTTAAGATCTTTTGTTTTCTGTACCAAAGCAGAACAGTGAAAATGTTTTTTATAGAAAATTGGAAAAAAAAAGCTACATATTAATTTGCTTTGGGTCATTCTAGTCTCTCTGGTAAAGTCATAATTAGGAAGGGCCTTTTTAGGGCTGTGTTCTAGTCTCACAGGTGCAAAGTTACTCCATATCTGGAAAAATCTAAATTCATATGTGAGGAGGCTGAGTTTTTAAAGCATATTATTTACACAATTCACTGGAATGGCTCCTCTGGAAGCTGGGTGGCTCTCTTATGCAATTATGTACTTAGGAACCCTCCTCTGCACAGCCGAGGAAATTCAAGTAAGAATAATTTACTGGCTATGCACAGTTATTAGAATTTTTAAACATTTGTTTGTTCAAAATTCTAGTTTATCAGACAGTTATATTTGACTAATTGTGTCCTTAACCAATAATAATGAACACTGTTTTAGAAGGTAGCCAGGCTTGAACTATAATGTTCTAAAACAGCATCAGGCGCTGCTTCCCTCCCTTCTCCTAAAGGATCTCCCTCCCTTTTTACCCAAGCTTTGTGGAGAAATTAACAACTGGAATCCTAAACATCTGCATGAGAATACTGACTTCAATCACAAATGCAGAACTTTATCTGTAAGGAACTGTTAGGAACATTTTAACAGTGAAGAAGCTAGGGAGCATAGAAATTAAAACTGTCAAATTTGAAAGAATAAAATAAGAATTATTTTTTAAATTAGACAAAATATTAAACATTAGCAGGCAACAGGGCATGATAGCACTATCTCGAGACTGAATGTTTTTGATACCAAAAAAGTCATTTTGGGGCTAGGGATGTAGGTCAGTTGAAAGATTGTTAGCCTGGAATGCTTGAAGCCAAGGTTCAATTCCCAGCACCACATACCTATCTCTGTTAAATGATAAATCCCAGGTCAGACTAAGATACATGAGATTTTATCTGTTTGTTTTTTAATTCATTCTGCTGGGTGTGATAGCCCACCCTTTAGTTCCAGCACTCAGGAGGCAGAACCAGATGGGCAGATTTCTGTGAATTTGAGGCTAACATAGATGTTCCAGGTCAAAGCTACATAGAAGGCAGCTTTCTTCCACTGCAGTGAAAGGCTTTGAAACTTCCTTACTAATGGGATTATAGATTTAGTCAGAGTCATTGCAATGACCCCACAAAGGCTGGCACCACGTTAATAAACCACATACTGAGGCCAGGCTGGCTATCACACATCAGACTCTATCTCCCTCCACCAGGAAAATGCAGCAAAAGGAGCCAGAGTAAGATTCTTTCTGAAGAAAAGGTCAAACCCTTGAGTGCCACCTATGAGCAACTCCTCTGCAGATGAGCTGGGGAAGCTCAAGCGGCACCACAGCAGGTATCCTCTAAGGAGGGCATCTGCTAGTGACAGGATCACCTGGAACCAAACATTATTTCAATGACTGCAAACCAAGTTTCCTGCCTCTCTCGAGTTCCTTACCTTTTGTGGAAAAGATAAAGAAAATTACCTACTCATTAGAAAGAAAATAAATGGCTAGATAAATAAAGACAACCATATTGCACTTGATTTCCTGGGTACCACAGAGAAAAGAAACTCATTTTCAGCAGTGTTTACTCCACTATTTGCAAATAGCTGACTGATTGGCAGATACAATATAGGAAATAAATAACTATTTCAAAGACCAAGTGTCATGTTCCCTGGTAAGTAACAAATATGAACATTATCTACCCTCCCCATCCAGGGTATAGAATTTAGCAGGAGAATAGATTTATTGGCTATTTGATTGCTTGATGTGTTGTGAGGACGTTTTCTGTGATGCTGTGGTTATTACTGAGGTTAGATAAGAAAATCTCTCTCTCAGGACATTAGTATTAAGAGTTACATATTCACAAGGATACAAAATGAGTATTTCTGAAGCAAGTAAAATGTGACAAGTGTGGGGAAATGGAGAGGAGTATACTTAATAATTTTTCTTTAAGAAAAATAAAAAACAGGATCTTCCAACTCAGTTTATCATAAGCTAGGATGCATTAGTACATCTCAAATACACACCCTGATACCACCCACTTTCAGAAAACAAACTTTTAAAAACCTGCATCAGATATTAATATGAAATATTTTATGGGTTTAAAAAACAGCTTTAAAAGCTTCTCTTCCAACACATACCTAATAGCTTTCTGATTTGACGTAAGACCTGCCCAAAAGAGAGAAATCATGCCTAGTTCTGGAAACCTAGCCAACACTAGAGAAGTCTTGGATCTTGGAGGAGTATCAACAACTGTCACTTCACTAAACCATTAGAATCCCTAACTACATTCTAAATATGTCTGTATACCCACAGAAGGCTAGTCTTCACCCCGCACCAAGGAAATTCTCTTTGCAACAGATAGAGACCATTAACAGAATACTACAATTTACCAAATGCAGATCTGTAGAGTCCAGTCCCAACTGATACACCTATAATGAAATTCCTGCAACCTGGGCTCAGGCATCACTAAGGAAGAGCTGGCAAAAAGACTGAAGACCCAGAGGAACCAGAGTTTGCTGTGGGATTGTGAATCCTAGTAATGTCCGAAGCTATCCCCATGAAGTCTTGCCAACATGGCTGTGTATACATAACCTGCACAGGAAAATTACCAATAGACATGCTAACGTGGATGGGGAAATCTCAAAAAGGCTCAACTCTACACAAAGAATTCATAGGGAACTAACAAATGCTCAGATCAGGAGATACAGTCTTCCCCAGGGAAGAAAACAGCAACTGGTTATCCAATACCAAATGGTCAGTCCTGAAAACACACAATAATAGGATGCATTTATGTATTTAGGAATACATACATACACACACACACACACACACACATACACAAACACACGCGAGGACAATTTTAAAGAAGAGGCCGTGGATTTCAAGGCTATCAGGTACAAGTCTTTAATAAAAGCGCAGCACTCAGGGAGCAAAGGAGGCAGATCTATGTTTAGTCATACTAAACTCCAGGCAAGTCAGGACTGGGAGAGAGAGAGAAAGGGGAAGGGGTACAGAGAGAAGAGAGGAAAAGGCCAGCCTCAGCTAAATACTGAATTCAAGAACAGCCTAGGCTATGTGAGACTCTTTCTAAATAAGTAAGAAAATAATTCAAAGCTGGGTATGTTGATGCACTCAAGAGACACAAGCAGAAGGATCAGTTGAAGTTCAAAGCTAGCTTGTTATACACAGGAAACTTCAGGTGAGCCAGAGCTAAGTAGTCTTTCTTGCATGCACGCAAGATATAAAGAATTTTCTCTCTTGGGAAACCTGTACCCATATTTTGGGCATGTATTATCCTTTTCCAGAGAAGGAAGGAGGGAAGGAGAGAGAAAAGAAAGGAGGGAGAGAGGGAGAGTTTACACTTAAGCACCTGCTCTTAAATATGAAGCATGCACAATCCTTTATCTCTATTTAAAAACTCACTAACGTTGCCTCAACAACAACAAAGAGTATAGATATAAACCTGTACTCAAGGGTGAGAGAAATGACATCAGAGTAGGTAGCTCTAGTCCAGGTAATACTCAATTATTTGCAATGAAATGTGAATGAAAATATGAGCATTTAGATGTGAATTTTTAGAAAATAATCTACAGTTTTATGGATATTTACAGCATGTGTCTGTGCCTAGTCTTGCAGAACTCCATCTTCCTCCATCTCATTTGTAATATAAACTGTTCCTAAAGCACTTTAATACATTGTAACTGGGAGACTTTGTACACAGTACCTACGAAACAGCGATCAATACTCTAATACAGAGATGCCAATTCCATTACCACAGAAATCTGTGCAAGCAGCCAGCTGCTGAACAAAGAACCAGCTTTCCTCAGGTTTATTCCTAACACGTCTCCACTCTGGTGGATGAAGCATTTTGCTTTGATGCATAAATAGAAATTATAAGAGAAATAATGGCATTTAAAATAACACTTAAGCTTTGATTACAATGAGAGACAGAGCTAAAATTAATTTTTACACTCATAAGATGCTTATCTTTTACCACCAAATCCATCTATTCATATGCAATCAAAATGCTGCACCTAATGTTTTCTAAACTACCATGACCTTAGATGTTTGTGCTACAGTTCACCACTCATGACTAAAATGTTACAGCAAGAAAGTATGAATGAAAATTAAGCACTAGCTGAGAAATGAAAATAAGAACGGAAACTGAAGAAAAATATTTAAAAAATCATTTTAGAGACAAATATTTCTAACTTTGATTTCCTTCTAAATTTGTCAACAATAAAAAACGACTTATTCACAATCTTTTCATTTGGTTTATTATATACATGTTTCCCTTGTGCCATTTTTATGATCTGAGACAACACCGTTGAAATATCAAAAAGAATCTAGAGCAGTCTGTATAACATGGTACTAGTAACTTGGGGCACCAGATTTAACTTGTGTCTAAAACCATTTCTCCATCTTTTCATTCACTACTTATTGTCAGTGGACTAAGCTGTGATATATCCTTTCTCAACAGGTCTTAATCATTTTCACAACTATGGTTACTATGACAACAGGATACAGTTTATCTGGGCTGTTTTTTATTTTTCCTATTTGAGTTGCCATGACAACACAATCTTTTTTTTTTTTTTTTTCTCCAATATGTAACAACTTTGTTTTAGGATTGAGGTCTTAAGGACATTGGACTTCCCCAAAAAGAAAGCAAATAATGGAATTTATATAGGAAGTTTAACATATAGCACCCAACTTTAAAATCTTGGGAGAGTTGCTTTCATAATATCAAAATAAAAAACATCAGACTGGTTGGTGTTTTTTATGAGACACATCTTTTTTTTTTTTTTTTTTTTTTTTTTTTTTTTTTTTTTTTTTTTTTTTTTTTTTTTTTTTTTTTTTTTTTTTTTTTTTTTTTTTTTTTTTTTTTTTTTTTTTTTTTTTTTTTTTTTTTTTTTTTTT
>PVIH01000846.1:0-13997 GCA_004025045.1 Sigmodon hispidus | reverse complement strand
GAGACACATCTTTAGTCTCAGCACTCAGGAGGCAGAGTTCAAGGCCAGCCTGGTCAACACATGGAGTTCCAGGACAGCTAGGCCTACACAGAGAAATTCTGTCTCAAGAAACAAACAAACAAATAGGAAAGGGAAAAAAAAAAAATCTAGAGACTAGAGAGATAGCTCAATAGTTAAGAGCACTGGCTGCTCTTCTAGCACACACATGGTTCTAGAAGATCCAACACCCTCTTCTGGCCTCTATGAACACTGCATGCATGTGGTACAATGACATAAAAGCAGGCTAAACACCCACACACAATTTAAAATAATGGCATTTTTAAAATCTATTTTTAAAATTTTTAACAAAAATATCTTTAAATTAAAAATAAATAAGTAGCATTAACAACTATTTTATTAAACCTGGCTACAGTAAGCAGTGATTAATTTTGGTACATAGTTCTCCAATCAAAACATAGCAACACCACTGGAATTATGAGCTGTGAGCAAGTGTCCATTAATACCTGTCCCAAGTAAAAGAATCATGAATAAAGACAGTTAAGAGGCTGAAGAGTTGGTTCTGCAGTTAGAAATTGCAAAGGAAAACCAAGCATGGTGGTACACACTTTTAATCTCAGCATTTTGAGTTTGAGGCCAACGTGGTCTACAGAATGAGTTCTAGGACAGTTAAGACTACACAAAGAAACTCTGGAAAAATCAAAATGAGGAGGGAAAGGTAGAGTTCCAAGGAAGCTGATGGCTTTCTCCTGACTTCTTCGGGCAACAGAAATGAATGAACATGCTGCACATATATACATGCAAATAAAATACTTACACACATAAACAATAAATCTACAAACATTAAAAATAAATTCAGTTCCAAACCCTTTGCTGAGCTAATCCAACTTCACTTGTTATAAGGACCACAGAAACAGCGGTGGGTTTTTTCTGTGGTAGAACCACCATGCAGAAACTTAACAATTTAAATACCTTTACAACATAAGTGTTTACAAAAACTCACTCATAAGAAAAAACTCAGGAAAAGGTCAAATAAGAGGCAATTATTGCTCAAAACTGACAATATAAAAATCATAGGAGTATTTTGGGGCTCACAAGATGGTTCATAAACTAAAAGCGGCTTGCTGCCAAGCATGTGGACTGAGTTTGGTCCCCAGGTCTCACCTGGTGGCAAGAGAGAAGCAACCTCTCCAGTTGTCCTCTGACCTCCATGTGCAAACACAAGCCCCCAAATGTGCACACAGAGAAGAAAAGAAGGAAGAAAGAAGGGAGTGAGAGAGAAAATTTTTTTCAAGATTTATCCTGAGTATCTTCAATCACTAAATTCAGATCCCTTATCAGTTCACAAAGTTAAAGCCCGCCCCCCATCAGTCCTGTAAAAAGCCATGAATACACAGTTACTGCTTACAAATAAAACAAAAAATGTGCAAATGCTACTAAATTTCCCATTAGTTCCCTGCAGGCATTGAGAAGATTATTTATAATATTGTATTATTTTTGCTAGAGAGAATTTTCATATATTAACAAAGCACATTTTAATTACAGCTTATATAATGCAATAAAATTTGTAGAATATGATGAACTGAAAAGTTTACTTAATCAAACCTGAGAATGAAAAATAATTTAAGTTTTTTCTTAGCAACCATTTCTCAAGTTCATCTGTTATTGTTCATTTGCTTAGTTGGGTTGTGGGTTTTGGTTTTAAGATTTTGTGTGTGTGTGTGTGTGTGTGTGTGTGTGTGTGTTATCTGCGCATGCATGCAGGTGACCATGGTGCTCAGTAGATCAGATTTTCTGGAAATGGTGGTTTTGATCTGTATCTCATGGATGATGAACCTACTGAAAGAACAGCAAGTACTCTTAAAGGCAAAACCATTTCTCCAGCCTGGTTTGATTTTGAGACAAGGTCTCATTCTGTACCCCAAACTAAACTCACCATGTGCCACAAGCACACAAGGGTTGGTAGTAGTAATATTCTCTAATTTTCATGCTATAGATTGACAACAGTTCCCTTGATCTGATGCTAGATGGTCAAGTACCACTTATCAATAAAAGGCATATAGAATACTCAGAATCTCAAATAAAAATGGGTGACAACCAAGCTCTATTGTGGGCTGGGAGATGGCTTATTAAGTAAAGTGCCTTCTCTATAAGCATGATAGCCTGAATTTGAATACCTGACCCCCACATAAAAGTTGGGCACAGACGCTGAGAGCAGTATCCACAGGTTAAACCAGTGCTCATTGGTCTGTCAGACTAGGCAGAGCAGCAAAGTCCAAGTCTAATGAGACTCTGTCTCAAGACAAGTAAGGCTGGGCAAGGTATGGTGGGCACTTTCTAAATCCCAGCACTTGGGAGTCAGAGGCAGGAAAAGCTCTGAGTTCTAGGCCAGTCTGGTACACAGTAAATTTTAGGCCATGTGGCTGCACAGTGAGACCCTATTTCAATGACCAAATGAGGCAAAGTACCTTATTTGGCACAATTGAAAAACAGTATTTATACTTGCCCTCCAAATGTACATATTATGTAACACTGCATACATCATGCCTCTTTTATATGATGCCTTCATATATTAGCTGAGCTACAGCATGAATGTAATTATAATTTTTAAATTAACAAAAATACTGGGTGGAATAATGGCTCATGCGTAAGATCCACAGGGGTAAAAAAGGGACAGCAGGTCCTTGGGGCCCAATGACCAGCCAGTCTCACTTTAGGTTCATTGAGAGACCATGTCTCAAAAAAAAAAAAAGTAGCACACCAGGCACAGGGAGCATGTCTTTAATCCCAGACCTCTGAGCTTGAGGCCAGCCTGGTCTACATAGTAAGGCTAGAGAGACTACCAAGTAAACAAGTGAAGAAAAAAATAAGGTAGATATCAAAAGAGAAAAACACTCAAAGTCAACCTCTAGTCTCAACATGAATTCAAATTGTGATCGTGATCATGCACAAATACACACACACACAAATGTACTACTTATGACGAATGCTTAAAGTAATTTTCAGATGGATTAGAAGGCTATTTATTTAGATAGCAAGTTCCTTAGCTTTGTTTTTTAGTAGAATTAACAAATTAAAGAACATGTCAATTTCTCCATTTTTCTGTTCTCTGAATCAGCTCCAACTAGCACCTGGTGAATGAGGACTGTTTTGTGAAGCTTGACCCGTGAAAGCTGAAACCATACTAAAAAACAAAGGCAAACTTTTATTTTAATCATAAAAGTTGACTTAGATAATTTATTAAAATAAATATGAATAAACAATAAGAACAATGAGAGAGTTACATTTTAGTATTATAGTGTATTAGGCCTCTTGTTACGAAAGATAAATATTTTATATATTCTAAAGTAATAAACTTCCAAAAAGTAGTTCTCATACTTGAAAATATTTGAGAATCATTTTTCTAACTCAAACTTTTCCTTCAGAGCTTCAAATACTGCTGCTTTCCAAGTGGCATCTGCCCTCACAGAGTCAGACCAGCCTTCACAGGCTGTCATTCAGCAGCAGCTCCAGGGACCACACAGACAAGAACTTGGATGGATCAAAAAACCTTGGAAAGAAGCAAGTAGTAGATGTTGAGAAGGGTTGGTAGGGAGGGAGTCTGGTTTGGTGGCCTTTAATACCTGTGATCTGCATAAGGAAGCTTCCAAGCTTAAGGCCACCCTAGGCTACATGGTAAGACCTTGTCTCAAGAAACAACAAAAAAGCAAATAAAAGGGCCATCTAGTAACCTAAGAGTTCTACAAATAAAAGGGCCATCTAGTAACCCTCTAAAAGTTCTACAATAGGCTGGCTGGGGAGTTGAGTTGGCTTAGTTACTGCTCTTTCAGAGGACTCAGAGTCCATCTTAGCACCTACATGGTGGCTCACAGCCATATTCCAGTTTCCAGAGATTGGATGCCTTTGGTGATCTCTGCAAGCACAAGACACACATGTAGTACATATACACAAATGCAGTTAAAATACTCATACACATAAAATAAAATAATTATAATTTTTAAAAAAATAAGAACGCTACAAAAGGTTAGTCTTGCTTGTCTTGGAGAATGAAAATACAGGCCTAAAAGGTAGGCAAAAAAGGACCTTTAATTCCAACAACACTCAGGTGGCAGAGGCAGGCAGATCTCTGAACTCAAAGCCAGCCTGGTTTACAGAGTGAGTTCTAAGATAGCTAGGGCTACACTGAAAAACCTTGTCTTAGAAAAAAAATTTAAATTCCTATGAAGGTATAAATATTCACAAGTAGCTAAGAAAGAGTAAGGCATAAAAAAGCTATGTGAATAAGGTGGTATGCTGCTAATACAAGGATGGATAGTGAGATAGCTCAGGAGGTGAGGATGTTTATAGCTATTCCAAAAAAGCTGAGTTTGACTTCTGGGACCCACATAGTAGGAGAGAGCCAACTTGGGTAACTGTCTTACGACTTTCACTAACCTCCATGTGTTATGACATATTGTGTGTGTATATGTGCACAATAAATAAATGAAATTTTAACTTTTGTTTTGTTTGGTTTTTTTTGAGATAGTTTCTCTGTGTAACAGTTCTATCTGTTCTTACTCTTTGACAAGGCTGGCCTCAAACTCAGAGACCTGCCAGTCTCTGCCTCCTGAGTGTGGGAATTAAAGGCCTGCAAGACCACCAGCCAGCTATTTTTTAGTTAGGAGATAAAAAGATAGCTGGACATGGTGCTGTATACATTTAATATCAGCACTTGGGAGGCAGAAGCAGGCAGATCTCTGTGAATTTGAGACCAGCCGGTGTACAAAGTGAGTTCCAGAACAGCCAATACATATAAAGAAAGCACTAAAGATTAGTAAAGACTTCATATTTAAAAAAAAAAAAAAAAAAAAAAAAAAAAAAAAAAAAAAAAAAAAAAAAAAAAAAAAAAAAAAAAAAAAAAAAAAAAAAAAAAAAAAAAAAAAAAAAAAAAAAAAAAGATGTTGAAGGTCACTGAAACTCATATTTTTTAAAAAAAAGTAATGGAATCAATTCTTTCCTCACATCAAATATACACAAATTGTAGTGTAGAGATTAGAGCTGGAAATGTAAAAGGCAGAGCTATAATACATCTAGTTGGAAACAGGAGGCTATTTTCATAAGCTTCTGGTAGGGAAGGCTTTAAGTCACTGCAAGTTAAACACAAAGGTGAAAGACTTCCAGCCAGCCTTACACTTGGGAAATATGGTTCTAATGCACTCACTCTGTCATCACCTATGACCTGAAAAGTCTTTGCATCTCCATTTGCCTGTAGTGGGATTGTGTTCTGTTCTATTGTAAATAACTGTCCTGCCTATTGGTTTAATTTAAAAAAAAAAAAAAAAAAAAAAACCCTCTGATTAGCCAAAGGCAGACAGGAAGTGTGGGCGGGGCTACCGCTAGGAACATCTCAGAGCAGAGCAGAGTCCCTGCCCAAGAGATACCTGTAGTGGGATTATGCTGGTAAGGTAAATATTTGTCCTGCCTATGAGTTTAATAAAAGCTGATTGGCCAAAGGCAAACAGGAAGTGTGCGCGGGGCTACCAGGCTAAGAAAACTCAGGAACATCAAAGAGACAGAGGCCAGACAGATACGCCAGAGTGGCCAGAGCTGCCAGGAGATGCTAACCCTAAGAGAAAAGATATTGAGCCACAGGGCTAAACAAGATGAGTTAGTTCAGAAGAAGGAGTTAGCAAATTATATGCCTGGGTCTAAGGTTAATTAGCATAAAATAATATAAGCATGTATGTGATTATTTGATGCTAAGCGGGGCTGAGAGTGGGACCAAACCTCTGGTCCAGGCTCAGAAAGTCTGGGCAAGAACTATTTACAAACAGATGCCAAAGAGCTACCAAGAGACACAAAGAAAGAAGTTGAAATGCTGCTGAGAAAGGTATCGAGCCGCATGGCTGAACAAGGTAAGAAAGATGGGTTAGTTTAAGGGTAAAGAGTTAGCGAGCTATATGCCTGGGCCCTAGGCCGATCAGCATAAAATTAATATAAGCGTCTGTGTGATTCTGTGGAACTGCTGGACTGCTGGACTGCCAGTCAGACCTCTGGTCTAGACCTGAAAGTCCAGGCCAGAAACCAATTACTACATTTACCTTTTTTTTTTTTAAAGGAATTATTCCAAGATACATTTTATTGATAACATGTAAAACTGTTTCTCCAAGCAGTATGTAGGATTTGTAAGACAGAATTCTAACTAGGTCTTTAGGGGCAGGGTGAGCTGCTGATATAAAAATCATCACAAACTGCCTTTGTTGAATGAGCTAAGAGGGTGGACAGCATTCCCAGAGCTGATACCTAAGAGGATGCAGAAAAGGAGAAGAAGATAAATGTTTCCCAGTCTCCCAGACTGCAGAGTATAAATAACGGAACATGCTGACAGTGTTTAAGGCTGACCTTGATAGAATAGTTTATTTCAAACGCTCCTAGATGTAAAATGCACTCACTGGGGTAAACTGACCTTGCTGGGCATCTGCTTGGTCATGCCATTTCTCTAATAAAACTGATAAAAGCAGACATATCCTGGAAATATCAGTAGGACAGGAATCAAAGGATTTAAGTGTATCTATCCACATGTTCCTGACAAGCAAAATTCCATCACTGTAGACAGGGATAAATTGTGGCTGCTTGCCTGAGCAGCTAGGGGAATGAGAATATTAAGAACAAGATGTTCCAGTAACACATTTTTTATAACCACCAGCCAAGTCATCTCTGTACCATTTTCCAACACTATCAAATGACATACTCAACATTTCATTTGCTTCTCAAAATGACATTTTATGATGATGGCCAGACCTCATAGTCAAATCCATATTAAAATAGTCATAACTAATTGTACTATAAAGATAATTATCAACAACAAAAACTTGATAAAAAACACAAACAATAATAGAAATAATAAAAAGACTAGTGCAGAGGACATTAACCTAGGTTCACAGGTAGGACTCAGGGATTGCTGAATATCCTGAAATAGTGTACAAAATAATAGTAGTGTGACCAGGAAAAGATTTTCAGGGCAGTCTATGACTATAAAAGTTTAAGAAGGAAACTTGAATGACCATCCAGATACCTCAAATTTATGACCCATGGAAATCTGGTTTCTTTTCAAAAAAAAAAAAAGTCTAGAACAGACACACCAAAACTACACTATGCTTCCTTCTAATTAACTGTACTTATTCTTGATTCAAATTAAATTAAAGTCAATTTTATTTTAAGATAGACTGCTTAGGGAATGAAGGTATACATTCTGTGGTCTAGCACATACCTAGCATATGAAAGGTCTTGGGCTCAATCCTCAGTATCTTTCCATTCTCTGGCATTTGAGCAACTAAATATTCAATACCAGCCAGGTATGGTAACCACATCTTTAATCCCAGAACTCTGGAGGTGGAGGCAGGAGAATCTCTCTGAAATCAAGGCCAGCCTGGTCAACTTAGAAAGTTACAAGGCGGGCTGGAGAGATGGCTCAGTGGTTAAGAGCAATGACTGTTCTTCTGGAGGACCTGAGTTCAATTCCCAGCATCCACATGACAGCTAAAAACTGTCTGTAATTCCAAGATCTGACACCCTTACACAGTTATACATGCAGGCAAAACACCAATTCACATAGAAAATAAATAAATATTAAAAAAAAGAAAGTTACAAGGCATTGTAGTGAGACCCCCCCCAAAAAAAAAGGTGGCTCAACAGTTAAAAGTACTTTCTCTGAGTTCAGTTCCCATCGCCTATGTTGGGTAGTTCACAACCACCTGTGACACAAGCTCTGAGGAATGTGACATCTTCTAGTCTCTGTAGGTACTTGCACACATACAGTACACTCACAGAGAGGAACAAACACACATACTTACAAATAAAAATGAATCTTTAAAAGAATGCAGTAACGGCCATGTTCAGTGGCCATGCCTTTAATTGCAGCAGATGTATCTCTAAGTTCCAAAGTTTGTTTGGTCAACCTAGTGAGTTCTCTAGGCCAGCCAGAGCTATATAATGAGACTTTGTCTAAAAAATAAAAATAAAAAATTTCAGTGCTACCCTTGCACTTCAGATCTGTCCTACCTTTACTGTTTATCTTCCTTCTCTTTTTTTTAAAGATTTATTTATTATGCATACAGTATACAAAAGAGGGTGTCAGATGTCATTATAGATGGTTGTGAGCCACCATGTGGTTGCTGGGAATTGAACTCAGGTCCTCTGGAAGAACAGTCAGTGCTCTTAACCTCTGAGCCATCCCTCCAGCCCCTGTCTTCCTTCTCTTTAAGCTTCTCAGTACACTCAAATTTTGACTACACAGTATTTTACTCCTCAGTAAGGTAATTTCCTTTTAGGGCTTTCCATAAGGAATCACTTTTATTAGATCCTGAATACATTTTATAATCAACTGGATACAAGATCTGACTTCTGCTGCTAATAAATTTGAGCTGTTAATTTAAGCGTATCAGTCCTGGAGATTTTGAGAAAAAAAGTTTGGCAAAACTTTAGTGACTGATTCACACCCACAACTCATAAGTTTGTAATTTTTTTTTACAATTGTGTAAAAAGACACAAAACTTACTAATGAGAACTATAATTCACCAACAATATATAGTTATATAGTTTCTTACATATATAAGAAACTATAGTTCTGCTGACTGGCAAGCAATTTGCAAGGGCAGATCAGTTTAGCTACATAAAAGAAATATCCACCTGCACGTACTAGCACTAATCAAGGCGTGAAATTAAACTTCTTATTTGAAAAGAAATAGCTGCTTCAAGGCTTGATTTAGTCAGGGAAGCAAATATTAAGATCATCATGATGTTTATAGCATTTCTAATAAAGAAAGCAAAGGAGAGCCAATAGGCTAACTTCTATAAGTTCTATATCCCAGTGACATGACAAATTTTTCACTTCCTTAATTGCACAAGCGTAACCAAACCAAGCTGCTACGGAGTGTAGAGAGCACTTACATACTTGGAAAGTCCAAACTGATAACTGTGGATGCCAAAACAGGGATCACAGCACAAAGAACTCAACAAATATTATGTGCTATATTAAGTTTTAACATAACGTATTATCATTTTCATTACAACACAGCCCATTTTGGATTAGCTGGGCTAATGAGATCCTAATTCACTAATTTAGCCAGCTGTTAAAATTTTCCCAGTATTTGTCAAAATCTACCATTACAAACTTCAAACTTAGAATTTTAACAGTCCCACTATTCTGGTATAGTAAGGAAGGGGAAAAAACCCAGAATCACATACTATAAGCAAGGCACTGATTTAACAGAACTACAGAAGCCACAGAGGTTCTTAAAGTGTAGTCCCTAGCCAGTAGCATCACCAGGAAACAGTGAGACATGCAGACCTACAGAATGGACAAGTCCAGGAGACACCACAACTCTCCAGGCAATAGGAATATACTCCTTAAAATTTCATCTTCTTTAAGAAGCCTAAGTAAGGCTTTGGGTTTTTCTGTTTGTTTTTGTTACTGTTTGTGAGACAGGGTCTTGCTAGGACTGAAGCCTCATCTGGTCTTGAATTTGTAGTCCTCCTGCCTCAGCTTCCAAAGTGTTGTGATTATAAGCATATCACCACACCTGCCTTAAGGATACCATCGTTAAAAAAAAAAGGTCTAGGGGAGATGAGATAGTTCAACAGGAAAAGGTGCCACTAGGCCTGACCACCTGAGTCTGATCTCAGAGTTCCACATGGTAAAAAGCCATGGCACATGTATACACACATGCACATACACATAATAAATGTAATTTTAAAAACTTGCTGGAAATAGTGGCTCATACCTGCAATCCCAGGACTGAGGAAGCAGAACAGCCAATGCTATATAGTAGCTCTCTCTTAAATGCATGATAATAAACAATTATCAAACATTTGTAAGCCATCGTGATTCATGCCAATAATGCTAGCTGAGGCACAAGAATAGTTTGAGTTCAAGACCAACTTGGGCTACAAATTGGGTTCCAGGCTAGCTCAGACTACAGAATATAACTCTATCGTTAAAACAAACAAACAAACAAACATGTAACATGTCAATCATGATGCAAAAATTAAATTTGAAGGCTGCTAAATTGGCTCTAAAGGTACTAGCACCTGCTAAGCAAGCCTGACCATCGGAGTTCCATCTCTGGAGCCCATATCAAAGATGGAAAGTGAACTAACTCTACAAGGTTGTCCTGACATTCATACATGCACTGTGGCACCCACACACCAGCCCATAATAAATGTGGGCTGGAAGGATGGCTCAGTGGTTAAAAGCACTGATTGTTCTTCCAGAAGACCCAGGTTTCATTCCCAGAACCCACATAGCAGCTCACAACTTTAACTCCAGTAGCCTCTGATGGCACTGGACAACACAAACACACATGCAGGCAAAACACTCACACATATTTTTAAGTTATAAAAATAATAATAGAATACATTTAAATTAAATTTTAATTGGTCTGAGTTCAAAAAACATGCAGATTATAAAGTCCACACTATGTATTTCCGAAAAAAGGAAGCCTCTATTTCAAAGTTAAGGATTAAAAAAAAAAAAATAGCACTACCTAAAAATAAACTGGTTAATACAAAAGAATCATCAATGCATGTTAAGATCACTAAGTGAAACAAATCTGAAACAAGATATTTATACTGTCTCAAAGTTCACTGAGTTGAACACTTATTAGTTACAGATATACTGTCAAGCAGATGAGACCACAATTAATTTATTTACTTGAGACCAGCACACTAGACTATATCATTCGTGTTAGGTACCAAGTAATCAAATGGAGGCCTGTGAGATGGCTCAGTGGACAAAAGCACTTGATAAACCAGTCTGATAGTCTTGAGTTCAATCCCAAGAATGCACCCACATTAAAAAAAAAAAAAATTATTTAATGGCTTGTTCCCAGGCCTGCCAGCCTAGGGTACGGAAGCAAGAGGAAACGAGAAAATGCCTTGATAGGCAGGAAACAATTAACAGACTCCAACAAGCAGTCCTCTGATCTGCACACACAACATAGAACATGCACTCAAAGACACATCATACATACACGTGCACTTGTGTGCACCAACACAATTAATTTTTTAATTAAGAAAAGTCAACAGCACCTACTTGTAGTCCCAGGTCTCAGAAGGTAGAGGCAGAAGGATCAGGAGTTCAAGGTTATCCTCAACTACACATAGGAAAACTTAAGCTTTTAGTTGACTGACAGACTGACACAATAACAAAAGACCAAGAAAGCTTACCTGGCCAGCAAGATAACAAAGTCCTATTTTAACCCTATAAGGAAAGTAACTTTGAAACAAATAATCACTTTTTCTCCTATGTTTCTGCTTCCCTTGGCCTTTCATTTTTTATTTTTCCCCCTATAAAAATCAGCCTTTCTTGCTCAGCTCATCAGAACACACATTTTCCTTTTATTAGAATACTGGTGCCCAATTCCAGAATCACAAATGAAAACCAACTAATATTTTTAAGCTACAGTCAGAGAGATGGCTCAACCATTCAAAATATTTTTGTTCTTCCAAAGGCCCTGAGTTTGGTCCCCAGCACCATGTTGCAGCAGCTCACAAGCGCCTCTATGCCAACACTATCTTCTAGCTTCAACAAGCATCTCATGCACATGGCACACACTCTCATAAACACATTTACACATAAATGCAAGTAAGATTTATTTTTAATTATGTGTATGTGTTTATCTGGGGATAAATATGAGTGCAGATAAGTGAGATCAAAGGTCTTGGATCCCCATGGAGGAGTGGAGTTATATGAATTTTTAAGTCACTAGATACATGTGGTGCTGGTGACTGCAAGAGAAGCCATGTTTTCTTAACTGTTGAGTCATCTCTCCAGCCCCCAAAATAAATCTTTCAAAAAAAAATTTAAAGTAAGAGCTGGAACATATCTCAGTGCTGGCATCTTTACAATGGAAAAGTGTGGTAAACAAAGCCTGGACAAAAAGATAGCATAGTATTACTATAGAACAAAATGATATCATCCAGCTTCTTGCATAACACACTAAAAAACTACAATAAACATTCCTGCTAAAAAATCTTAAAATCTATCATGAAGAACCAGACAATCCAGATATATATAGGGCACTTTGTAAAACTACTCCCAGACTTTACAAGAAAAGTTGGACTCTCAGAAGCAAAGGGCGATGGTCCATACCTGTAATCCTGGCATTCAGAAAGACCAAGGCTTGAAGAACTGCCAAGATGAGGCCAGAATACCCACAGAGACTAGCTCCAAATAAATAAACAAACAAACAAATAAACAGTGTTGATTTTAAAAGTAAACCATGTTGAAGGACTACTGTAAATAAAAACTAAAGAGATATAGCACATATGATTCACTCTGCTTCTTTAGTTTTATTTGTGTTGAATTTTTGAGGTGGGTGATGAACTATCCCAGGACTCAACTCTCTATGTAGCTCTCTAAGTAATGAAGTATGACCTTGAACTTCTGATACTTCTGTTAAGATTACAGGAATTTGCCAGTATGCCCAGTTTATGTAGTACTGGAGATAAAATCTGGGGCTTCCTGTATGTTAACTACCCAAGAACTTTACTAAGTCACATCCCTAGTCCTCTTTCCTAAATATTTTTTTTTAAAAAATGTAGCTCAGAAATAGAAAACATGCATTATATATATACATATACATATACATATATATATATATATATATATATATATATATATATAAATAAACCTGTGCCTGGCCCTGTCATTGTTGGCCCTGAAGCTCACTGGACACAAGAGTGGGGGGGGGGAAGTGGCCCTACTCTTTGCCACAAACATGGGAGAACCGGCTCTGCCTCTTGCCTGAGGTGGTAGTCCCAGTTCAGCTACCTCCCAGGCCTACATCTTGGGCCTTGGGTTGATCCACCCTATTATTTGCCCCATTTATGACCTGCCAAGTGTATAATGGAACTGGTTTTGCCAAACAATGGCCACAGGCTCTCAGGGCAATGGCATGAGGTCTGAGAGGAGTTTTGGGGAAGGTCCTGTGCTCATGGTGTGCCAGAGGTCTTCAAACAGACCAGTGACTCATTGCAATGAACATTTTCGGTTGTTGCAGATTAGACAAAGAGGTATACTGCCTGACACAATTCGGCTCTCAATGCCACGGGGATTAATGAAGAGGCTTTGGAAAGATGGAAAAGCTGAATGGATTTTTGTTTACTTTGAATTAATTTATTTGGGGAGTGGCATGCTGTAGGGTTGAAGGGCAAATGTGGAAGGGCTGGAAGGTGAGGGATTAGGGTGCATGGAATGAAATTCCCAGGAAGCCAATGAAAAATGTTAAAAAAAAAAAAAAAAGCAATCCCCAAATCAAATTCTCAGTACAAGACACAGGGACACATTAGAGATAATTGGGAATTCTGAATATGAACTGTAAATTAAATGATTAATATTAAATTTACTAGGTAGAATCTGATATTGTAGTTATAAAGGAATTTTGGGGATTTGTTTTGTTATTTGCTATTTGAGACAAGGTCTCACTATGTAGACCAGGTTGACTGGAACTCAGAGATCAACCTGCCTCAACCTCCCAAGTGCTGGGATTAGAAGACATGAGCAACCATACCTGGGAAAGGATTTTTTCTTCTTTTTTGGGTTTTTCAAGACAAGGGTTCTCTGTAGCTTTGACGCCTGTGCTGGAACTCCTTCTGCAGACCAGGCTGGCCTCGAACTCACAGGGACCTGCCTGCCTCTGCTTCCTGAGTGCTGAGATTAAAAGTGTGCACAGCCATTGCCCTGCAGAAATAATTTTTATGTTTAAAAAACAGAAGTGCCTTTATGTTTAAAAAATAGAAGTGCTGGGCTGGAGAGATGGCTGAGCGGTTAAGAGCACTGACTGTTCTTCCAGAGGACCTGGGTTCAATTCCCAGCACCCATATGGCAGCTCACAACTGGCTATAGTTCCAGTTCCCAGTTCCAGACAAAACACCAAGGCAAATAAGTAAAAAGTTTTTTAAAAAATAGAAGGGCCAGAACTGGTGGTGCACGCCTTTAATCCCAGCACTCAGGAGGAGGA
>PVIH01000845.1:244138-288955 GCA_004025045.1 Sigmodon hispidus | reverse complement strand
CACTCTTGAGGGAGGGGGGAAAGAACTGGATTTGGCCAGAATTGGAGACTGATCTAAGCATTATTGGGTCAGGGGGACCATAGGACTGTCTGCTCCCTGCCCAGGGAGGGGATGGGGAGTTGCAGAGGAAAAAATGACCAGATGTGTTGGGAGGGGGAAGAGACCTTGAATAAGGATATACAGGGATGGTAAAAAAAAATTCAGAGGGAAAGATGAACACAAAGAAAATATAGGTGTAGCAATCTTATTTGTATTTCTTCCCTTGATAAGCCATGCTTATCATTCTTATCCTCTGTATAGTTATTGTTAACTCTTCCACATTTTAAATTCTTTTTACTTTGTTTTTTTTGATAAATACAAAATAAAGAAGGAAAAAAAATAACAAAAAAAAAGAAATTTATCTAACCGCAATATGCCCCAAATCTAAGAAATTCATATGCATATTATTTTACATTTTATTTGTTTCTGTGCTTGAGTATTCTTCATCCTTTCCTTTTCATTCCCAGATGAAGATCCACAGGGACCTGAACTTTTAGAACTTGTAGCACCCTGGCTTCTCCTGCGCTCCTGGATTCTCTTTGTCAGTGGGAGAAAGGCCAGCTATTCTCTCATGCATTGTACAGCTTGTTTCTGGCAGTGACTGTGTCTGTGTAAAAGTACACGCTTGCAGCCACCATTCTTATCCCTGTCATATATGCACTTTCAGTATCACATATTCCTTCTGCTGTTCACTAAGGCTGGAGTTACGGACCTTGGAATCAATCATCCATTCCTATTCTTCATCTACATTTAATTTAGAATTACTTTTTATTAGGATTACCTTTTCCTTATGATACTTGGAATAACATATTTGTGTTTTTTAAAAAATATATGTTTATTTATTTATTATGTATACAGTATACATGTAGAAGAGGGCACCAGATGTCATCATAGATAGCTGTGAGCCATGATATGGTTGCTGGGAATTGAACTCAGGACCTCTGGAAGAACAGCCAGTGCTCCCAACCTCTGAGCCATCTCTCCAGCCCCATATATGTATTTTCAAATACAAACTAGTCAAGCATGATAAACCACTTTTCCTAATTATTCTAAAGTTTAACAAATGTATTAGCTAAAGAAGTTTCAAAACACTCGCATTGCTGCACCTGAGAGTATCTATAACACAATGTCAGAAGATACTAGTCAGTAAGATATTTTAATGAAAGCTGGAGTGTATAGAAAGAACCAGGAAGACATTATCTCAGGATCTGTATGCAAGCTGTTTTCAAAGAAAATTAGCATGTGTCCTAGTAGATCATGTGAGGATCACACCACTGTGAGTGGATAATAATCAAGTCAAGGCCTAGAAACAACAAAGGCAGCGTGTGTGTGTGTGTGTGTGTGTGTGTGTGTGTGTGTGTGTGTGTGTGTGTGTGTGTGTGTTTGTCCTTGAACTAGGAAGGCATTTTATCTTGTCCTTAGATATCAGAACTTTAGTTTGGGGTCTAATACATGCAGGACTCAAGCTATAAGATTCTGGCAGATTCTATAATGCCTGCATTACAGAAATGTCCAATTCTTCCCTCATGACCTACTGTAAAGTCTTTCTTAGCGCTTCTTGCACTCCATAATTGCAGAATGGCCATAGATTTTGATCTGTTTCTCTGTAGAATCCTAAAAGTATGTAAAGTAAGTAGAAAATCTTAATTTAAATAATTAGAGCATGTTGATGTTGCTCACAGTGTTGTCATGTGTCCATGCACTAAATGAGGCAAATGTATCAAAATAGTGAAAGTGTCCTATGTTTTATGAGCAAATAACTCCATGACTTTATCTCCTTGTAAAATACAAATGATGAATAATTTGAAGACTAGTTTTATTATTTGACTAAGCAAACTTCTGTTTGTTAAGACATCATGATTTTTATCTCTTTACATACTGCTCCAGGAAAACTGTATGTTTACATTATTTTAATTATTTTTAACAGCTAAAAAATACCATGTAAAAGAAAACTCAAATTACCATATTACTGTTTCATGAATATACAATAAAATGAGGTTAATGGCTCACAGAGACTGATGTGGTAAGCACAGTATAGTCAACAAGTTGTCTGTGTATATGTTCTGTCTGTTAACTTGCTGTTTAGTGGGACTCCCAGGAACAGGAGCAGGTGTGTCTCTGACTCTTTTGCCCAGTCTTGTGACTCTTTTCCTCCTATCGGGTTGACCTGTTCAGCATCCATTGAAGGGATTTGCCTTGTCTTTTTGTATCTTCTTTTGCTGTGTTTGACTATTGTCTCTTAGAGGCCTTCTGTTTTGATAAGAAACAGACAGGGAGGGGATCTGAGGATCAGCGGAGTTGGGGTGGGGAGCTGAGAAGAGTAGAGAGTATGGGAGAAAAGTCTACTTTAATAAAACAAGGGGGTAACTGGATATGTTCTTTTAAACTAGACTTTTTGAAAAATATATAAATTAATACAGGTCACATCAAATTTTTAAATAGAGGAGAGTATCATTTTATAAAGGAAATATAGTATTTATTATTTGAGCCTTTTTAACTTAAAAGTAATAAAATATGACAAATGTGAAACTCTTTGAATTTAGTTATGCTTAGTTAAGGTATTTAAAATTTTTGTTTTGCCCCTGACAAATTTTGAATTTCATTTGCCAGATATGGCATGATAATGGGTATGTATCACACTTGTATAGTTCAGTGATGTGAGCAGCATTCTAAGTTTCAGAGTGAAGAGGTACAGTTGTGTGGTAGCATGCTTGGTTAGTGTGTCCAAGGTTTTAATTCAAGCACAAAATAAATGCACATATTGATTTAAAATAAGTTCATTATTTCAGCTCATAGAAAACTGAGGTTTTGGGGCTGAGAGATAGTTCAGAGGTTGAGAGCACTGACTGTTCTTCCAGAGGTCCTGAGTTCAATTGCCAGAAACCACATGGTGTTTCACAAACATCTATAATGACATGTGGTACCCTCTTCTGTATACTGTAAACATGATAAATAAATAAATTTTTAAAAAAAGAAAGAAAAGAAAACTGAGGTTTCATAGCCAGGTTCAGAATCCCATATCACTTAAATGCTAGAAGTGT
Organism: Sigmodon hispidus; assembly: GCA_004025045.1. NCBI lineage: Eukaryota > Metazoa > Chordata > Mammalia > Rodentia > Cricetidae > Sigmodon > Sigmodon hispidus. The sequence continues at coordinate 285,875 of PVIH01000845.1, read as the reverse complement.
GCATGGCAGGAGCCTGTCTATCCAATCTTTATTCTGTGTTATTTGTCTGCTTCTCATGTTTGTACCTATTCTGATTTGGATTCCTGAACTTTAGAAATGTTAGACAGAAAACTAGAAATTGGTAGTAGGTAAATGTTAAAATATAGGTTGAAAACAGTACTTTTCTATAAGAACTAATTTTATACTTTTAAATTAAGTCACAATTTGCTATTCCTCTGGAATCATCTTGCATATTACTTACATATGAGAAACAATCTTGGGTTGGTCCCAAATAATGTTTAATTTTATTATACAATTTGTATTACAGAAAAGAAAACCAATTCAGGATTTTAGTTCCATTATTTGTAAGCCTTTACTATCACCATAACTTATTCTATATGCTAATTTCTCCTTTTGTGCCACTATTTCCCTATATTCACATGAGCTTGTTTCCCACTTTACTCAGGATTAAAAAGAATAAAAGTGCTATAATAGCTCACCGTCTTTTACAATGAACAGTAAACTTTTCTGGAACTTTTATAGACCCGCTGTCTGTTTCAGGAAAAAAACTACTGTGCAAGTTTTGTTTATAAGCAATGATATTTCAGCAGGTATAATAATTTGCATTTGCAAAGACTTTATATACATATATACAATATTTAAACTTGTAATTTTTAAAAATAAAACCAAAAAGAAGAATTATAGAACTATACTGTTATTGAGTCTGTTGGTTACTTTTTTTAAAATTATTTTTTAAAACTTTATATATTTATTATTAGGTGATTTTTCCATCATGCACCCTATAAACCTCAGTTATCAGCAATCTCAAATTCATACCCATTCTTATAATCTCCCAGCTTACAAAAACACTCATTCATGCTATTCATTTACTTACTGGAGCATAATTAAATATTTGTGGGTGATAAATCAATTGGAGCTTTTATTTTATTTTTGTTAATATATATTGTGCTTAAAATTACAAGTTTATGCATGTCTTTAAATAAGTTTTACGTTAACACAAGAGGTGATATAGCCCAATACCTTGCTGTTCACTTCTACTTCACAGATGAAAGTAATAATCCAATGTGTAAAATGATCAGTTCTATATAATAAAAAGGGAATCAAGAGAGTATCATTAATTTTAATATGTCATGTGTTCTTAATGTTAGTCTATATGCATACATGTGTATTCATTTTCAATTTAAATTCAGAATGTTTTTATTTGAATTACAATGCTGTTTTCCTAAACCTTTCTTCTTATATTTTAATAGGTATTATTATAGTACATTTTAAAACACGTTTCAAAAGAGATATTGGATCAGAAATTGCTGCAGTCAGAAGGGAGAGAAACAAAAAAATATGTCTTAAAGAAAGTTTCTTTAGAAAACATGAAGTGGTGTCCTTTGAGAGGCACTCTTTTTACAGGTCCTTTTTGAAATTCCTGTATTACTCAGCACTGTAAATCTTTTGCTCTTTTCTGTGTATGCCCTTCCCCCCAGCCCATGCCACCACTGCTTCTCAGTCATTTATTGTGCAGTAAAAAGAACAGCTACAAATGCTGAAAGATTGCAGAGAATCAGAATCACAGAACAAGTGTGGAATATGAGGGAAATACAGAGATAAGATTTAAGACATTTATTAAAGGATGATCTCCCAAGTGACTACAATATATGGAGAAGCTAGAAAAGGGAGAAAACACTGTAGTGAAGTATTGCTGAGGGAAATGACTCAGGGCCACTTCATGTTTCCTTTGAAATGTTCTCTATTGGAACCTGAAACACATTTTTCCTCTTTCTTTTTAAACCTTTTTTTACTTTGGGCATCCAAAAAGCTCACTATGTGAAGCTCAGTACTGAGCAATGGTGACATATGCATATGTTTATGGGTGTTGAGATCTCATATATATTATTCTTACAGAATATCAGCATGATTTTTATATGGATATGACATATATGTTTCATACATTTCCCTTTATAGTTTCATAGGTTATATTTCTAAGTGATGCTTAGCTTTACTTTTCATTAATAACAAATATATTAAATAAATTAAAAATTTACCTAAATGATATATTTTAAAATACTTTGTATTAAGTGTAATGATGGTTGTTCAAAATATTCAGACATAGTTATTAAAATACCAAAATATCAAATGCAGTTTTATGGCTCTGTCATAAAATTGTACAAACCTATTCACTTTTGTTCCATTGTAGAAAAGTGTTGATTTTGAACAAAGGCTAAATTATATTCTGACAATCAAATTGGCATTTTGGGCATTGTTATTTACCAAAGATTTACCTCAGTTTCACTTGTGTCCTCTGGAAAACATTGATGGAGATACACACATAGGAGAAGATTTGCACATGTAGCATCAAGCAGGCTATCCTTCTTTGGTGGCCTAGCATTGCAGGCCATAGCATCCAAAAAAATGCAGACCCTATTATAACCTTCTAAACACAACCTGTACCTCTTTTTGTATAGCAGAAAGGAAGGTACCACCTTTCATAGGTTTAACCAAAACACATGTCTTAGAAGTTTGTTTTATATAAAATAGGTAATGCTTATTCAGAAGATACCAGGACCTAAATCTCCAAAGCCTGTAAACAAAAAATTACAAAGTTTGATGACATGTAATTAAAGTATATCATTTAATAAAATTCACTGATAGATTTCAACCAACATCTTAACACAGAGTGTTCAACAATATCCAGATGTTGACAAGAGGAATATTTTCTAGACTGCTAAAAAGCCATAATTCTCAATGTTATTCTAAATTAAGAAAACCCTTAGGAGCAAGGTAAATGGCTCAGCAGTAATAAGTAGTGATTGTTCTTCCTGAGGAGCTATGTTCAACTCCTAGTATCCAAATGATGGCTCATAACCAACTCAAATTCAAGTTCCAGTGGATCTAATACCCTTTGCAAATGCTACATATACCCACAATGTTTTTTTTTTTAAAAAAAGACAGTTATATAGGTAACAACAAAAGAAATACTAAATAATATTTTTTAAAATCTCTAAGAACTTTTTAGTATTATAACCAAATATAAGATATTAAATATATTAATAGTGTACCAATTGCAATGTTTGTGTACTTAAAGTTACAGTTCAGTGACAAAAATATGTAACAGAACTAGTTTTTTAAAAAGATCACCTATAGTGTGAGGATTTTTCAGAAGCCAGGACTAGCAATGACTCCATTAAGTAAACAAGGAAAGGCTATGATTGGTGAGAGAGATATCTTCCAGCCTCTGAACAAGTTTTCTTGTAAGGGGTACAAAGTTTAGAGGGTCAGAAAAGGAAATAATATTTGTGGATTCATATTATAAAATGCCCTTTTGAATATTAGTAAAGTAAAACAGTTTGAAAAATTCCAGAAAGAATGTAGAAGGAGTTATCTTAAGAATCTCCAAAGGTAAACAGAAAAAAAAAACCCAGGAGACAGTGTTTGTACTCTAACATTAAGAATATTTGGTAGCAGTCTAATAAAGGAGAGATGGAATCGGCATTTAAAGTGGAAATGGAGAATATTGTGAGGAGGAACAAATAACACAAAGAGCTGGAAGCTGGACAAATATGAAGTACAAACTCAACTGGCATGGACTAGGCTGACCCATCAGAGCCAAAGGCCCTGGTGGAGGTAAAGCCAAAACTCAAGGAGTTTTGGTGTTAATTGCCTTTGAATGTGTTAGCTGTTTCCTGCAAAGAATTTTTTGCATGTGATTGTAGCTTTCACATTTTGTTATTTTCCTTGGAATTTATTTCTCAGGAACCTTTAGCAGTATGCATGATTATTTTTGGGCATAATTTTGCCATACATCTGGAGGAATATGGATAGCTTCTAGCTGTATATAAAAATGGTCACACAGATAAGATCATTTTTTTCACAAAGCAGATCTTTGTTCCCTTGCTCATGAAATTATCTTTACTGATGAGCATTAGGATGGAGTCAGTCCTACTAGGACAAAGTATTTCAACTGAATCAATTCTCAGACATCCAGGGATATGTGCAGACAGATGGCACACTGGTATGTCCTAAGTCCCCCACCCCTACAGATAGGAGCACTATTCAGGGCTAACACACTAATCTTGGGCCTTTGGCTCCCTATGCCTAATTGTATATGGATTCATTGGCATAAGATTCTAACTTGGAGGTTTGTTGATTGTGAGGTAAGAAGGGAGGTTGTTGGACAGCTCCTGGTTGCAGTTGCTGGGGCAAGCATTTGTTCTGGAGTGCTGTACCACAAATCCAGGGCACCTAGAAGGTAAAAGGTCCTATTTATTGTGTGGATTGAGCCTTAACAGTAAAAGATTCCTTTCAACAACCTGGGGAAAGTGCTGTATCAGAATGAAAGCTTCACACTTTCCTCCATTGTTTTCTCAGGTCCCCTAGTATCCAAGAACATTTGCCCTGCCCAGCAGGGGGACTGCTGCATGGAGACTTTGTAGATTTAGCACAGGACTTTACTTTGATCATGCTTTTTTTGCTGATCCATATACTTTTAACCTTATGCCTAGCCACGTTTAGGATTGTAGTTAGAACACATAATTTTTCCCCTTTAGTTTGGTTGATCTAATCTTTAGTTGACACCCACCAGAAAAAAATCCTGACTAGCCATTACCACCTTGTGTCATAAACCAAAGCTGACAGTTACTGCCTGTGTGTAAATCTTACCATTCCTTTCTGTGACTCTGAGGAGTCAAATTCCCACATTGCCTTGACAACAAATAACTACCTGCATGAGTATATAAATCTATGCCTTCACTGTTATAGCCATTATGTCAATAAAGATGAAATAAGTAAAGAGAATATTGTGGGTATATCTATCATCCTTTAGTTATTATGCCACCAGCAGTTGTGTACCTCTTGAACCCTGAGAGAAATCCTTGCTGGGGCTTATCACCCCAAGGTTTTTGTTAACAAAGCCACTAAGGATGTGTAAAAATAATCTATAGGGAAACATATATATTATGATTTTATGTTACTTATAATGATATATGTGATGAAGGTATGCCACTTGAGATAATAGTGTAGGCTGTCTAACAGAATCTAAGTGTTGGTTATGAAAACCCTAGAGGAGAACCTATGACTGCTAGTTTCCTAACTGTGTTCTGAATATTTACCCTTATATTCAAAATATCTGTAGCTCTCTCCTCTTAACAATGAAGACTTCTTTTGCAATAAAGACCATTACAGAAAGCAACAACTGGTCAAAATTCAGAGAACAACACTGGAGTACCCAACCTTAATTTATATCCATAACAAAATCCTTGTACATAAGCCTTAAAGAACATGTCAGAAATGTTATAGCCAGAGTGCCAGAAACCTGGTATGAGGTAATAATCATATATATATAACAGGGAAGCTCAACCTAAAAAATTTCAAAAAGTTATAATCACTTAAGCATAATTTGCATAATGACAACACCAGGTCACATGCCAACATGGGTGAGGCCTACCTGTCTGATGTAGAGCTATAACAACTAATATTTGATGAGGAAAGAGAATCAGTCTCCTATAAGGATGAATCCCCTAATAGATCCTAAAAGGTTATACTGTCCCAAGCATTCAGCACCAAATATACACATAGAAACATTAAATGCACTTCTCTCTCTCTCTCTCTCTCTCTCTCTCTCTCTCTCTCTCTCTCTCCTCTCTCTCTCTCTCTCTCTCTCTCTCTCTGTGTGTGTACCTGTAAATAGGTGAGAAGGTTATGAAAAACTGAAGGGGTGTAGAAAGTAGTTTAGAAAGGGAAGATAAATGATGAGAGGAAATGATGTAAGTACAGAATTCATGAAATTATCAAAATAACTATTTTAAAGAATGTATACTATTATTATTGGGGAAACAAAACAGAAAAGTGAAATCAAACAGCATACTTTACTTGAAAAATACATTTTTCTTATTCTGAGAATTGTGCCATAGAAAATTAAACAAATAAATAACAAGTTTGCAGAAACTGTGAAATGATTAACTATTAATATTATAATTAGGAAAATTCATCTGAAATCTGGAGTCCTAATATCAAAAATTGCAATTAAATTCCAAGTTGTGCATAAGAAGTATTTTCTCAAAAATAGTTTTACATTCTTAAGTGCATTAACTCAAACTCAGAAAGACAAATGTCGTGTTTTCTTTCATATATATGAATTTCAATTTTTAAATTTATGTTTACATTTATGTGGAGATGACATAAGATATTAGGTCATTAAGCTAGAACTGAGGATCCATAAGTAAAGAAAAAATAAAAATCACAGTAAGAAAACACAGATCAAAGAATGTAAGTGAAAGAAAAGCATAGAGTAAAGAATGGGGGAACTTCTAGTGAGGGGAATAAAATGCCAGGGGAAGAGAATCATTAAATTTAAGCTTTGTGTGCAATTGTATTAATGAAACTAATTGTTTTGCATTCTAGTAAATTGTCAGAGAAGCAATATTTAAAGAGAGAAATGTACTTATATTGTCACATTAGTTAAGGTGAAATAGATGGGTTGGTTTATACAATCTTTGTAGAACTGTGCAATGCATGTTAGATTGGCTTCATTCCACTGAGAAAAGTGTCTCTGGACACTTTTAAACCAAGCATGTTTATTATCTGGGGAGAAGCTCAATCTCACCTCCCAAATATTGAATGGTAAAAACATAGTGTCACTAGGAATAGCTGAGACACAAACTATTTCCAAAAGAGGATACTATTTTTACCCTATGATATAAAAAGTATCTACAATGAAAAAAGAGAAGCCAGAAGTTCAACTGTGAGAAGCTTATCCACTGAGAGAAAACTAAATCTAGCTGACTGCCTCAACTTTCCCTTTGGTTTCTTCTAGACATTTGCACACCCCTGCTGGATGAGGCTACCTCTATTGTAATTTTTTTTCTTTTATTTACTAGGATGTTTCATCAAAGGAACATTATTCAGGTTTAGAATCCCACCTGGCTATATCATCACAGCTTCTTTAGATGATTTCTGATGGATGCAACATGCTTGACTTGATAATACTTTGCTGTGTATCTTTTTCTCCTCATTCTTCTCCTTTGCCTTTCTATAGCTGTAATGAGCCCACTTATTCAAAACAAAAAGGAAGGCACTCATGGGCCATTCTCTGGACCATCGAGAAAAAAAACATATAATGGAATTAGATCAATTACTCAAATTTTCTTTGTATTTTAAGAGGGCTACACAATACTTTAACCATGTTTTATTTTGCTTTCATCCCAGTTAATTGAAAAATTAAAAAATTAATATCTCTTGTTTGTTTCATAAGACTAAATTTTAACAAATCATATATATTTTCTAAATATCTGCAAATATTCTTACTGCAATAAAATTCAGAAAGATTCACTTGTTCATTATGTTTCATTTTAACAAACTGTTCCCACTCTGTAATAGGACAAAATGGTGTAAAGGAACAGAATAATCCAGAAGAAAAATTGTTCAAGATTGTTCAAATATGTGATCTTAAAATGTTTTTTGTACAAGTATATTGATTTCCTAAGTTCACATAAATGATTCAACATTGTGTTCCAGTAAAATTCTTCAAAAATTAAATTGTATTTTTTCAAAGTAAATGGCATGAATAAAATTGTTGGTATTAACTATCCAATTTGAAAGACACAATGAAAAGGGTAAGAGAAATGTATTTTATTTTCCACTTTCCACTTGAAACTGGAAATCTCTTAAGAAAGCCAATGCTTTTCCTTACAGGAAAGGGTTACATTTCTTTCTTTTTCTGTATTTTCTTTTGGAGGATTTTACTGGAAAACAAGATCCTTTTCAAGGTAACAATTCTTCATGGTAAAGAGTCCTGAGACAAGGACCTAAATTTTCCTGTTACAAGTAGCCAGTTTCCTAAGTGGTTTTCTTGGTTTGAACATTTTTTTCAGGAGGAAAAAGGAGAAACCATCAGACTGTATCACATAGACCCTTCAGGAGCCATCAGACTTAAGTGGCTTTCAGTCAACAGTAACCTAAGTTCTCCAAACACAGATTTAGTTTTGAATTGTCTTTTCTTTTCTTTTTTTCTTCCTCATCATTATAATGTCTATGAGCAAATATCATACACTAAAATGATAAAATAGTGAACAGAATGACAAGACTAAGTAATGTTTAGCAGTATCAGTGAATTGTCTGATGAGATTAGCATGTATTTCTCATTTTACATGTGAGCCTGCAATGATAATTTGCTTTTATGCACCGAATGGTGAGTAAAGACTTTAGTGAAAGATATACTTTCCTTAGAATTAACTGTGGTAGACACAGACATCTGAAGGTTATATGACAAAGCTGAGATCAAATACTCTATTTTCAAACCCCACATATTCTATCTTCCAATTATTTAACTTAGGATAAATATTTCAATCTCTCTTAAAAGTACATTTTTCACTTCTTTCTTTATAAATTTCTCCTCTGTAAAACATGAACAATATGTACATCATGTACAGACTTTGGGTTTCCTTCTCTCAATGACACTAAAAGTAGTATCAATCTCAAAGGCTTATTGAAGCATACAATATATAATTATACTTTGTATTTGGTTATATAAAAGGCTTCAATTATTTTGTGGTAAAGAATGAGGATTAATACTATTGCTTAGGTTTCTTTAAGAGCCATTTCATCTCTTCATGTCACTATGACTTAAGACCTCAAAGAGGGTGAATTTTAAACATCTATCAGTCTATACCCCTGTTTTGAGAGGACTTTTTGCTTTATTCTGTCACTACACATATGTATTCACTATTTATGAGGTGAATCCTTTGATTATATGAAAAGAGCAATGTTGATTGATGGGAAATCAGAGTAGCTCTCCTCTTGCTACATTCTGTCTTTCACGAATTTTAGTAAAGAGGCCAAGAAAATATAGACAGAAGATGAATTTTCAAGCACAAGTCATATGAAATTGTATCAGGAAAACTATTAGAAATGTATTAGTTGAAAAAAGTGTTCACATGGGGCAGAGGAACATCTTATCTGGGACATGAGTTGAGAATGTGGCCATGTAATTCTCCAGTTAGTTCTCACTAATTCCTATTCTCACCTAATCCCCTTTCCTTTCCTCTGTGTAAAGATATGTTTTCTATGTATGTGTGTATGTATATATGTATGTATATATATAGTAATTCATATGAATATATATTTGAACACATAATTTACATATAGAGAGCTTTAGATGCAGATATAAATGAATAAACACTAAAACCTGTTTTTATTAATGCAAATAAATGTACTTAGATTAACCAATGATTTTTAGATTGTTCAACTAAATGATTCTTTGTCAAGCAGGTATTTTTATATTATATTACATTCTACACTGCATTCTGTGATATATATGTAAAAATTTGATATAGAGACTAACTCCAGGAATTTCAGCACTTTTCTGCTGAAAACTAAATTTGATGAATTTCTTTCTGTTATATTTTAATAGAGGTTTTTGAAAAATAATGGTTTTGTTTCACTAAAAACATGAAATGAAAAGAAATAATTTTTAAAGAAAAATTAAACAAAGATCACTTTCATAAAAATACATATGGTAATTCAAGCATGTGCCTTACTTCAATATCCTACTAACTTATTAAATTCAAAAGGTTTAAAAATGTGACATAGATTTTGGCTTAGTACCAAAAAAGATACCTTTATCTCCAAGATTTTAAGAATTTAAAACACATTAAAAGAGCTATGACTTAAAGGTTTTGGGAGAAAGAACTTTTATTAGGAACAGTCTTATAAAACAATTTGATTGCTATTTGCTTGATAAGCCCACAGTTGAGTCTGATTGAAAGAAAGCTTTTCTTATTTTCTTTAAATTATTGTCATATAATCTATTTTGATCCTGGTTTTCCCTTCCTCAGTTTCTTTTAGATGCTCCCTACTGCCTCCTCACCAAAGTTTATGCTCTTCTCTTTTGAAAAACACAACAAAACTCCAAGTCTCACAAAAATACCAAAATTAAAAGAAACAGGCAAAAGACATACAGGACAGAAAACAAAAGATTAGCCTCTTCCTATCCCTATTGATATTCCTAGTCTTTTGAGCTCAGTGTTCTGCATTCACTAAACTCAGGGCCCAAATGAATAAATTATCCCTACCATGCACATTAGGTATAGATAATACAAAAAGAAACGAGTTTGGGTTGGGTTTTAACCAGCTTTTTGGTGCCATGAAATTTTCGTTGCACTCCAGTTCCCTTGACAGTGGCAAAAGTTGTGGTATATGCTTTGAAACACCTAGGTTTTATCCATTTTAAAGTTTCTTGATAATTTCAGTTTGTCAGGGGAGAAGAATGTGCTTGAATCTATTGTTTTCTCTTCATAACACATTTGTTGATTGGAATGACCAATTAATAGAAAAGTCCCCCACTGAGGTACTCCTGAAAATATTTGTAGAAAAAACTATTAGTTGTAATATCATCCTTGACCTTTTAAGATACCTGCCTCCTAGTCTGGGACCTAAATAGTGTGCCCTTTATAATGAATGTCGCAAGTTAGGATGAAGGGTAAAAAAGCCATGTGAATCTAACATGCTTGCCAACATCACTTAGGCAATCCTGGGCCAAGGCTTTCAACATTCTCATTTAATGAAAATCAGAGACTGTTAAGTTAATAATTGAGACTGACTTTTCTTGTTGGCTAGACTTAACTTTACTGCCAAATGGATCCACGAGTCATCCTTTAAGGATGAGTGAATTGTGTCTGAATACAATTTATAGCTCAAATATGAAAAGATGCAGAAAAACATAAAATATATTTAGGTAAATGGAACTCAATATATTATCAAGAGTAGAGTTAAATAATACCCACTGAAGAGGAATTAGGAATGCAGCAGAAATAGAGTCAGCTATTTAAGGATAAGAGCATGCACTAACTCAGTTTAGGTAACTTTAATTTGAAGCCTCTACATAGAAGAAGGGAAGAGGAAACAACTTTTCTGTAGTTAAGGCAATTTATAATATTTGTTAATACATCTGCATATGTGTTATTCATGTTTACAAACCACATTAAATATCTAAGGAAGAAAATTTAGAGAAAAGTAAACATTTTCAAGATGGGACAAATAGGGGAAATTTCTAGGTTACTAACCAGAATCCAAAATACTGAGCTCACTGTATTGATTGAGATAACTCTTTAGATTTATTTCAGAGAAGGTTCATGACTAAGCATTAAGAATATACTGGAAAGAGAACGTGTTTTTAACAAAGTCTGCTTTCGAGAGGAGATTAACTGCTATGTGTTCTTTCTGAATAATAGAGTAGGCACAACTATTATCCCATCCTGCTAAGTCATTTATAATATTTTTAAGTTGAAAAGAAGATGAGAATGTTACACAGCTCTTCCCTTGTAAAGCAGCCTATGAATGACAGAATGACCTAATTACCTTCATTCACTGTGGTTATATTTTTGAAAGGTGATTTAGATTTAATTTAATCACTAATGGAACTAGAATTGTTATCTACTAACATGCAATTAAAACAATCATAAAAACCATGTATATTTTAAATTAAAGAATGTAGCAAACCTTGGTAACTGAGACAGTAGTACTGACATCTAAGGAAATAAACTTAGTAGGCATGTAGAAGACCAAAGTCCATCACTGAATCTGGTATATGGAGTAGCAAATTATCTTGAATTGAATTCATAATTAATTTAATGTCTTCTCTTTTTCCGATGCTAATTAATTTTTAACTTTACTCATTTCATTCCCTTTCTTTTTATTCATAAATTTAGAAAATCTAGTTAATGAAACCTACATTGTGAACATAGGTGGAATAAAATGATGGAAGCCCTAACTCACAAACCCTTCCTTGCCCAGTCTGAGTGACTTGGCAGCTTTTTGTTCTGACTGCTTTCTATCTATATGCATCTTCACTCATGAACTATATGTTTTGTTTTAACTGAATCACTATGACAGTGTTTCTCTGCCACTTGATCACTTTCAGACAAAGCTTTAAAAATAACTTTTATTAATTGGCCTCATTGATTGGGGTTGAATAATAGTGAATAAAATTAATAAACAATGTCAGCTGTTCACTCTATACTCTGTTTTGCATTGTGCTTTGAGCATTTCAAATATAGTATCTAAATTTTTTACACACTCTCTCTGACACACACACACACAATTTGTAACAAAATAATTAATATTATAGATAATTTATTAGCAGTGACTCTGAGGTTATGTGAATTATCTACCAATACCTGACTTAAATGTAGAGCACTCAGAAGTCTCAAGTTTTTTCCTATTATAAATGATACTTCTGTGTGCTTGGTTATGCTCTCTAAGACAGATACTTTAGGATTACGGCTCAGATGCCCTTCATGAGTGCTTCTACCAAATATGACCCAGAGTAATTTAAGCCTTTTAAAGGTCTCTGTAGTCTGATAGGTACATAATTATATATAATTGACACTTGAATTTATCTATCTTTTGTGAAAAACATCAAATATATTTAGAATTTTATGATAATATGAATATATTTTATATAAAATTTTGAACATCTTATTCTCTGTTTCTACTTGGAATAACAATCTTGTTTAAGAGTTTATTTATTCACTATTTTACGTGCATGAGCATGAGTGTAATACACCAAAATCATGCCAGAGTCCTCAGAAGAGACCATTAAATTATCTGGAACTAAAGTTCCAGGTGTTTGTGAGGTCTTATATAGGTATTAGAAACTGATCCCTGGTCCTCTAGAAGAACAAAAAATGTTAATGACCAAGGAGACATGTCTTCAGTTCCATGGAAGCTTATTCTAATGGTTTATATTCATATTTTTTATTTTTTGTCTTTCATAATAAAAATTAATAAAACTTTTGGTCTCCATGTTGATCTCTGAGTTGTGAGATGTCTTTCTGTACACTGTAAATGTGCTTTATTGCTATTTGTTAATAAAGCAGCTGATTTGGTCTATGGCAAGACAGCATGGATGCAAGTGGGGAATCCAAGCATAGATAAAGACAAAGAAGGGCAGAGTCAAAGGGACCCTACAAGCTGCTGCCCAAGAAAACAAGATATAATAGGACATAGGTAAATCCACGGGGCCAAGTGGCAATACATAGATTAGTTAAAATGGGTTGAACTAAGTTGTAAAATCTAGTGGTTAATGCATTTGAGCCATAGGCCAAACAGTTTGTAATTAATATAAGGCTCTAAATAATCATTTTAAAAGTGGCTGTGGGTCCATGTGTGGGAAAGATTCCCCTGGACCGATGGGGTCTAGTCAGGTTAGGAAACTTTAGACTGTAAAATGTGCCTAACGTGGAGAAATAAAAAAGCTTCAAATAGACTGTGAACACACAAAACAGACCAATGCTGGGCTTTTTTAGTCTCACAGTATCATATCAACAGCAGCACAGAGACTCCAGGCAGGTTCCTGTGAAATGTAGCCAGCCACCAGATGCTAGCAGCCATGAGCTAAGCTTCATGGATGATATCTGCAGTCGCTCTTTCAGCCTGTGGTACTAAGAGGCATCTCCCAGCCACTGCTTGCATGTTTAGGATGATATACATGGTCTTATAAACAAAGTTCCATAATATTTAATACTACTTTCCAGAATTGGAGTGGTAAGCCTGACTCATTGGTATCTTTTCCACCAAGTAGAAAAGTTGAGCTTGATGGAGTCAGCAATGGTTCAGTTCTAGCTACGCATTTTAGCAACTTAAAAACTCTCCTGGTTGAAAAGTGGTTAATGATACACAATAAAGCAGATTCATATGAAGAAAACTTCTAAATGGGTTACAATGTGTGTAAAAAAATATGTAGGCTTGGGAGAGAAAAGAAAAAACGTAGAGAAAATCTTTCAACAAGATAAATAGTAGTGAAAAATATAATAAACCACATAAAGATAGAAAATACAGAGTGGAATCAGAGACAGTTTCTATGCTTTTGTGGGGAGAGGCTTTCCCCAAGTGAACCCTAAAAGAAGGGAACTCCCACTGCCATGCCCTGCCACCAGGGCAAACTGCATCATCAGAGACAGACTGATGACTTTGAAATTCAGACCCATGTCCAGAGTGGAATCAAAGGTGAGCAGATTCCAGTTCCTGGGCCACAAATCTGGAAAATCCTTTCCTGGACTGAAGTCACATCCAAAGTTCTGATCTCAGACTCTTGGATTCCACTCCCTCCAGAAGAAAACCTAACTCAGTCTTGATGTTGGGGTGAGAAAACTGGATCTGCCAGGAGTGGATGCTGAACTAAACCATATTGGGACCTTGGTAATTCCTGCCCTTGCTGAGAAGGAGAAAAAGAGATGGGGAGAAGAGAGAGGATGGGGAAGGAATAAGAGGGGGAAGGGAGCTTGAACAAAGATATACACAGATACAAAATAAGATTTTATTCATAATAAAATATAAATAATAAATAAAGGCAATTTACAAGAAGCCAACAGCCAACATCAAACTAAATGGAGAAATACTCCAAGCAATCCCAATAAAATCAGAAAGTAGACAAGGCTATCCTCTCTCCTTTTCTATTCAATATAGTTCTAGAAGTTTTAGCTAATGCAATAAGAGAACACAAGAAGATTAAAGGGATACAAATTAGAAAAGAAGAAGTGAGACTATCTCTATTTGCAGATGTCTGATTGTATATATAAGTGATCCACAAAATTCTAGCGTGGAACTTTTACAGATGATAAACACCTTCAGCAATGTAACAGGATACAATATCAACTCATAGAAATCAGTAGCCCTCCTATACACTAAAGATAAAATGGCTAGAAAAGAAATATGGGAAACATCACCCTTTATAATAGCTGCAAATAGCATTAACTATATTGAAGTAACTTTAGCCAAAAAAGTATCAGATCTACTTGATAGAAACTTTAAATCACTGAAGAAGGAAATTGAAGAGACTATCAGAAATTGAAAAATATCCCATGTTCCTGGATAGGTAGGATCAAGTCAACATTAGAGCTCAAAACCTGGAATAATCCAATCAAAAAATGGAGTTTAGAACTAAAAAGAGAATTCTCTGCATAAGAATTACAAATGTTTGAAAGGCACTAGAACTCAACTATGTTCATAGTAGTATTTTTCGTAATAGCAAGAACATGGAAACAAACTAGATGCCCCTCAACTGAAAGATTGTTTAACAAATGAGGTACATCTACACAATGGAGTACTAATCAGCAGTAAGAAAAAATAATAACCCAAAAATTGCAGGCAGATGGATGGATTTGAAGAATATTTTCCTGAGCGAGGTATCACAAACCCAGTAAGAAAAACAGGGGTTGTACTCAATCATTAGTAGACTTTAAACAAAAAGCAAATTATAACCATGATAAAAAACAGAACCACTGATCAGGTTGGTATCTGAAGAACCTTGGATTGACACTTGGAGCCCATTCCCTCCAGAGGAATACCTGACCCAGTATCGTGGTAATTAACCCACCATGAGATATATATTAAGTAATATTTATTATCCAAACATCACTTACAGAAAAGGGTTTTGTTCAAAGGGAGAAAATAGAGGGGGAAGCAGCATGCTGGAGAGTTTCCCAACCACCTGATCGGCTATGATCCAGGAACTGTGACAGAGCCAGGGTTCCTCTTCTGCCTCTTTCATCTGGGGGCTTTACTTCTGAAGCTCCTTCCAATTGACCACACCCCACTCGGCTCCAGCACTCTGATGCAATCCAGTTCACATGTGTAGCTTCTGATTTCCTGCTACATCTCCCCCTTTTGTCCAAATAGGAAGGTTCTAAACTAGGTGTAAAACTACATACTATAGGGATCATCATAAGGCAGTGTCTGGGGAAGAGAAAGGTACTAACATAAGTGAGGTCACGCTACAACTAACAAACAACAAAAACAAGGTGCAATTTAATGTCTAAAATGTTGATACGAGGAAATGCACAGGGATTGCTTCAAGGCATCCTGGAAGAAGCAGCATGTAGGAATCCAGGTGAGCCATGGGCTGTGGGCCACATGGTGGAAAGATAAATGGGTTGAATTAAGATGAAAGAGCTAGCTAGTAATGTGCTTAAGATATGGGCCAAATAGTATTAAGTTAATATAAGCATGTGATTCATTTCCTTGGGAGACAAAATCCGCGGGTGCGAACCAGGTTACAACCGCTGCTGTGGGCCACACAAACCTCCTGGACCCAAATGGGCCAGGAAAACTTTCTATAACAGATGGCTTCCCAAAGTTGGGCCAAACACCCGCATAAAGCCTGAGAAAGTTTAAAAAGCTTAAAAGCAGCTTTCTGAATTGTGTATTTGAATTGATTTATGGTACAGAGATAGCGTGGTGTTCAGGCAGGAATTTAAAAATGGCGTGTCGGAGACACACAGCTTAAACTTACACATTTCACAACAGGCTTGGCATAAGTGTGATTGATTTAAGGTTTCTGCTTATACTAAACAGAAAGGAAACAGTTCAAAAAGGTTTTTCTGGTAGCAGCATTTTCTGCGTCTGCTCTGGTTGATGGCAGGCAGCAGCAGAGCAGCTGGGGCTTATCTGCTATACTGAAATCCGGCCAATAGGGGTGGAGTCAGCAGTTAAAGTGATATCTACATTTAAAAGCTCTTTGAGTTAGAAAATGACTAAGGATTCTCAATAAAACAGATTTAGACTCTCAAAACCTCTAAATGAGGTACAATGTATGTAAAATATGCATAGGCTTCAGAGAAAGAGAGAGTGAAAAAGAAAAAAAAAAGGATAAAGAGAAAACCCTTTAAGAAAGAGAAATAAGGAAATAAAGATAAAAAAGCCATGAAAGATGGCAGATAAACAGAAAGTCTGGATTATGGTTATTGTGTTTTGTTTTAATTTTTTTAACTTTTAATGAACTAATTGCAGAGAGACAATTGATTGCTAAGGCTGCTAAGTTAAACCAATACTTATATTTTAAAGATGTCTTGACTTTAAAATCTGTTTATATGAATATGTTACTTGGGAAAAGAGTTTCTGCTTTTGTCTCCACAGAAGATCAAAACCTGTGGATTGGTTCTAGGCAAATGTGGTTCCACTTGCCAAGGCCACCTGAAGGAAACTTCTCAGCTTCCAAGAAGCCAGTTGAGATGATCCAGCTTCAAAACCCCATGACATTAACGTCCTTTGACAGCAGGAAGTAGTAAAAGAAAGAAAGCTTCGTCCAATTTCCCAAAAATATTACTTACTAATGTTTGTTTTCATTATAAATGGTTAATGGTCATAGTCAATCTTTAAAAAAAAAGGAGGGAGGTTAGGATATGATATAGGAAAGATTAGGCAAGATAAGTGGATTTTGATTCATTGATATAAACTTAAAGTTAATTTTGTTATGCTGTATGTATTTTTCTACTGTTGATTAAGGTATGATGCTGACGTAACTAATTTAAAATTGTAATGTGTAATTGAGAAATGCAGATTAATAGTCATCTATGATAACCAAACTTATAGTCATGTTACTTAGGTTTTTATAGGTATACAAAGATATATTTCAATTACATAGGTAGTCTTCAAACACTTCAAAGACATGCAGAATATGGCATTTAAATTATTTTAAGAACTTAGACTTTTCTGGACAGTGAGACAGGTCTGTCCCTGGCAGCACCAATGTATTTCAGGAAAATGATGGGCATTGAAGAAACTTCATGTGGAATTTACTTTGTGGCAACAGTTAGCCACTGGACAAGAAACTCTTCTAGTATTGACTGCTTGATAGTATGCTGTATAAACTGGACATGCAGGTTCCATAGGAAAGTGACCTCTGAACGTTGGCAGAACAAGCCAAGATGGTCCTTCAGCTTCTTGCTTTGCAGAAAACATTGCCAGACATTCTTCAAGACACAATTAGAAGCAAGTGATGGACTGTGTCAGATTTCCTGCATCACTAAAAGGTTTGCCAGAGACTTTGGGCCATATAGGCTGAAGGTGGATGCCCCAACATTACAAAGGAACTTTGAGTGACTGTCCAGGCAGACATGTGTCATCTTTGTCATTTTCTAGACTTTGGAAGTTGCTTGCACTTCCTGTTCATTTGCATAATAATATATCCTTCTGTGGTCTTTGATGTGGTTGAAGGTTTAATAATTATATGTATAGTTCTTTTTAGTTTAAAAGATATATTAGATATGAAACTCTAGACTCACCAAGATAAGGTAGATAATGGAATATTCTGTTTAATTTTGTGAATACAAATATACTAGATATTGTGACTAATTCCCACTTGAGAGCTGTTCTATTGTAATTTTGCTAAATGGAAATTGAAACTGTCCTTTTTAATTAGACAGAAAAGAGGAAATGTGGTAGAATGTTTTCTGTATGATGTAAATAAAGAACTGTTTGGCCCATGCACGTCACCATAGAAGTGGGTGGAGAATCAGAGGCAGCCAGGTAGGAGAAGGAGGGTACAGTTAGTCACTCTCCATCCATCTCCCGTAGAAGAAGCATGTAGGAATCCGGGTGAGCCACAGGCTGTGGGCCACATGGTGGAAGATTAATGGAAATGGGTTAAATTAAGATAAAAGAGCTAGCTAATAATGTGCTTAAGGCATGGGCCAAACAGTATAAAGGATATAAGCATATGATTCATTTCTTTGGGGGACAAAAGCTGCAAGTGTGAACCAGGTTCCAACCGCCTCTGCAGGCCGCGCCAGGTACAAACCTCCCGGACCCAAAACGGGCCGGGAAAAACCTATTACAACAACCCAGTCTCCATGTTGGGATGAGAACAGCAGATTTGCCTGGAGTGGATTCTGAATTAAGCCACCTAGGAACCTTTGCACCTCCTGCCCTTCCTGAGGAGTAGAAAAGGAGATGGAGAGACGAGAGAGTGACTAGGAGGGGCAGGAGGGGGAAGGCATTTGAACAAAGGGATACCTTAGTAAAAAAATGAGACTTTATTCAAAAAATAATAAATAAAAATAAGAATTAAAAAGAGAACATACAAAATGAGTCTGGATTATATATATTATTATGTTTTATTATAATTTCTAACTGTTAACGAACTAACTGCAGAAAGACATTTGATTATAAAAGCTGTTAACTTAAACCAACATATATATTTTAAGGGTATCTTGACTTTGATATTTGGGTCTAAAGATATGTTACTTTGGAAAAGAAATTCTGGTTTGTTTCCATAGAAGATGAGAACCTATTGATCATAGACTAAAATGGTTTGATCAACTAAGACCAACTAAAGGCACGTGGCTAAGATTGTGAAGCCTCACAGACTGCTACCACCAACATTTAATCATAAATTTTCTCAGGCTCCCCATAAGATTTCCAATGCCCCAGTCAGCAGAAAATTATATGACAACTACACCAAAATTCTCAAAAATATTGTTTTTTAGTGTTTTTATTATACATGATTAATGGCCATTTTCTTTCTAGGAAAAAGGGAATATAATATCAAAATGACAAAAAGATTATTGAATCTTCTTTGATATTAAAAGCAACTGTTAATCTCAAAATACTTTACACTGTTATAAATTTTGGTTTACTGATATATATTTAAGGTTAATTTCATTATTCTGTATGCATATTTCTACCCTTATTTAAGGTGTTATGTTTATGTAACTCATTTAAAATTGTAATGTATAATTAAAAAGCTAAGGTTAGTAATCATTTATGATAATGAAGCTTCCAGTTATGTTAGTTGGGTTTTTTATATATTCAAAGATATATTTTTATTGCAAAGTAATATTCAAACACTTCAAAAACATACAGAATATGTTTTATAAAAATAAGAGTTTTCAGGACAGTGAGACATGTCTGCTCCTGGCGACAACAATCTAATTCAAATAGATAATGGGCATCAAAGAAAGTCTATGTGGATTTCTCTTTCTTTGTGATAAAGTTGTCCACTGGGCAAGAGGTGGTTCTTGACTGCTAAACATTAAGGTATATAAACTGGACATGCAGGACCTATAAGAAAATGCCTTCTGGACTTTAAAATAACAAGCCAAGATGGACTTTCAGGTTCCTGCTTTGCAGAGAAAACTGCCAGCCATCCTGAAGGACACAGAGAGAAAAGACTAAAGAAATATGCCAGCTTGGGTGAAGTACTCCTTCAAAATTCTTGCTTCACTAAAATGTATGCCGCAGACTCTAGGCCAAATATGGATGCCCCAAAATTTCAAGAAAACTTTGGGTAGTCAGGCAGACAGAGGTCATCTCTGTAATTTCTAGAATTTTGGAAGTTGCTTATAATGCCTTTTGTACTCAAATAATATTATATCCTTCTGTGGTGTTTGATAGAGTTGAAGATTAGATAATTATAATTAAAGTTTTCCTTAGTTATAGTAAGTAAATTAAATTTAAAACTTTGCACTCACAATGATAAGGTGAAGTGGGATTATGCTGGTAATGTAAATATCTGTCCCACCTATGGGTTTAATAAAAAAGCTGATTGGCAAAAGGCAATCAGGAAGTGTGGATGGGGCTACCAGACTAAGAAAACTCAGGAGCATCATAGAACAGACACAGACACCAGACACAAATGCCAGAGTCACTAGAGCTGCCAGGAGATGCAGAGGAAATGCTGCTCTGAGAAAAGATATCAGAAAATGCAGAGGAAATGCTGATCTGACAAAAGGTACCAAGCCACATGGCAGAACGAGATGGGCTAGATTGAGAGCTGCACTAGCAAATTATATGCCTGTGTCCTAGGTCAATCAGCTTAAAAGTAATATAAACCTGTGTGTGATTATTTGAGGCAAAGTGGGGACTCTGAGAGTGGGTCTGAACCTCCAGGACTAGAAAGTTCAGGCCAGAACCTATTACAACAATAAGGTAGATTAGAGAGTATTTTCTTTGCTACATGCAAATAGACTAGATATTATAACAGTAATTCTTGCGTGATGCCTGTTTTGTTCTGTTTTGACTAGACAGAATAGGGAAAGAGAAATGGATGTCTTTCTGTAGGCTGTGAATGTGTTTATTGCCATTTCTTGTTTATTATTATTATGAATAAAGTCATATTTTTTATCCATGTATATCCTTGTTCAAGCTCCTTTCACCCTCCCACTCCTTCCAATCTCTCTCTTGTCCACATCTCTTTTTCTCCTCCTCAGCAAGGGCAGAAATTCCCAAGGTCCCAATATGGTTTAGTTCAGCATTCACTCCTGGCAGATCCAGTTTTCTCACCCCAACATCAAGACTGGGTTAGGTTTTCTTCCTGAAGGAGTGGAATCCAAGATGTCAGTACAAGGTGTTTCTGATCCCAAGCTGTTCAGTGATTGTGGTTTGCAGCTTGGGCATGCTTTACTTTTTCTTGTTTGTTTGTTTGTTTGCTTGCTTAGAGTCCACTAATGAGTAAGTACATCCCCTGCTTATCTTTCTAGGTTTGAGATACCTCACTCAGGAGAATATTCTCCAAATCCATCCATTTGCCTGCAAATTTTGGGATAAACTTTTTTCCTACTGCTGAGAGGTACTATTGTGTAGATGTACCATAGTTAGTTTTTAAATCCACTCTTCAGTTGAGGGGCATCTAGGTTGTTTCCAGGTTCTTGCTATTACGAATAATGCTGCTATGAACATAGTTGAGCTAATGCCTTTGGAATGTGAATGTGCTTCTTTAGGGTATAAGCCCAGGGGTAGTATTGTTAGATCCTTAGGGAGATTGATTCTCAGTTTTCTGAGAAACCACCATACTGCATTCCAGAGTGGCTGAACAAGCTCACACTCCCACCAACAATGGAAGAGTGTTCCCCTTGCTCTCATCTCTCCAGCATAGACTGTCATCTGTGTCTTTTTTCTTAGTCAATCTGACAGGTGTAAGGTGGTATCTCAATATTGTTTTGATTTGCATTTCTCTGATGGTTAAAGATGTGAGCACTTTTTCAAGTGCCGTTCAGCCATTTGTAATGTTTCTTCTAAGAATTGCCTTTTTAGTTCTGAACCCCATTTTTTGATTAGATTATTCCAGGTTTTAGGCTCTAGTTCTTGAGTTCTCTATATATTTTAGAGATCAGTCTTCTATCACTTGTAGGGTTGGTGAAAATCTTTTCCCATTCTGGCTGTTGTTTTGTCCTATTGACTGTGCCCTTGTATTACCATTTCTTAATAAAAAGACTGTTTTGGTCTCTGGCTTGGCATCTTAGAGGCTAGCAGGAAATCCAAGCAGAGATAAGAGAAAGAAGGGCAGAGTCAAAAGTACACTGCAAGCTGCCACTCAAGGAAGCAAATTGTGATGGGACACAAGTAAAGTCACCGAACCATGTGGCAATGCATAGATTAATGAAATTGGGTTGAGTTAAGTTTGTAAGAGTTAGTTGGTAATTAACCTGAGCCATAGTCAGAACAGTTTTTAATTAATATAAGCTTCTGAATAATTATTTTATAAGTGCCTGAGAGACTGTTGTTGGGAGAGATTCCTTCCAGACAGCTGGGCCCAAATGAGCAGTAAAGTTCTGACTATACTTCTGAGCAATGGTCACATATGATTCCATTAGTCCATTAAGTTATTTTTCAAGGTTTGTTTCTAGGCCTCAACTATCCACTGGAGATGCAAACACAGTTTCATTTTTTCTATATAAATTGTTTATTTGGCTTTTACCTTCTGACAATTTTGTCTTTGCTGCTATGGATTCCCAGTTATATCAGTATCTTAGAAAGATGTTTTAATGCTTATTATTTTTAAAGTATATTTATTGTATTCTAAAACTTTTATGATTTTTAAGTTATTAGTCCCTATGTTCACTGGAATTTTTTGAATGTTATGAACAGGCACCCAATGTAAGTTGTATACATTTGTATGGTTAAATGTAGCTTATCAATTGCCCGTGGTCTTTAATGTCTAAATCACTGCAGAGATAGCTCTTTGGTATCAGATTTATTTATATTTTATTTAAAGTGGTTTAATATAATTGAAATAATGTTTTTTTGTAGCTTCTCAAAACTTGTCTTCTTTTGTATTTATTTTTCCACATGAACATTAGTATCAACTTACATTCAAAGGTAGTTAAGGCACACTATTGAAGTTATGCTTACTATCAACCATATAAAGACATTATTAATATCCTGTCTACAACAAGACAAGGTGGTTTTTCTCTGACACCTAAGTGGTCTTTATCTGTCCCTGTAAAATTTCTGGTCTGTGGAAAATTACTTTCATTGGTGTCTTAATAAATTGATTACTAATTATTTCATATATTTTTGTATTTTTTAACTTTATTTCTTTTCAGCTGTGTTGTTGTAAGTTCTGTACATTTTATGTATTTAGCATTGTCTGTTTACAAAAAGAAACAGCAAAACTTTAAAAACATATACAACCTCAAATTAGCTAGGAATGTTTTAAATTAGCCCTGGGTTTTTTGTTTCTCTTCTCCACTCACTTCATTTGTGATTTAAACTTTCAAATGATTCCACACCTGTCTGTTTGTTTTGTCTTTACTTTGATTATTCTTAAATGTTATTGAATATTTAATTTTTATTAAGTTTAATTTTGTATCTATTCATTAATTGAATGACAAATCAATTATTCAATTTGGTCATTTTTAAAACACTGGAAAAATTTTATTGTGTCCTCTTTGAAACAGAATTATAGGAACAAGGAACTAACCATGGATTATATGAGCCTGTGGGGGCCATTCTCATTCAAACTACTGCAGGTATCTTCCTCTGTCTCTCTCTTATTAATTCAGACTAGTTGATGAACTCTTTGGAGAGGATTAAAATGTGTGACCTTGTTGAAGTAGATGCAGCCTTGTTGGAGGAAGTGTGTTCACTGGGGGTGGGCTTTGATATTTCTTTCCAAAGTCTACGCCCCAGAAATATTTTCTCTCTCTCTCTCTCTCTCTCTCTCTCTCTCTCTCTCTCTCTCTCTCTCTCTCTCTCCTCCCCAACTTCTCTCCTTTCTGCCCCCTTCCCTGCCTGCTGTCCAAAAACAGGATTTAGCTTTCAGACACCTCTCCAACACTGTACCTTCCTGCTATGCCACCATCTCCCTGATGTGATAATAAATGAACTAGCTGAAACTGTAAGCAAACCCAGAATTAATTGCTTTCTTTTATAAGAGTTGTCTTGGTCTTAATATCTCTTCACAACAATAAACCAATGACCAAGAAAGAAAAAAGAATCATAGGAACAAGTAATAACATGACAGCTATTCTTACATGCAAGTTTGAAGAAAACTACATATGTATATATATATATATATATATATATATATATATATATATACATATATATATATCAGTTTTGAGGGGCTTCCTATTTACATCTTCCCTAGTGTCATGTAGCAAAATGGATAATACAGTATCTCATTTCTTAGATCTTAGTCTTCTACATATAATAACTATTTGTTGCTCCTGTGGTTTTTACACGTTTTTCAAGACAAGGTCTTTCAAAGTAGTGCAAACTAGTCTAGAAGCCACTGTCTAAATCAGGTTAGCCTAAATATTACATTAAGCCTCCATTCTCATCCTCCTCAATCCAAGATTTCAAAATGTGCTTTTTAAAAACAATTGACATGTTTCCAAGACTCTATATATTTATCTACACAATTTCTTTATTAACAAGAACAATGTCTTGCCAACAATGTAGTTACTATATTTCAAAGGAAAAAAGAAGGGAGGAGAGAAGGGAGGGGAGAAAAATAATATCCGAACAGGCTTTCCACCTGTCTCAACAACCCTTTCTTTCCTCCACATTTTTATTCTTTACTATTTTATTTTTACTTTTATGTTTTTTAAAGTTTTATCTTTTACTTAAAAGTTTTTTCTTTTTAATTTTGCATACCAACCACAGTTTCCCTTCCCTCACCTCCTCCTACTAGCCCCCAGCTTCTCCCCAACCAACCCCTCATCTACTTCTAGGAGAGGGTAAGGACTCCCACAGGGTGTCAATGCAGTCTGCATATCAAGTTGAGGCAGGACTAAACCCATTCATCATAAGAAAGCTCTATTGGGAATAGGCTCCAAAAAGCCAGTTCATGCACTAGAGATATGTAATTTGTTTATTTGATTATCTTTTTTTTTCTAAATACAATACAATGAGAAAATTTATTTTCTTTCTTGCTTAAATATGCTTAGCATGTAGACAAATTATATGAGAAACTTTTTTTTTTTTTTCTATTAAAGGTAGCTAGTTCAGCAAAGGCCCATATTTCCTAAACTTCACTCTTTTTTTTTTTTTTTTTTTTTAAAGGGAGAAAGTTTGACAAGGGCCTATATACCCTACTCCTCTCTTTCCTTGTGCTATGCGTATTTGCCCAACTTATAGATACTCCTGAGCTGCATCTCACCTATCCTTTTAGTGCTGTTAGTCAATAGCATCAGATTATGACAATAACTCCCATCAATGAGATGAAACAGGCAACACCTGCTTTATAAAAGATATAAAAGACAGCAGACATGTAGGCCATGTGTCCTGGTCATAATGGACTCATGGTCATACTTCTATGGCCCCCACATTTTTTCACATTCTCAACACTGTATAAAGAAAAAAATCTGACATATCATCTGAAATTCAGGTTTTTTTTTAAATTTAATCCAAGTAAAATAAAAGTAAAATTAGGTATTTATAACTTATAATTGCAAAGAATACATATTACTATTTCCTCTTTTTTTATTTAGAAAAAAAAATCCTCTTTACAGGTATTAGATAAGAAACAAGTGTTCTTTTTTTTTTCTTCTAGAATAAAGTCTCATTTTTTTTTTTTTATGGGAATATCAAGAAGATACTTTCCCAAAGCAAAACCACAACCCAGCAGGACAAACACCTAATCCTGCATCTTCATGTCTCATGTCAAAATTTTTGATGGTTCGACCTCTCCAGCTTTGTTACCTCCAACATGTCTTTCTTTTGGGATAATGTACTCCCTGTGTGCAACTCTTTGTCAGATATTACACAGTGCTTGCATTTCCAACATTTTGGGGTCTAGACACACTGGAATGAAGGCCTCATTTTATATCTTTATGCTCTAGCTTTCATGAATTTCTGACTCTTATGGCTGCCCTTAATGAAGAAAGTCCCAGACATATGCTGTCTAGCATTAGTTACTCTTTGAAAGTGCAGAGGAACAAACCATCAACTGCTCATTCTTGCATAGTTCATGCCTTACAGCAGCACCATGTGGAAGACTCTGTCAAATTGGATCTTCAGCTTGGTCTGGATCCTGCCTTCTTGAATCACATTAACAGGAGCCAGCTTTCTTACTGAGTTGAATTGTCAGAGCAGGAAGTGTCCCCAGGATCCCTATCACAAGTTAGGAGGTTAGGTGCAGGGGAAGATCTTTCCCCAAGAATAAATACCCTTTCCTTTATGTCAGAGCAGGCTTCAACTCAATAGCAAGGATTTCTAGCAATTACAGCTCCTTTTCAACACAAGCCTTGGATATAACATTAAGCTACATGAGGGTTTTTTTTTTCTTTAAAACTGTAATAGAATATTTCTATCTTCTCTATGTTATTTTTCACTTTGATTATTCAGAACCATTATTAATATTAAGTAAGAAACAGATTTTGTATTACCTAAATCTGCCTAGTATTTTTAAATTTAGCCTCAGGAAAATCCTCAGGTCACAGACAGAAGTTAGTTAGAGTCTTCCACAATAGCATAGGAACAGCCTCTAGCCTAGTTGCTAAGTTGCTCACTTCTGAAATCTTTTGATCTGGACTCACAAAGCCTATTTTGTTCTCAGCATAACCATTCTTTATGACCTACAATGATAGCTCCTTAATCCCTTCTTATAGAGTGATCTCACTTTTCTAGTTCAAAGTTCCAAAGCTTTTCTCATTCCTTCAAAACACAATAAAAATACAACAATAACAAAATCATAAACAACAACAGCAAAACACAAACATAGTGAGGTTCTTCACTGCATCAGCCTACTGTCTGATTAAAAAAAAAAGTTAGTTACTTTTCTATTGCTGTGACCAGGCAACTTATGAAAGAAAGAATGGATTCATCCTGGCAAGGAATTATGGAATAATAGCCCCCCCCCCCGTGACAAAATCAGAAAACTTAAAGCTCATGTTTTCAATCTTAAGTAGGAGAGAGAGAGAGAGAGAGAGAGAGAGAGAGAGAGAGAGAGAGAGAGAGAGAGAGAGAAAACTGGAAGTGATATGATTCTTTTGATTTTAACACTAGCACCTAGTCACATTCTTCTTTCAGCAAGCTTCCTCTACCTAAAACTCCCCAAACATCACTACCAAGTATTCAAATGTCTGAGACTATTTCTCATTCAAACCAGAAAAAGATCATTTGTTTACAAATAGCTCAGTATTACCATATTTTAAAAGTTATCTGCAATATAGACTTATGTTTGCTCCAGAAAAGAAAGATTGTCAAGATTGAGATTAGGGTTTAAAAGTTAAAAAGACACATTGCCGTAGTCAATTGAGAAATAAATGAGATGTGCACAAAAAGTTGATAAAGACTAGGTGTGTTAACATCATTCTCTGAGGAAACACTTTATGTACTTAAAGTAATGATTTTTAAATAAAAACCAAAGAACTCAGTACCAACTACATGGTAGAGAAAAACCAAGTGCTATGATGAAATCACAATAAAAAATTCTATGTCCTTGCCATCTAAGCTACATGTCACATGAGTTCCAAGAATAAAGAAGAACATGTCAAATATAGTCTTAGCTAAATATCTATTATAGTTTACATAATAGAAAAAACACAAGATAGAGTATAAGCTAGAATCTAAATTACTGATAGTAGAAAAACTGCTTTCATAAAATTCTTTTGGAATCTTTATGAAATTTCAGGCTTCTTTCCATGAATTTTTGAGATTTTTTTGAAATACCACCTGGCTGATAAGAGATGAGTTACTGCTGCTCAAGATTCAAAAGTAACATAATTTTGTCAGAAGTCAGTCTTTATTAGTCCATATATACTTCATAGCATGTGGATTCCACTCTGTAGTAATGACTGAAAACGAACAAAAATCCCTCCTCCATCTTTTCAAATGGACAGGGAGCTCAGCCCAGTGCTTAGCTGTAGATTTCTGCATCTGCTTTCATCACTTACTGCCAGTAGGTTCTATGAACTCAATTAGGGTGGCTGTCAATTTGATTTCATCGGAAGGCCAGTTTAACCACCCTCTCAAGTATGGCTTGAAGTCTTAGCTGGGTTCATCCTTGTGGATTCCTGAGAATTTCCCTAGCACCAGTTTTCTCCCTAACTCCAAATGGCTTACTTTATCATCATATCTCTTTCTTTGCTAGCCCTCTCTTTCCCTCCCCCAACTTTACTATCCTATTCCTGGTGTTATCTTCCTCCCATAACCTCCCTCCATGCTCCCATTTTATTCATAAGATCTTACCTACTTCCCCTACCCAGGGTGATCCATGGATGTCTCTCTTAGGGACCTCTTTGTTACCTAGCTTCTCTGCGGTTATGGGTTATAGTCTGGTTATCTTTTGCTTTATGTCTAATATCAACTTACGAGTGAGTACATACTATGTTTTGTTTCTTTTCTAGGTCTGTGTTACCTCACTCAGGATGGTTTTTTCAAAAGGGTCATGGTATTGACATGGAAACTCAGAGAAACAGCTGACTCAAGCTACAAGGAGCTCACTGTCTCTGTACTAACAGCTGGGAAACCTGCAGAGGATCAAACTCTACTCTCTGAATGTGGATGACAGTTGTGTAACATGGGCAGTTTGTGGGGTCTCTGGCAGTAGGACTAGTATTTCCCTAGTGCATGAACTGGCTTTGTTCCATTACCTATAAAGGGACACCTTGCCCAGTCTTAATACCAGGCAGAGTCGATCGGTACTGCCTCAACTTGATATACTCGATTTTGTTGACAGCTCGTGGAAGACCTTACCCTATCTGAGAAGTGAATTGGGGGGCAGGGAGTTGGGTGTGGGAAAGCTGGGGAGTGAACTGGAGTAGATGAGGGAAGGAAACTGTGATGGTATGTAAAATGGAAAAAAAATCTTTAAATAAAAAAATAAAGAAAAAGAAAATGAACAAATACAATTTCCAAACTTTTTTGTCGTAGCAAAAATTTAGTTCATCTCAAATAGAGTCTAGATAATTGACAAAATAGTTAACAGAAAACAGGTTAAAAAAATTGTCTTTTAAGTAATAAAAAACCTTGAAAAGAATTAGAGACTAAAACTAATTAATATTCAAATATCTTTGACTTAGAGTAACAGGAAGCAATCATGGGAAATGTCTGACACTCTCCAGAGCCTGAGGATATAAGACTGATAACATGTCTTCTTTCTACATGTCCCACCTCTTTACTCAGTGTTTCTCTTCCCTTGGAAGAGAAAGCATTCTTTAAGAAAATTTGTAGTCTTGAAAATTTCTTAGTTCTGAGCAACAAGACATAAAACATTCCCCCCAACTACAGGAAAGTAAGCAAGACCCCTGCTCAGTGAAAAACAGACAACTTGTATCAATCAGCAGAAGAGATAGACACGAATGCAAAAATTTATTTAACAACATAATTGTAGTCTCTTGTTTTCAGTTAGAAAGCAATAATACAGAATTTTCTTTTGCTCTTCTGCTTTTTCAAAACCTTCAGCTCAAAGCCATCTCTAGAGCAAAGTGACATGCTCTGGAGTGTGGGATTGTGTAAAAATCACACAAAGCTTTCCACATAGAAATAATGAATATGTTAATTCCACTACCCCTACTTTCCTCCGTAAGACAAACTTAAGAAACTCATTTTCTAGGAAATATGGGAAGGCATAAGATGAGGCAAAATTAACAGTCACATAAAGTGAAGATACTACATGGGCAGGTGACATGAATGGAAGGTATGGTTTGGTGCAATTGGGTCTTACATTCATGAGCATTTTTCTGTTGAGTAGCAGTGATGTACAGCTCTTGCTCTCTTCCAATTACTATGCATGTGCTGTCTCTCATTCTAGAGAAGATATGTCTGGGAAAATGATGCACAATCATTTCAGTATTATAGTCAAAAGTTATACAAAGGAAAACACTTATTTAAAATAATACAAGTTGGAGGAAGGATGGAGAGGGTAAGCAATGAAAGTGATATCTTGACTTATTAGTGAACCATCCCGTATCTAGGCAGAAATGTTGTGCTAGGGAAATATATAGTAACACACAAGATTTCAGCTATAACTCCTAGCAATGCTGGAGATGGTGCCTTAACTAGCCTTCCCTGTAGTCAAATTGGTGACTAATCCTAATTGACATCATAGAATCTACATCCAATGACTGGTGGAAGCAGATGCAGACACTCACAGCTAAGAACTTGGATGAACTCCTAGAGTTCAGTTGAAGAGAAGGAGGAGTGACTAGAGGAGCAAGTGGGAATCAAGCCAACAGTGGAGAAAACCTCAAAGACAGCTGACACAAGCTAATGGGAGGTCATGGACTGTAGCCTAGCAGCTTGACCCTCTGAATGAGAGTGACAGATGCATAGATCAATCTGTTAGTGGACCCCCTGGCTATGAGACCAGGAATTATCTGGTGTACACAAACCGAACTTTTAGAGCCCATTCCCTATAGTGGGCTACCTTGCTCGGCCTTAATACAGGAAGGAGGGGTAGGGTCCAGGCCCAACTTAGTATGCTAGTCTGTGTTAAAATCCAGTAAATCTTTTATGGAAATATCCTTCCCAAATCCACTCAGAATCTATTTTCTTAGTTGATTCCAAATCTAACCAAGTTGGTGCTAAAAATTCACCCTATTAATATTTTTTTCCTTTGGAAAGAAGTAAAATTTTAAGAAAAATCAAAACAAGATTCATTGTGTGGCATTGAAATATTTGCTCTACAAAACAGGAAAATATTTTCTCTGATTTGTTTTTTAAAAAAATTATATCTTTTTTGGTTTTGAAATGTAAGCAATTAGAGAAGTTTATGTGATTCAAAATCATAGAAATATGGTGGACATAAAATGATTATGTGTTGAAAGGGTTTCAAATAAATCTTTTGTGTATCCTATTTACCAAAAAGAGTTCTGTTTTCTGCTAGAGCTATGTATTTACACTCAGTCATGACACCAGATTTCAAGTTACAATCTAAGCTTAAAAATAGTGACATGAATTTTTATCAAGTCATTCTTCCTTTTTTTCAATAAATTATTTTCAATAAAATTATTTATTTTTCTAAACTTCTGCAAGTTTTATTTTACACTGCTTTTTCTCACACAGCTCCCCAGTTATGGATTATTTTAAAATATATGTTTTTCAGTGCAAAGATGGGATATCTACTTCTTGCACCTGTGAGGAAAATATACTTCCATCCAGACACATCCCTGTCCTCAAACTTCCAAAATTTTAATCTTATTACTATTAATAACAGACAAACTCCATACACAGACTGTTGTAGTAATAGCCTTTAGAACATGAGCTTTACATCAGGAAAATATGCCTAGTGTGAATAAATTTTAAATTTTATTTTTATACCCCAAATCTGTAGAAATACCAGGTACCTATTTTGGAAAATATAATTTTGATTCACATTTAACTACTCCACTCTGGTTTAAATGTCACTTTAACTTGTTCAACATTGCTCAACTAATATGAATAAAACATTTTATGCAATATTCAAATGCCTGTTTTGTCAGGTAACCTTAAATGTTCCTTGAAGATTTTTACTTGCTCAATATTAACTCATAATTGGTGGCAATACTGTAAATAAATTTTAAAAGTTACATTAATATCTTTTCTATAATCTACAGTCTTTTAACTCCAGTGACTACTTGGAAATAAGCTTTCCTGGCTGGCAAAATTGGCACACACCTTTAGTTTCAGCAAAGGCAGGTGAATCTCTGAGTTCAAGAACAGCATAGTCCATATAGTGTTCTGGCCAGCCAGAATTACATAGCAAAATCCTGTCTCAAAAAAATAAAGAAACAAAATTAAATGATTTTTTCTAATAGATACATGCAAACTGAAGCAAAAGAAAAAATAGATATCTATAATAATGCTTGTTATTATATATAATTTTGACCTTACTTGAATATTCACTTCTTCTTTTGACGTTCCACTTAGCTAACCATTAAAATATCATTATGATTATCCCTCTTTTTTAAAGAAAAAAACTAAGACTCATAATGTTTTCATCTATATGTACTTTTTTCTTGCCTGCATGAATATGTAACATGTGCATGCATATAGGGGCCAGAAGAGGATGTAACAACCCTGCTAGAGTTAGAGAAGGATGAGAGTTATGATGGGTGTAGAATGGAACATCTACACTCCAAAAGAACAGTAAGTGCTTCTAATGGCTAAAACATCTTTCCAACCCCAAGAGTCATAAAGTTTAAGTGGCATTTGAAGTTGATCTGCTAATATGTCTTCACACAATCACAAAATCATTGCCTAAAATGCCAACGTCAGTGTGCTTGCCGAGCTTTGGAACAACCTCAAATTTTAATGTAGAACTAAAACAACATGCAACATTTCCACTGCTGCTATTGAATGGGGCTTATTTTTTTATGCATGTGTACATCATGAATGTTATTTGACAAATATGAGCAAAAAACAATTTTAAAAATAAATATCAAAAAGTACCAGAATATGGCAGAAACCATGGAGCCTTGACTTTGTTTATGTGTGAACTAAATATTAGAAGAAGCAACTTACACAGTCAGTGATGTTACATGAGATAATTCTTGGGCTGCAGTCATTTTGAAATTCTTCATCTTCACTTCAGCCTGGTGTTTTGTGACTCACACACATTAAAGGTAACTCATAATGCAAAGATTCATAATTTTGTGAAGACTATGAGCTAACACTTTAACAAATTAATAAATATTTTTGAAATACATTACTTAAGTGATTAACTCCAAATCTTCTGCAATTCTTGTCACTTTATTTTGATATCAACTATTTTACCTTATTTATTATTTTTTCTTTAGGCCCTTCTCAAAAGAAATCTGAAGGGGAAAATTTCATTTTCTATGAAACATCTGCCATTTTTAGATTCTTCTTTAATCAGTGTAATTACAACTAAAACAAATGATATATACAAAATTAAAATGTGGTCTTAATCTTAATTTGGTTGAAATAGAAGAAAAAGTAAACATATCAATCTTAAATTATTTACAATTTTCAAAGGAGTAGGTGCTTTGTTTTTTATTATTTTTCTGAAAACTTACATATCAGGTTCAAAATTTTAATAAAATTTAAGAACAAGATACTTATTTATATTGCATACCATTTAAAGAATATTAGATAATATACTCATATACAAAAATCCAGATTGAAGCCATCTAATTTAAAACATTCTTTTGATATTTAATGTGTTAAATGACTGCTGTCTTGTAATATGAGAATGTAATGTATAAAAAATTCAATTATTTAGATTAATACAGATCATACATTATCATAAACCAGAATGAGGCATCTGACCTTCTTTTGTATTCATCTTCTTAACCATAATGGAAGGCTCTGACATTTGAGGCTGTCAAAGCATGGCTCACTACCTCAGTGGTGTGGACAGTCATCCTACATCTCTGAAAATGTTCTTTCTGATTGTGTTCCAAGAAAGACCCTTTTGAGAAACCAGCACTTTTTATTCCAGCAATTGTCTTTTGCCAAATAGATTTGCTAGCATTTGTAATCATGATGCAGCAGAAGATGTTTCTAGAAAATGTAATAAATGACATGCTTAAAGTTCTGAGAAAGAAAAATCACAGAAGCAAAAGGTTGGTAGAAAATTCCTTCTCAAGAAAAGGCAATAACTGATAGCCTCAAGCAATAATGAGTTTCTCACAAGTTTATATTCTTTCTTAAACCAGAAAATACTCATTGGAAAGAAACTAATTCACAAACCATATATGTTTTCTTAAATATGACTACTTTATTTAAACTTTAGTTAAGCACACATAAAATCTCTGTAACGCACAATAAATCAGAAGTCTAGTGGCTACAGTTTCTTGCCAATGAAGAGCTGTTTGTTTATAATCACTAATAGTTTAATAAATTATTCCAGCATAGTTTTTCGTGACATTCAAAATAGAGAACATTTCTCTCTACAGAGAAGTAAGCATATATTGAAAATATGGGGATATTCTTTTCTTTAGCACTAGAATATATAAACTCAAGTAAGATATGATTAACACAATACTACTTTAGATAGTTAAAATAAAGTCAATAAATAATTAGGAAGCCATTCCAAAAAGTTATTTGCAATATATAGAAAGTGAGAATACAGTTAATAATATAAAGGTGCAAAGAGATCTGGCATACAGTCTAATTAAAGGTTGATAACTGACACTGCACATCCTGGTAACCACTAAAATTTAATTGATAAGGAAATGACAGCAGTAGAATGACAGCTTCTTCTCGCTGATAAAGTCTCACAACAAAGAGACTGAAAACCGTAATATACACACATTTTTGTATTTACAGAGGAAAATATTCAAAGGTTAAAAAGAAAATGAAGTTGGAAAAGCAATATTTAAAGTTATTGTTTCCTGCCTATTTATTTTGTTAAACATTTGAATATGCTTTAATATGTAGATGAAACATACAAAGATTAAAACTACTAGAGTGCTCAGTTTGGGGAAAACATGTTATATGGGAAGAGTGGAGTTGGTTGGCAACTTAACCTGCCCAGTTTGACTCCTCTGTAGAATGGACGAATTAAATCTCACCACCAATATCATGAAACTAGAGAATGTGAATATAGACTATCTGGATCTATATCCAATTGGTAAACTGTATGGCCTTGAACCTAATCTAAATCTCTTTGTCTCTTAAATGAAGAAGGCTATTATTCATATAATTTAGAGCAATTGCATTATTATAAGAAATTGTGGACACTGATCAGTACATGACTGTCTAGCAAGAAAAACCAGACAAACATTAACAGAAGTTCTTATACTTTCATTATTTTTATTATAAATAAAAACTTTTGTTTAATTTATTCAAAAAATAAACTTTATTAACAATGTAAAAATGTTTTAAAATTTTTCCTTGAACTTGTTAGTATTGATTACTGTTTTATTGAAATTATTAAGATTTATTAAATATTTAACTTGCAAGTATATGTGAAGAACATTAAAAATGCATATATTATCTAAATAAATATACATGTTTAATTCTGGTGATCCTTTATGAAAACTTATTATAGCAACTACTTTTCTTCTAGGATCATGAAACAAAATTAAAGTCAAAGATTTTTGTAGAATGTTAACTCTCATTGTGTATGCAAAATGACAAAAAAAGAGCTATTACAAAATTACAGTTTAGTTTCAAAGAATATCAAAACTTAGAATTATCTTCCCTGAATTTTTGAACCACTTGATATTTCTCGGGAATTTTTCACTGCCTCATTCTTTTTTGCCTTGGGACTACAGGTGGTTGGTCTAGTTTTCTTTCATCGGGGACTGTACACATCATTTCCCTTATAAACTTCAAACATATCTGCTACTTGTTATTCAGTAGTCTAATGCACCTGCCTATCTACAGTGACAGTCATCTACAGAGTCCCTGAACAAATATGCTCTGATTCAAAACAAAGGCATTCTTTTATAAGACCTTGATTGTATCTCTCATGACTATTATCAAACATACGATGGGCAAAGAATAGGCTGACTAAGAAAAACTAAAATGTGAGAACGTATAGAAATAATTGTCACAAAATTGCTATATCAGTTTGTTTCTAGAAAGGGGTGTTTCTCAAACTCTCTTTAAATTATTTAGTCCTGATTAAGTAAGTGGAAAATAGGAGTTGATAAAGGACAGTAGCCATTTATAAACTTCACTCCTTGACATTTGAATAAAATTAGAAATTTTCAAAACAAACAGATAATTATGATGTCTGAGTGGGCAAGAAGGCATTTATCCTCCATGTTTTTAAAACTATCTGTTCTGTTAAAAATGTTTATAACTTTCCACAAGAAAGAAAATACAGTTGTTAATGTATCTTATGGTAAAACCGAGGAATTAGTATATTCTACTGTAAGAGAATTTGGTAAAATTCTACTCCTCTTCCCAACTTTATCATTATTCCAAAACAGAGAGCTAAGTGGAAAAATGACTGTAAATATCTGAGTGACATTTAATAAACCACTGACCTATAAAACTATGAACTTCTGTATTACATTAATTTCTCTCTTATAATGTAAAATTGCTAAGCAAAAACGTTTACTTTTGTTTCTTTTTTATTTTCTTTTTTTATTTTCTTTTATTTTGTGTTTATCAAGAAAAACAGTAAATTGAATTTAAAATGCTGATAAGTTTACAATAACTTTAAAGAAAATAAAAATCATAAGCATGACTTATCAAGGGTGATAATGTAAATAATTTGCTACACATAAAATTACTGTGTGTTCAGCTTTCCCTCTGGATTTTTTTTTTTCTATCCCTGTATATCCCCATTCAAGATCCCTCACCCCTCCCGCCACATCAAGTCATTTTTTTCTTCTCCACAACTCCCCATCCCCTCCCTGGGCAGGCTGCAGATAGTCCCATGGTCCCACTGATCCAATAATACTTAGTTCAGTCTCCACTCCTGGCAAATCCAGTTTTGTCCCCCCTCCCTCAAGAGTGAGTCAGGTGTTCCTATAGGTGTAGTGGGATCTGAAGGGTCAGTCCAGGGTGTTTCTGATCCCAAGTTGTTCAGTGGTTGTGGTTTGCAGCTTGGGCATGATTTGGTTATTTCTTGTTTGTTTTAGAGACCACTAATGAGTGAGTACATCCCCTGCTTATTTTTCTGACTTTGTGATACCTCACTCAGGAGGATATTCTCCAAATCCATCCATTTGCCTGCAAATTTTAAGATATCATTTTTCTTACTGCTGAGTAGTATTCCATTGTGTAGATGTACCACAGTTTGTTAATCCATTCTTCAGTTGAGGGACATCTAGGTTGTTTCCAGGTTCTTGCTATTACAAATAATGCTGCTATGAACATAGTTGAGCTAATACCTTTGGAGTGTGACTGTACATCTTTAGGGTATACACCCAGAAGTGGTGTTGCTGGGTCCTTGGGGAGATTGATTCTCAATTTTCTGAGAAACCGCCATATTGCATTTGTTTCTTTCAAATGAAAGATACTGGACTGACTCCTTGAATCCCACTCCCCCTAGAGGAACACCTGACTCAGTCTTGAGGTTGAGAGGAGAAAACTGGATCTGCCAGGAGTGGAGACTGAACTAAGCAGTATTGGGACAGTGGGACCATGGGACTGCCTGCCGCCTTCCCTGGGAGGGGATGGGGAGTTGTGGAGAAGAGAGAATGATCTGATGTAGCGGGAGGGGAAAGGGACCTTCAATAAGGATATACAAGAATAGAAAGTGTGACTTCTTTGTTAATAATAATAATAATAATAATAATAATAATAATAAAAAGAAAAAAGAATATATTTTCATTTTTGAAGAAAATATCATGAAATTAACATTAAAGGGTAACTTAGATGACTGAGGAGGTCAAGGGTTTTTTTCATGCCCGATAACTAGAATTTGATCTCTGGAATCTACAATATACAAGTTGCCCTCTGACATACACCTCTCTGTTTCCCTTCCTCTATCCCCCCCTCCATCCCTTTGTTCCTTCTTCCTTATTCACATATATACATACACACAAAATAAATACATGAAAAACCCTTAAAATGTTTTAAAACAAATGTTTTGAATAATCACATGTTAGTACACTCACTGATTTCCTGCTAGATATAGTGTTAAATATCATACTAACATTAGATGCACTGTAGAGACTGTAACAACAGTGTTTCACATTCTAGATGTGTCAGGCCAAGATAGAGATATTAATAATAAAACCACTTGCCCAAAAGTTGTTTTTTGAATGTTTGACAGATGCTTAGGAAATGAAAATCTTTAACACACAAGATTGTCTCTTATCAAATATCTAACATTATGTTATTAATAACTAGAGTTAAATAAAAGCAAACATAAAATCTCATGTCAAAATGATTATCTATGTATCATTCATATCTGAATATTGGGTAAAACAATAAATAATAATAAGAGTTCCATGAAGATAAAAAGCTTAAATTAATTTTCTCCCTTGGAAAACA
The DNA here is from genome assembly GCA_004025045.1 of Sigmodon hispidus. Taxonomy (NCBI): domain Eukaryota; kingdom Metazoa; phylum Chordata; class Mammalia; order Rodentia; family Cricetidae; genus Sigmodon; species Sigmodon hispidus. The sequence continues at coordinate 248,042 of PVIH01000845.1, read as the reverse complement.
TATCACTTGAAAATACAGTGTGACTGTTAGTAAAAGGAATAAGAAAAATGTGTGAAGATATAAACCAATCAGTAATAACTACTTAATATAGTTGTTTGGGGGGATCAAAGCGGTGAGGGGAGGAAGGAAATACAGAGCTCTATTCTGTATTTGCAGTGAGAATTAACTGGCTACAAAATCTGAAGCCACGTTAAAAATGAAAAGAAATAATATATTTAAAAAAATCTCCCAAGAATCTTAAGCTATAAGTAATAGATGCTTCACTTAGATGGTAGAATTACTGAAATAAATATTGCCTAAGGGTACACACTGAGATCAATACAAACCTGAGGCCAAACTGTGTAGTTCATGCGCCTATTGATTATATCTCCCACATAAGTTTTCAGCTAAAACTATAGGAATTCAGGCTATTCATTTAAGATGAAGTTCTATTGATAAGTAGAATTATTTCTCTATAGAAATTTGTATATTAAGCAAAAATAATTGATTATTAAAATCATTCTTTATGGCATTCATGAATATATAAAGCAAATATGGCTGCCACTGAATTAACATTAATAGCTAGCACATAATAATACACAGTTTAAATCTTCAATTCAAAGTTTTTTTTATAAATATATGGTCTTTGAATATCGTAAATTAACACTAAATTATAAATCATATGCTTTATAAACTTTTTTATACCTGAAAAATTAACTGTCTCTACACTGTAATTCTTACCATCCCTATTGTCCAGATATGATGAATGGTGGGTGCAATTGGACCATATTGCCAAAAGTAAATAGAGCAACTTCTGAACATTTCTTTATGTAGGTATTTAATAATTACTAATTATGACATTACATTTGTCAGGATTCTCTAGAGTCTAGAACAGAGGTTCACAACATCTACAGGGGTTGTGTGTCAAATATCTTCTGTATCACCTATTCACATTACAATTCATAACAGTATTAAAATTACAGTTATGAAGTAGCAAGGACATAATATTTATGTTGGGAGATCATAACATTAGGACATGTTTTAAAGGATCACATATTTGCTTTATATATTCATGAATGCCATAAAGAATGATTTTAATAATCAATTATTTTTGCTTAATATACAAATTTCTATAGAGCAACAGTACGTTTGAAAACTCCTAGTTTAGAGGATCCAAAAAATTTAATAAATATATATTTTAAAAGGGATTTTCTTTTTACATTGGCTTAGCTGATGCAATGTAAATAGTTCAACACTTGTGTCTTGATTTTAAAGTGAAAATGTGATAGCTTCTCAATCAGTGTAGGTAGATAAATCAGTAACTCGGACCTCCTGTTGTGATTTTGAGGAATTCCTGGAGAGCTATTGATCTTTTTTGCATATTAGAAGGCTCATGAGTATGAGTTTTAATACCAGAGAAGAATAGTTGTGGCAGCTGCAACAACAATAACATCATAGGTAATCCTATAGCAAGATGAAAACCTGGTTAGATAAATCTACTGCAACTACAATATGTTAACATGGTATATAAGACTCTATAGCCAAATATGAGCAATGTATATGAACTCAGAGCAAGATATAAAAAGGATAGATAAATTCACATGGAACTATGAACTGGATAGATGAACATACTACAAAATGTGAATAGAGTAATTAATTACTCTACATTGAGCTGTGATTAGGGTAGAAGTATTTGCCAACAAGAAGGGAAGAAAACACTGAGTTAATCAGAAAAAAGAGATAATTCTCTGGGACCTACTCTTAATTGTCTGACAAAGGTAGAGAAAGTATCTTACTATTTTGAAGTAGGTCTTCCTGATTCCCAAATCCTAATCAAAGAAATCTATTATAAACCTCACAAACCCAGGAAGATAAACAGGGGAAGTACTCATTCATTAGTGGACTCTAAACAAGAAAGCAAAAAGCAAAGCATGTCCAAGCTGCAAACCACATCCACTGAATAGCTTGGGATCTGATACACCTTGGATTGGAACTTTGGATCCCATTCCTTGTAGAGGAACACCTGACTCAGTCTTGATGTTGTGGGGAGGAAAATGTATCTGCCAGGAGTGGACGCAGAACTAAGCCATATTGGGACAGGGACATTGGGACTTTGGGACCTTGGGACCTCCTATCCTTGCTGGGGAGGAATGGGGAGATGTGGAGAAGAGAGTGTGAATGGAGGCGGTGGGAGAGAGAAGGGACCTTGAACAAGGACATACACAGAAAATGTGACTTTATTCATAATAATAAAAAAAGACAAAAAATACAATGGCTTATCTCTCTGATAATTGCAGTTAGATTCAAGGTGAGAATCAACATGATGAACCATCATAGGCATCAAAAAGTTTGTGTTCATTTGATTACACTGAACAATGTAGATATAAAAAATAAGTAGTTGTTTTCCATTCTAGAGATGGTGGGAAATGGGAATATAGATCTAGTAGATGAGATGGACTAAAATCTTATGCAATAGCAAACTTTATGCAGAATAATAGAAAATTTATAATCTGAAGGTTAAGAAGAGGCACATGAGTAAACTATATAATCAGAAGGGCAAGCCACAGATGGCCAACAAGCAGCACAGAGCAAAAAATAGAATCCATAGATTCATATAAACAAATAACAATAGACAGATGCAATGCATAATCTGAAGTAGACTTACTCTTATCAGCTACACCTGGCAGGGATATAAAAGCATAATCCAAGAACTATTTCATAATTTTGAAGAAACTATGGTTACAAGATTGTTGTCTTGTTTTCTAATTTTTTCACAAGCACTCAGATTCCTCACTTGATTCTTTTCTTAGACTTTGTTCTAAGAGGTAGTCATTAAATTTCATCAGTCATTAAACAGTATTTTACTTATCAAGCTTTTATTTGAAATATCTTCAAAGAAACTATAAATGAGTCAAGTGTAAATGCATCAATATTTATAAATATGGAAAATTAGTTACTGACTAGGCATAGATATTTAATATAATTTCTGAATATAAAAATACTAAATGGAATATAATACCAGGAGTTTGCCATTATTTCCATTATTATTATTATTATTATTATTATTATTATTACTATTGCTATTTTTTTGTTTAGTCTTGTAATAATGTTCTATATTTTCTGAACATTTTTTGTTATGACTTTTTTGAATTTATTGTTTTCTTTGACTGATGTATCTATTACCTCTATTGTTCTTTCATGCCTGAGATTCAGTCTTTCATCTCGACCATTCTCTTGGTTATACTTCCATCTGTAGTTCTCATTCATTTACTTAGATATTCTATTTCAAGTATTACTTTGGTATATGGGATTTTTTATGGTTTTTATTTTAGTTTGTAATTTTGATGTTTTTCCTTTACCTATCTAATTGTCTATTCTTGGTTTTATTGTAGGAATATACTGGTTTCACTCTATTTTTAATTCATCTTTTCCTGTATTTCTTTAAAGGAGTTTTTAAATTTTCTCTTTAAAGGTTCCTATCATCTTCAAAATCCTATTTATTGTTTTTTTGAGTTTTGTGCAAGGTGATATGCTTGAATCTATTAGCAATTTTCTACACACTACCATCAAGTTATGCCAACACCATTTGTTGAAGATACCATCTTTCTTCCTTTAAATATATTTGGCCTTTTGGTCAAAATTCAGGTGTTCTTAGGTGTGTGGGTGAATGTCAGAGTCTTCAATTTCATTCCATTTATCCACAAGTCTGTTTTTATGCCCGTACCAAGCTGTTTTTTTTTTTTTTTTTTTTTTTTTTTTTTTTTTTTTTTTTTTTTTTTTTTTTTTTTTTTTTTTTTTTTTTTTTTTTTTTTTTTTTTTTTTTTTTTTTTTTTTTTTTTTTTTTTTTTTTTTTTTTTTTTTTTTTTTTTTTTTTTTTTTTTTTTTTTTTTTTTTTTTTTTTTTTTTTTTTTTTTTTTTTTTTTTT
>PVIH01000845.1:26727-244038 GCA_004025045.1 Sigmodon hispidus | reverse complement strand
AGCTCTATAGTATAATTTGATGTTGGGATTGGTGACACCTCCTAAGGTTCTTTTGTTGAGCAAAATTGTTTTGGCAAGCCTGACTTTTCTGTTATTCCAAATGAAATTGAGTATTGCTCTTCCAAGGTCTGCAAAATGTTGTGTAGGTATTTTGATGGGAATTGCATTGTATCTGTTGATTGCTTTTGGTAGAATTGCCATTTTCATTATCTTGATTCTACCTATCCAGGAACATGGGAGATCTTTCCATTTTCTGATATACTCTTTGATTTCTTTCTTCAGAGATTTAAAGTTTTTGTCAAACGGATCTGTTACTTCTTTGGTTATAGTTACACTGAGGTATTTAATGCTATCTGAAGCTATTATGAAAGGTGATGTTTCACTTATTTATTTTTCAGCCCTTTTCTCTTTAGTGTAAAGGAGGGCTACTGATTTCTTTGAGTTAATATTGTACCCTGCTACATTGCTGAAGGTGTTTATCAGCTGTAGAAGTTCCCTAAAACAAAGTTGAATTTTGTGGGTCACTTATGGATACAATAATGTCATCTGCAAATAGAGATAGTTTCCCTTTTTCTTTTCCAATTTGTATCCCCTTAACCTCCTTTTGTTCTCTTATTGCTTTAGCTAAAACTTCAAGGACTATATTGAATAGATAAGGAGAGAGGGGACTGCCTTGTCTAGTTCCAGATGTTAGTGGGATTGCTTTGAGTTTTTTTCAATTTAGTTTGATGTTGGCCATAGGCTTCTTGTAAATCACCTTTTTTATATTTAGGTATTTTCCCTGTACTCCTGATCTCTCAAGGACTTTTATCAAAACATAGTGTTGGATTTTGTCTAAGGCTTATTCAGGATCTAAGGAGATGATCATGTGGGTTTTTTTTCCTTCAATTTGTTTATATGATGGATGACATTTACATTTTTTCATATGTTTAACCATCCCTGCATTTCTGGGATGAAGTCTACTTGATCGTGGTGAATGACATTTTTTTTTTATGTTTTTGGATTCAGTTTGCCAGAATTTTGCTGAGAATTTTTGCATTTTTGCATTAATGTTCATGAGGGAAATTGTTCTGTAATTCTCTAGTCTTTTCATGTAGCCATCTAGTGCTATGAGTTTTCCTCTTTAGCCTGCTTTCATTGTATCTCATAAGTTTCGGTATGTTGTGGCTTCATTTTTCATAAATTCAAGTAATGCTTTGATTTCTTTCTTAATTTCTTCAGAATTCAGGGTGGTTCAATTGAGTGATGTTTAGTTTCTATAAGCTGGTAGGCTTTCTTTGATTCTTGAATTTGTTGAACTCTAACTTTAGACCATGATGATCTGATATATTTCAAGGAGTTATACTCATTTTTGTACCTGTTGATATTTGCTTTATGACATAGTATGTGATCAATTTTAGAGGAAGTTCCATGGCATACTGAGAAATATGCATATTCCTTTTTGGGGAGGTGGAGGGTTTAGTATATATCTACTAAGTCCATTTGGGTCATAACTTCTGATTGATCTTTTATGTCTCTGTTGAGTTTCAGTGTGATTGACATATCCAAAGGCAAAAGTGAGGTATTGAAGTCTCCCATTATTAGTGTGTCAGGTGTGATATGAGGTGTAAGCTTTAATAGTGTTTCTTTTACATATGTAGTTGCACTTGTGATAGGAGCACAAATATTCAGGATTGAAATTTTGGGTTGGTGGATTTTTCCTGAAATGTATAAGTAGTGACCTTCCTGGTCTCTTTTAATTGATTTTAGCTTAAAGTCTATTTTGTTAGATATTAGAATGGTTACACCAGCTTGTTTCTTAAGGCCATTTGATTGGAAATTCTTTTCCCAACCATTTACACTGAGCCTGTGTATGTCTTTAAAGTTGATGTGTGTTTCTTGTATGCAGCAGAAGGATGGTTTCTGTTTTTGTGTCCATTGTGCTAAGGTGTGTATTTTCATAGGTGAATTGTGCCAATTAATATTAAGGGATATTAATGACCAGTGATTGATATTTCCTGTCATTTTTGGTAGTAGCTTGTATTTTCTTTAAGCAGGGTGGGGGGATGTTTCTTCCTTGGGCTTATCAGTTGTTTCTGGTTACATGGGTGTTTCTGATTTCCTTAGGTTTGAGATTTTCCTGTAAGGCTTTTTGTAGAGCTGGATTTCTGATTAGTATGGTTTAAATCTGGTTATGTCATGAGATATCTTCTTTACTCCATCTATGTTGATTGATAGTTTTGCTAGATACAATAGTCTAGGTTGGCATCCATGCACTTTTAGTGTTTGTATAATGTCTGACCAGGACCACCTTGCTTTTATTGCTTCCATTGAATAGTCAGGTGTTTTTCTGATAGATCTGACTTTATACATGATTTTGCCTTTTTTTATTTATTCAGCTCTTAATATTTTTCTTTGTTCTGTAGGTTTAGTGGCTTGATTATTACATGGCAAGCAGACCTTTTATTTGGGTCTAGTCTATTTGATGTTCTGTAGGCTTCTATATCTTTATAGATATCTCCTTCTTTAGATTGGGGAAGTTTTCTTCTATGATTTTGTTGAATAAATTTTCTGTGACTTTGGGCTGGTATTCCTCTTCTTTGATTCTAATTATTCTCAGATTTGGCCTTTTCATAGTGTCTCAAATTTCCTGGACATTTTGTGTTATGACTTTTTTGGTTTTAGTGTTTCCTTTAGCTGATGTATCTATTACCACTATTGAGTCTTCTACCCCAGATGTTCTCTCTTCCATCCCTTACATTCTGTTGGTGATGCTTAAATCTGTGGTTCCAGGTCTTTTTTTCATTTTTTTCTATTTCTAGCTGTGTTTTAGTTTGTGCCTTCTTTATTGCTTTTGTTTCAAATTTTAATTCTTGGTAAATTTCTTTCACCTATTTGTTTTCTTTCATTTGGTTTTATTTTCTTTCAGAACTTTGTGCATTTCTGCTAATTTTCTGTTTATATTTTCTTCTATTTCTTTAAGAGAGCTTTTCATATTCTCTTTAAAGGCTTCTATTAGTTTCATAAAGCTGTTTTTTAAGATCGTTCCCTTCTGTTCCCTCTTCACTGTTATGTTCAGGTCTTGAAGCTATACAACCACTTGCTTCTTCTGGTGGTGTTTTGTCGACCTCTGTATTGTTATATGTATTCTTGCTGTCTGCTTATTTTTTCCTCAGTTCACTCTTGGTTAGTTCCTGGATGGCTCTTAGTAGGTTGTTGGTCTTAATCAGCTACGTGTTCTGATGGTTGGCTGCTCTCTTGAGGTCACAGTGCTATGATGCCAGTCATCAACTCTTGACCTCTCACCTCTGAACTGTGTACCCAGGGACTCTGATGCTCCCCTGCTGCATTTATGCCAGCTGTGTTCTGGGCAGATTGTGTTCCTCGCTGAAGCTGAGTGCCCATCTCAGGACCTGGGTTCAGGTGGCTCCATAAAGATATTTCTAAAATTGGTTGCTTCTTCTTCTTCTTCTTCTTCTTCTTCTTCTTCTTCTTCTTCTTCTTCTTCTATGCTAGAATGTTCAGGTTTTGCTATTTTAGAGCCACTAGTTTCTGATGGCTCCGTATTATTTTTTTTAATATTGTTGAATATATTCTTGCACTGGCATCTATCCATCTTTTCCTCCAATTAATGCAAAAAGTGCCTGTGTTTCAGGGAGATATTCTTGGTCTAATAGGTATTCCTGATGCAGTAAGAGTTCTTGGTAAAATTGGAGCTGATAGAGTTTGTGTCTCAGAAAACACTGAGTCCTACAGTGAATAGATGGCTTTGGGGTTGGAATGGAGCTTATAGTCTACATGGTCCAATGAGTGACCATGCTTCTTCATGCCTTGGGAAGGCCTTATCACAAGGCTCCCACTTGCTGGCCTGAAACTGAATCCAAGATGGGGTTGATGTGCATGAGATGTGACCTGTTTCCCAGGCCTCAAGCCTGGACTGTCTGACTAGTTGGGAAGAGGATCACTCACCTCCTGTGAAGGAGCCTGTCAGAGTAAGTGTCTCTGGAAGCAGCTGAGATTGAAGAAATCCAAAAATATCATTTAATAGAGAGAAAAGAGTAAAGATAATACAAAAAGCACATTTAACTGGCATTCCTTTTAATGTGAAAATTCTCATATTCAATAGATACTAGAAATAAACAAAGTAGTACCTTCTAATATTTAGAAAAATGATTATAAACATAAATTTGCATAATAGTCAATGTGACATTTGATGTCTATGAAATAAACCTGAAAATGAATATTTTGCTTATTAGAAAAAACTGATAGCTGGGCTTAGTAGAATTTTCACTAATACTACAACAGAATGCACACACACACACAAATCCATTTGAATTTCTAGTTCAGAATTTTGATGAATTAAGTGAGCGATTTCCTGGTATAGACACATGCAATTCCTGCTATTCCATTGGTCAAGATTATAAGTTCTGGGTGTATAGATTACTGACAGAGTACTTGCTTGGTATTTAAAGGCCTTGGATTATATTCTTTTTCCCCACAATATCAGAATTTATTGAATAAGTTCATAAGTTACATCAGTTTTTTGGACTGCAATTTAGTACTGATTTCTCTTGCCAGCTGTTAGCAACCACAGATTATTTTATTTTATTTATTTACTTTATTATGAATAAAGTCATATTTTTTATCCATGTAAATCCTTGTTCAAGTTCCCTTCTCTGAGAGTGACTGGAAGAGGTAGTAGGGGGATTAAGTTCTTATTAGAGAAAAATGAGAGGATTCTCTTTGTTTCAACATAAATGAAAATGACAAACTAGCTCTATCTTAAGAGTCAAAGACAGAGTATAAGTCACTGTGTTACAGAAGACTTACTTTGATGAAGAGAATGTTAGTCCTTGACATCATTATAGCAAGAAATCATAAAAGCAAATATAGTGATATGTTTTGCACTCCAAGCTGACATACCCCATTTCCTGTTCCCATTGGTGATTTACATATGTTGCTGTCTCCAAAGACACAGAAAGATGGACATACTGAGAAACAAAAATTGGCACTGCTCTTAAAGCCACAATATTAACTCTGACTTCTAGTTCTAGTATCTATACATCTAGCATACAAGTTATTAAAGCTCATGATGAGCATATGCTTACAATGTCTCATGTGACCAAAAGTTAATAAACTTTAAATGGTTAGGGAATGCAAGAAGGTAATGCAAAAACGGGAAATGGAAATGCATATAAATTTGTTCTTATAATTTATCATTGAAGCCCTGGTTGATAAAATAAAAAAATAAATTCACATACAAATTATAACTTTAATATTTAAATTTTGAAATACATATGCAACAACTATCAATAATTATCTCAGTTAAGATTCTTAACTAATAACTTGAACACTTCAGTTAACAATATAACTAGGAACATTACATACCTTTGTTCTGTGATGCTGAGGATGGAGTGCAGTCCCTTAAGCCTGTTAGCCAAGTACTCCACCCTAAGATTAATCATCAGCCCTAAGCATGTTTTTAAAAATGTTGCCATGGGAGGTATATACAATGAAAACAGAGAGGAAAAAATTTTGATGATTTGTCCTAGGTCATTTTTCTTTATGGAATCTGCATAAAACAAACTATAAATGACTGCTAAGAATACACACCTGTCCATTGTTATGCACTAATACTAGCCAAGATCAAAACCACAAAATTTTACTTCATGTAAAAGAGTATGAATTTTATTGCCTTTAAATGTAAAAATCTATTGAGTTTAATAACAAAATTATCATCTCTGCCATGATGATAATTTATTAAACCTATAAAATTCTAGACAGTCACCTCAATTAAATGGTTTGTTTTATAAGAGTTGTTGTGGTCATGGTGTCTCTTCACAAAAATTGAGACCTTAACTAAGACAAACTCTAAAAGTTTGTTAAGAAATATGGTTAGTGATTATCAAATTAATAATGGTTGTTATGGTTTGAACATCATCATGTACCTAAATTTTGAATGTTAGATTTGAGCAACAAAGAAATGGTAATAAAAATTTGGTCTTTAGGGAAAAGATTTAGAGATAAGGGTTTAGCCCTTATATTTGAATTAGCAGCAGAACTTGTTATTTTTTCCTCTTCATTCTGTCAAGTAAAGATAAAGCACTTGTCCCCTTTACTTCATATATTTGAAGTTACTAAGAATTTTTTTCTTGTCCTTTTTGAGGAGGGGATGGGAGATGAGGAGGGAGGCTGAAGGCAGACAGGGATGGTTTGGGAGAGGGAAGGGAGAGAGAGAAAGAGAATACATGGAAATAAAACCCTATATTTTCTAAAAAAAAAAAAAAAAAAAAAAAAAAGTTTTTTTTTGTCTGCTCACCCTCTCTCTCCTTGTCCTCCCTCAAATCTCCCTCCAACCACATACCCCTCCAAGGCATCTCATGGTGGGCCACTTTTGTCTGGAATATCCAGTTGATGTAGGTCTGAGTACCTTACCCCAGTATTAAGGCTGAGTTGGGTGTTCCTCTGTAGAGAATGGGCTCCAAGATGCCAGTTCATGAACCAGAATTATATTCTAATCCTACTGCAAGGAGCAGCAAAACCAGCCCATTCCATTCAGCTGTCACCTACATTTGGAGGGTTTAGTTCCTTTCCATGAAGATTCCTCATCAATAATTTTAGTGTCAGGGAGTTCCCAGTAGCTCAGGTCAGCCATCTCTGTGGGTCTCCTCCTCATGATCCTGATCCCTTTGCTCACATATTCTCTTCTCTATCTCTTCAGATGGACCAGGAGCTCAATAGAATGCATACTTGTGGATCTCTGTTTCTGCCTTCCTCAGTTGCTGGATGAAGGTACTTCCTAGACACCAAAGAAGTTCTCACCAGATACCACCTCTGCCATTGTCTTTTTTTTATTGGACACCTGAGCACCAGAATAAAAACAAACAATGTCAGGTTTTTTTTTTTTTTTTTATAAACCACCAAATCTATAGCAGTTATATATAAAAAGAATGAGTATCCAAGATATTGGAATTTTTGGTAATTCTATTAACTTTACCTTAACGTTTGTATGTTCAAAATATTTTATAAGAATTTTCATTTGGGAATAATATAAAACACACGGGTAAAACATAATTCTTTCAAGTCTGTTAAAACTTCCACAATGATGCCTAGCAGTCTGTCTAAGTTTTGAGTGAACATTTCAGCATATTCTCATGATTGCAGAATAAAATTCAGTGATTTTGCTTGTAGAAGCTTAATTACATGTTTTCTATTTCTTCTTCTCCATCTTCCAGCTTTTATGATCAAATTTATAGTAACTCAGTGTTCTTTTTCTTTGTATGTATAAACTGAATATAATGATGGGAGATTTATTTTACAATTGCCCATCATATCTATGTGCTTATATTTGTTGGGATCTTTGTGTGCTTTCTCTATGAAAAAGTTCATAAATTATTTAAGGGTGCTACTTTCTATAGGCCATTTTGAAAGTTCTTAGCCTTATTAATTATCAAATTAAATGTCTTAAGCAAAGAAATCTATTCTCTAGCAAAGAATTAGGAAAACAATGAAAGCATTGAAATACTCCTGTCTTCAAATCACCATTGAAAAGTCAATTACAATCTGAAATGCCCTTAGGTCACAGTTTCCCTCTTTCAAGTAGACAGAGGATGTAAACATAGGATGAGAATGAATAGAAAGCCATTTTTCTTCTCTTGACAGATGCCCTACTTGTCAAGGTAATCATTAGCTTAGGAAAATCTATTTACCTATGTTTATTCCTTTAATTCTAATGTATAATTCTCATAAACTCTTTTTAGGGCAAGGGCTCCTTTTATTTATTTTATCTATTTAGAATCAGAGATGGAAGAATTTATCATTGTTATTGACAAGATTGAATTATATTTTACATCAGATAATTTGGAAGTGCATCTAAGAAATGTATTCACTATAACAACATGTGAGACTTGTTTAATGCTTTCTAAAATGTATTTTATTTCCTAAAAATTTCACAAATATACACTATATATTGGTTATATCACTTTTCATTTTCCTCAAAACTCCCCTGAGAATCCAACAACAATCTCTTTCCTAACTTTATGTCCTTTTGTAATTACATTTTTATTTAGATTCTGTCAGCTTACATTTTCTGAAAGTCAATGAAGGTCATATATGTTCACTTTTAGAGTAGATAATCTAAAACTTAGCAATGCATAATTGTTAAAAATATTCTTTATTTTCTAAATATTAGTTATTCATGTTTTAGAAATTATCAATCTGTTTTGTTACAAATGATTACACTCCGCAAACGACTCTATTTGTGATCTATATTTACACTAATATCCACAAAGCAAATGTAATTGAGCTTTTCTGAAGAGCTACTGGTATGTTTTTATTGATGTCTTAGCTGTAACTCAAGGTAATAAATTTGCATCATACTATAAATAGAAATAATATTGTGGCTGTCATTGGTTGGCTTTTGTTTTCAAAATCCTTCAGGGTAAAATATGGCATAACCTAATTATAGTGGTAGAGTTTCCACTGTAGGGGAAGCTGTTGCTATTTCATTTGACAATCAAGTAATTAGCTTCTCTACTGGATGGCTTGCTAATTAAGCTAACAACTAGAATTATTTAAAAGTTAGTGAAGACTTCACTCCCTAAACATTAAAGAATTAAGTCCAATAAAATATAAGCATAATGTTTCCCAGGAAAAATATTTCTTTCTCTACAAACATATTCATTTTTTTTCCACATGGACACAATCTAAATTATTTCAAAGCATACAAAATGTGGCTAGATAAGTATTTTAAATAATAAAAGAAAAATAAGATTGTCATAATTAATGAGAAAAATTTACTTTAATTTTCAGTATGTTGAGGTGAAGTTATGTTTATATTGGTCTGAAAACATGTATTAATAATAACCAACAAATCCCTGTTGGTGATGAATGACAAAGTTTCATATTCTTCAGGATAATTTAATTAATAAACAAAATGTAATATTTTTACAGTATTTCACCTGCTGATCTTGGTTTCCAGCTCCATTCTAGAACAAGTTTGTTTTAAGGATATACTGAGCTCTTGATGCTTTACAGATCTGACTTACGATATGTGGGATATTGTAGCTTTGATTACTGATGGGAGCTCACTGTAGTCCAAATATAAGACAAAAGCCAAGTCATTGCAACAATTCATTACTAAGTTGTAAGGGTGAAAGCAAAGTAAATAGGAAAACTATTGAGAATGTGGCATGGTTATTAGGGCATAAGAAGAGTCTTTTAAGGGACTTCTAAAAGGAGAACAGAAAGATAGTCATGAGTCCAGAAATTGGGAGGCCAGAAATTGGCATAAACATTAATGTAGAATTCTGGAGAGGGGTCCGGGACCAGGTGCTATCTGCAGAGCGTGTATCCACTCACTCTGTAGCAGATGGAGTTAAACTCTGACTGCCGTTGTCCCCCTACCTGCTGCTGAGGAAATTTGCAAGGCTACTCACCTCCAACTGAGTAAACAGATAAGGACTGGGGACCCTGAAGGACAGACTCAGACACCACCCAGAGGTGAAGAGGGGTCAGCAGGCCCAAACACCTGTATCCCTGTCAGGGAGAGTTGAGCTTCCATCGGTTACGATTCTGGTTCCAGGACCTGGTGCTGTCTGCAGAGCATGTACCCATGCACTCTGTATCGGACAGAGATAATCTTTGACTTCCACGGTTCTCCCAGCTGCTGCTGAGGAAATTTGCATGGCCGCCACCCTGCCTCCAATTGGTCAAACAGAGAAAGACTGAAGACTGGAAATTCAGTCCCCTGCCCAAAGCAGAGGTAAAGATTGAGCAGACCTATTCCTCAAAGGTGACAGGAGGCACACAAGCCTGACTGCCACAACTGATCAGGAGCCACCTAATCATCAACCATTGAAGCCAGGGGCACACGCCAGTGAAAAATTTACATAATAATATAAAGAACAACAAGGTAACTCCAGGAGAAATTGGCCATCCTACAAACACAAGACCTGAACTGAGCAATGAAGAGGAAACAGAAGGAAGCAACACCAAAAATTGCTTTATGATGATCATTGAAGCTCTCAAAGAAGATATGAAAAATAGCCTTAAAGAAATACAAGAAAATACAAACAAAAAATTGGAAGAGATGAACAAATCTATGAAGGAAACACACCAGGAACTAAAAGCTGAAATGGAAGCAATAAAAAAAGCAGAAAATGAGGCAAAGATGGAAATAGAAAATCTGAAGAAAAAAGTTAGAATGACAGATATAAGCAAAACAGAGTTCAAGAGATGAAAGATAGAATCTCTGAAGTGGAAGACTCAGTAGCTCAAATAGATATATCAGTCAAAGAAAATAGTAAAACTAAAAAAGCCATAACTCAAAATATTCAGGAAATCTGGGACACCATGAAAAGACCTAATTTGAGAATAATAGGAATAGAAGAAGGAGAATACCAGCTGAAAGACACAGATAAGGTTTTCAATAAAATCATAGAAGAAAACTTCCATAACATGAACAAGGATATGCCTATAAAGATACAAGAAGCTTACAGAACACCAAACAGATATGACCCCACAAAAAAGTCAGCGCGCCACATTATAATCAAGCCACAAAACATACAGAACAAAGAAAAAATTTTAAGAGCTGCAAAAGAATAAGGCCATCAGACCCATCAGAAAAATACCTGACTATTCAATGGAAATGATGAAAGCTAGAAGGGCTTGGTCAGAAGTTATACAGAGGCTAAAAGAGCATGGCTGTCAAACTAGAATACTATACCCTGCAAAATTATTAATCACCATAGATGGAGAAAACAAGATATTTTAATGCAAAGTCAGACTGAAACAATATCTATCTATTAATCAAGTGCTACAGAGAGTATTAGAGGGAAAACTCCAACCTAAGGACCCCAGATACACCCATGAAATCACAATCAATAATTCCACAGAAGAATACTCCAGAGAAAGGAAATACAAAAAAGTACCACCAAAAAAGACAGGAAATATGAATCAATGGTCACTAATTTCCCTTAACATCAATGGACTCAACTCTCCTATAAAATGTCACACACTAACAAGATGGATACAAGAACAGAAGCCATCCTTCTGTTGCCTACAAGAAACACACCTCAACCACAAGGACAGACACAGGCTTAGAATAAAGGGTTGGGAAAAGATTTTTCAGTCAAATGGTCCTAAGAAACAAGTGGGGGTTGCAATCCTAATATCTAACAAAGTAGACTTTAAGCTAAAAGCAATTAAAAGGGACCAAGATGGTCACTACTTATTCATCACAGGAAAAATTGGTAAAGAGGAGATTTCAATCCTGAATATTTATGCCCCTGATATACGGGCACCTACTTATGAAAAAAAAAAAAAAAAAAAAAAAAAAAAAAAAAAAAAAAAAAAAAAAAAAAAAAAAAAAAAAAAAAAAAAAAAAAAAAAAAAAAAAAAAAAAAAAAAAAAAAAAAAAAAAAAAAAAAAAAAAAAAAAAAAAAAAAAAAAAAAAAAAAAAAAAAAAAAAAAAACACTGCTAAAGCTCGAAACCCACATCAATTCTTACACCCTAATAGTGGGAGACTTCAATAACCCACTTTCAACCATGGATAGGTCAACCAGACAGAGACTCAACAGATAAATAAGGAGTCTAAAAGAGGTTATGAGGCAAATGTATTTAATAGATATCTACAGAAGATTCGACCCAAGCACAAAGGAAAATATATTTTTCTCAGCACCTCATGGAACTTTCTCCAAAACTGACCACATAATTGTTCATATAGCAAATATCAACAGATACAAAAAAATGGAAATAATTTCTTGTAACATATCGGACCACCAGGGACTAAAGTTAGAGTTCAACAACATCAAAAATCAAATAAAGCCTACCAACTCATGGAATCTAAACATCACTCAGCTGAAACATCTCTGGGTCAAGGAAGAAATTAAGAAAGAAATCAAAGTCTTCAAAGAATTTAATGAAAATGAATCCACAATGTCTCCATATGTGTGGGACACAATGAAAGCAGTCTTAAGAGGAAAATTCAGCACTAGATGCCTACATGAAAAACCTAGAGAAATCCCACACTAGAGACTTAACAGCGCAGCTGAGAGCCTGAGACAAATTAGAAGCGAACTCACCTAGGAGGAGTAGATGGCGGGAAATAATCAAACTTAGAGCTGAAATCAATACAATTGAAACAAAAAGAACAATACAAAGAATCAATGAATCTAAGAGTTGGTTCTTTGAGAAAGTTAACAAGATAGATAAGCCCTTAGCCAAACTAATCAAATAAACAGAGAGAGAGTGTTCAAATCAACAAAGTCAGAAATGAAAAGGGGGATATAACAACAGACTCCCAGAAAATCCAGAGAAATATCATATCATATTTTGAAAATCGGTATTCAACAGAAATGGAAAACCTAGAAGAAATGGACAGCTTTCTGGACAGGTACCATTTACCAAAATTAAATGAATATCAGATTAATTACCTAAACAGGCCTATAACCCTTAAGGAAATTGAAGCTGTCATTAAAAACCTCCACCAAAATAAAATCCCTGGTCCAGATGGTTTCAGTGCCAAATTCCACCAGACATTCAAAGAAGAATTACTACTGTTACTTCTCAAACCATTTCACACAGTAGAAACAGAAGGAATATTGCGAAATTCCTTTTATGAGGCCATAATCACCCTAATACCCAAGCCACTCAAAAGACACAACAAAGAAGAAGAAGAAGTACAGACCAATTTCCCTCACAAATATTGATTGGAAAATTCTCAACAAAATTTTGGCAAACCGTATACAACAATGCATAAAAAATATCATCCACCATGACCAAGTAGGCTTCATCTCAGAAATGCAGGGCTGGTATAACATACGAAAAACTGTAAATGTTATCCATCATATAAACAAACTAAAGGAACAAAACCATATGATCATATCCTTCCATGCTGAAAAAGCCTTTGACAAAATCCAACACTCCTTTATGATTAAAGCCCTGGAGAGATCAGGAATACAGAGAAGATACCTAAATATAGTAAAGGCGATTTACAAGATGCCGACAGCCAGTATCAAACTTAATGGAGAAAAACTCAAAGCAATCCCACTAAAATCAGGAAGTAGACAAGGATGTCCTCTCTCCCCTTATCTATTCAATATTGTTCTCAAAGTTTTAGCTAAAGCAATAAGGGAATGAAAAGAGATTAAGGCGATACAAATTAGAAAAAAAGAAATGAAACTATCTCTATTTGCTGATGATATGATTGTATACATAAGTGACCCACAAAATTCTTCCAAGGAATTGCCACGGCTTATAAACACCTTCAGCAACATAGTAGGATACAAGATTAACTCAAGGAAATCAGCAGCCCTTCTATACACTAAACATAGAAGGGCTGAAAAAGAAATAAGGGAAACATTACCCTTCATAATAGCTGCAAATAGTATTAAATACCTTGGAATAACTATAACCAAAGAAGTAACAGACATATTTGACAAAAATTTTAAATCACTGAAGAAAGAAATTGAAGAGGATATCAGAAAATGGAAAGCTCTCCCATGTTCCTGGATTGATAGGATCAACATAGTAAAAATGGCAATTCTACCAAACACAATCTACAGATTCAGTGCACTGCCCATCAAACTCCCAACACAATATTTTTTGGACCTTGAAAGAACAATACTCATTTTCATTTGGAATAACAGGAAAGCCTGGATTTCCAAAACAATTTTACTCAACAAAAGAACCTCAGGAGGTATCACCATCCCTAACTTCAAGTTATACTATAGAGCTACAGTAATAAAAACAGCCTAGTACTAGCATAAAAACAGACTTGTGGATCAATGGAATAGAATTGAGGATCCAGACATTAACCCCAAACCTATGAACACCTGATCTATGACAAAGAGGCCCAAAACATTTAATGGAAAAAGGATAGTATATTTAACAAATGGTGTTTGCATAGCTTGATGGAAGTGTGTGGAAAAATGCAAATAGATCCAAGCCTGTCACCCTGCACAAAACTCCAATCCAAGTGGATCAAAGACCTCAACATAAACCCAGCCACTTTGAACTTAATACAAAAGAAAGTGGGAAATACACTTCTACAAATTGGCACAGGCGACCACTTCCTAAATATAACACCAGTGGTACAGACACTAAGACCAACAATCAATAAGTGGGATCTCCTGAAGCTAGGAAGGTTCTGTAAAGTCAAGGACACTGTCAATAGGACTAAACGACAGCCTACAGATTGGGAAAAGATTTTCACCAATGCTACAAGTGGTAGTGGACTGATCTCAAAGATATATAAAGAACTCAAAAATCTAGAGCCCAAAACCTTGAATAACCCAATCAAAAAATGTGGTTCAGATCTAAAAAGGAAATTCTCAGCAAAGGAATTACGAATAGGGATTAGGCCTCTGCTCTTGCCTGCTGCTTTTGCTTGATTTTTTAATTATTAAATAAGGGGGAGCTGTAGAGAACAGCCTGCTGCTATGCCGTAAAGATGGTGCTGATTTCGTGCCTCCATCCCCTGTGGGTGAGTGCTCTCTCTTGATAAACAGCTCCTTATTTTGCTTGAGCCTGAAGAGTGGTTTTCCGTTGTGTATGTGGACCTATGAGCTGTGCCTATGTGGCTTATTGGAATTTGATGCCCTGAGAGTATTTATTTATTGGGCATGGTTTCCCGGGAAGAGAAAGAAAGAACCATTTGTAAAGGTCCTGAATAAACTGCTGAAAGAAGATCCTGAGTGTTGCACTTTCCTTGCTGAGTGGTTGAGCGCAACAATGGAGTACTACTCAATAGTAAGAAAAAATGATATCCTAAAATTTACAGGCAAATGGATGGACTTGGAGAATATTTTCCTGAGCAAGGTTTCACAAACTCAGAAAGATAAGCAGGGGTGTACTCACTCATTAGTGGTCTCTAAACAAACAAACAAGAAAAAAGCCAAGAATGCCCAAGCTGCAAACCACAACCACTGAACAGCTTGGGATCACAAACACCCTGGAACACCTAACTCACTCTTGAGGGAGGGGGGACAAAACTGGATCTGCCAGGAGTGGAGACTGAACTAAGCAATATTGGGTCAGTGGGACCATTGGACTGTCTGCTGCCTGCCCAGGGAGGGGATGGGCAGTTGTGGAGAAGAAAAAATAATCTGATGTGGCAGGAGGGGAAAGGGACCTTGAATAATGATATACATGGATAGAAAAAAAAATGTCTGGAGACAAGAAAGATTAGGGGGTATGAGGACATTTCAGATGGTGCTAGTGTAAGCTCTTGAAAGAAGATCAATGTCATTCTAATATTGCTAACTTGTTGTGACTTTGAACTAGTCACTGAGGCAGCCTGAATAAATTTGTGTTTTCATAGACCTGGAGGTAGCCCAGGGATTTGTTAAGGCTTAACAAATTGAAAGGCTTAACAAGTAAGCAGATTTTTATGTTGTACCAATGGTCACATCAGCAACTTTGTAGTTTATCATAATGGGAAAGAAAAGAATTTTACCAATTTTATATTCATGTTAAGACACTAGATTTTTGTAATTAAATCTAACTGAAAAGTCCACAGAGAATTTACAGTATGTTTCCTTCTTTGAAATGAGTATTTTTTAGATGATACTTTGAAGCTTTGGTTTTATCAGAGTGGGCTCTGCCCCTCAAAGTCACATTGTGGCAATGTCTGTGGTTGTCGGTAGCTTCTGATGGCTGTTTGCAACACTGCTTTAGCTGTCTACATGAAGTAAAGAGGAATTTTTCTGGCTATTTGGGCAATATTAGGATATGTTTTATGAACCTCTCTTTGATAATGCAATACATGGGTGACTAAGTATAAATGTAATTGGAGAGGTTTCTTTCTTGTTTCTTGTGCTGTGACTTGAAGAAGAAAAATATGTGACCCTGGTTTGCTGTATGTGTTCTGGAAGACACAGAAGTGTCCAGGACAAGACAGATGATGTTCATCATCTACATTAAACTCTGAGGAACTAAAGAACTATGATTAAAAAAAAAAACTTAGATCATTTTCAGCTCAACAACTTCTTATATCTTTCTCACAAGAGGTGTTTTGGGTCCCATTTTTTCTCTTAGTTGTTGAAGGATTATTGTATAAAAGAAAACTTTTTCTTCCAGAATAAGTTGTCTTACCTTTTTATGATATATCAGAAAGCAAAGGCAAAACAAATATAGCATTTGTAAAAAGGAATGGTAGAAAATGTTCACTGTAGACAAAACTTTATCCCCCTAACTACATTTCTCTTGAAATAACTTTATTATATTTTTTACAAGAGTGTAAATTTGCACGTAGGATACAGGAGAACAAATTTATTAATATTACAAATAGAAATCATTTCCAAATATGTTAAATTTGTGTCTAAAGAATGTGAACATTAACTAAGGTGTAACTCAGAGAAGGGAAGTTAAACTTATTCCATTTTTAGGTCTATGTAATATAAATCAGAATTTGTATAGAATTATATCTTTATATTCAACACAAATATGATTAAAGTTATCTTGTCTATTATTTTTGTATTTCCAGGTATAAATAAACAATGCATGCCTACTAGGAGATAAATTTTTTTTCATGTAATACTTACAATCAATAACAAGCACAAAATTCTGGTAGACACGTGTCCTCAAATGGATGTAAATTAGAACCAGTTTTAAGTAACTTTTTTCAGGTGTTCTCCTTCAAATGAATTGAAGTCAGAATTCAAGTGAGACTGAAGCATGTTTGAATTTTTTTCAATTTCAAAATGGCTATATATCACCTTATTGCCAAGTCCTATTCCCTTTTCTGTCTATTTGGGTCTCATATTTGGCAATGAATTATATGCCAGACATAGGACTTGTTGATGATTTGAGTCCATCTGGGTCTCAAATTTGGCACTGGATTATATATATGCCAGACATGGTGTATTTTGATCATATAAATTTTCACTTCCTTCTGATACTGTTGTTAAAAGTTGAGAGAAATTATATTGACAGATACATAAAAATGCAAATTTGAACCAGATTTCAAATATAGTGTTCAAGTTATATTTAAAATTTTAAATTCTGTGATTCTATGCATGTATGAATTTAAAGATGAAAGTAAAGTAAATGATTGGCAAGGACAAACAAATGTCACCTTTATAGAAAGAAAATTAAGTTCTGAATTTATTTTAAATGGTTTATAAAATAATATGAAGAAGAGAAAGAAGAAACAATAATCAATTATGTAAAATATAAATGAATAAAAGGGCATGAACTGTCTTTAGAAGTTAATGTAGTGGAAGCATGCTCACTCAATTCTAACCAGATTGGTATGTTTGCATATATTTGAAGAAGGCTATGGATATTTAATTCAGTCCGTGATTTTTCTTCAGAAGGGCCTTTGATTCCCCAAGCTGGAGAGATCTGATGATGATGAAGTGAGTTGAGATTGGCTTTATGCTGAACAGTAGAAGACATTTTTATGAAAATATTTTGAAAACAATAGAATTTTAATAAAATACTAAACTCATAGAAGTAAATGAAACTTTGCATTGTGTTACATGTACTCAGAAAGAGAGATATTCAGAAGAAAATTAACCAAGAGTAAATGAAAGGTATACTGGTGACAGGCAAATGTTTCTGCAGTGAGATATCCAGATATATCTTTGCATACCTAAGGAAAGGACTGTGCTGGCACATAGTGTGGGTGAACATATGAGAACAAACAGCTGAGGTAGAAGGAGAAAAATAAAAAGTTAAACAAAGCAGAAATCAGTATCAGTGAATGCGTTAGAAGGTATTGTAATATAGACAGCAGGACAGTGTAAAGAGCACACAAGGTGAAGTAGGTAAGTACTAACAGTACTGCATTG
This sequence comes from Sigmodon hispidus, assembly GCA_004025045.1. NCBI lineage: Eukaryota > Metazoa > Chordata > Mammalia > Rodentia > Cricetidae > Sigmodon > Sigmodon hispidus. The sequence goes on along the minus strand of PVIH01000845.1, from coordinate 226,263 downwards.
TCTATGAAGTACTGTCAGTATCGCTTTGTCCATGAAAATGTATATACATTTTAAGGTGTAAAAACTGTGTTGAATGAATCTATAAGAAAGTTAAAATAGAATAATAACTCTTCCATATACTCACTGGATATTAGTGTCTAAATATTTGGTGTTGTATTGGTTTTGGTTTGAGGGTTGTTGATTTAAAATATTCATAATACACAGCTGTTGATGAGTAACTTTAAAAAAAAAATGTGCATCCACACTTCTTATGTTTTGAATACTTGGATGCACATAAAATTCTTACATTGAAGCTCAAACACCCCTCATGATGTTATTAAAGGATGAAGCCTCAGGGAAATTGATTAATTCATGAGGTCTCTGCCATCAGGGATGGAAGTAAGTTCCTTATGAAGAAAAGCCAAGTGAGGTTGATCACATCACCTCAGGCACTATATGGAGCGCAGAACTTGATTTTTTACTTAAAGCTCTCAGAACTGTAGGAAATAAATATATACTTTCCCTAGCCTGTAGTTATTCTCTTAAGGATATTTGAGTTAAATAAAATAAATTAATGATTAGAAGCCTTTTACTTAGCCAAGGTTGTTATAAATGTCTTGGGTTGATATTAAACTACATATTTGGTAAGTATTTCTTACCAAATTTTTACAGATGCCATCTTTAAATGTCAAGAATCATATGTACTACTCTTTTCCTTGAACATGGATACAAGACTTAGCTTCCCCAAATTTATGTGAATAAAGACTACGCAAGTACAGTGTTGTTCATCTGTTCACAACAGCACAATTCCCACTGATATAGACATAACAGCTCTGTTTTTAGAGGGGGAACCATGTAAACCTTGAACCTGTTCTGTAATCAGGAGTGTTATATTATTTTCAGAACTTTTGCAAGAACAGAGGTATTTAATATCTAGCATTGTATTTATGGAGGATAATGCATCTTAGTTTTGTAAGCTTACAGCATTCTCTGATTTAGTGTACACATTTCATAGCTAGAATTGATAAGGTGATTTCAATAGATATGTCCCCCATAGACTCATGTATTTGAAGGTTTGGCCCATTGTACACTACTAGGAGGCATGGTCTTTTTTGTATAGGTATGGCCTTGTTGGAGGAAGTGTCTCACTCTTAAGGCAGAGTTTGAAGCTACAGGAAGTATGGCATATACTCACTCTTTGAATTCAATATTATACTCTCAGCTTCTTCTCCAGCAATATGTCTGCTGGCACATTGCCATGTTCTGCCATGGTAATAATGGACTCTTAAAGTGCAATCCAGTCTCAATTACATCTTAATTTTTTATTTGTTTGTCTGTTTTGTAAGAATTGCTGTTGTCATGGTGTTAATTCACAGTAATAGAAACTTTAAGACAAGTGGAATATCTAATGTACATGAATATTTACCACTTATTTACAATTTTGAAAGTGAATATCAGTACTTCTTCAATATGACATGAGACTTACAGAAGATAAATATAAATAAAAAAGATGTAAAATTAATTGTTAGGTGGTAGGTCAACTTGAGGCATTATCTGGCCATAGTTACAGAAGTCAGAAATCCATTAAATCATTTTTAATTCACTTAAACGAATTTTAAAATTTATTCTGGGGCTATGATTTTAATTTCCAAATAAGTAATGTGAGATTTGTACTCATGCCATATCTTCAGTGAAAGCCACTGGTAAAAAAATAATAATTATTATTGTAGTTTGCTATGGGATGAACTTTTTATATACTGTGAATATGTATTATTCTCATTGGTTAATAAAGAGGTGGCTTGTCAATAGCTAGGCAGGTAGAGGTTAGATGGGACTTGTGGACAAAAAGGGAGTGTGGAGGAGAAGAAAGCTGAAGTTGCCAGGAGATGCAGAGAGAAGAAAGATGAACATGCTATGATGAAAAAGGTATTGCCATGTGATATAGCATAGATTTAAAAAAAAAATGTGTTCTTTAAGTTGTAAGAGCTAGTTAGTAAACATGCTATGCTATTGGTTAAGCATTTATAATTAGTAATAAGTCTCTCTGTGGTTATTTGGGAGTTGGCTGACAGTCTCAATGAAAAACCTACTTACAGTAGTTTTGGGGATTCTTTCATGTTTATAATCTGTTTTCTAATTAAACTGTAGGGCATTCAAAACTCTGTAAAATTATGAATATTATCTTTTTCGGAACTTTTACTTTATTGTTGGTGAACAACTAATTTTATTTTTAAAAGAAAATTTAGTAATTGAGAATGTCTTTGTGAATTACTTTCCAGCTTGGACAGCCTTTTTCACATTGGGTGCTTGTATGTGCTGATGCTAAATGCCATCTGAAGTGACAATGAGCAACACAGCTCAACACTGTAGTGGAAGAACTGCCTTGTCATGAGGCAGATAATGAAATTTAATATAAGTAAATATAAGAGTAAAGAGACTTCAAATTTTAGGCCTATTTAAATTAAATTTTTTGATTCAAAGTTAATGACTACAAAGAAAAAAATTTCATATAATTATAATATAATACAAAATATAATATAATGTAATATAATATAGTATACTATACTTTAATATACCTATTCCAGAAATGATCTGAGTTAGCCAGGGACAACTGTAATTAAAATTGTAATATCAAAAGAATTTACTATTAATAGAACCTTAAATCAAAAGGTCATTTAGTTGTATAAAAGAAAAAATACATGAATTATAAAACATACCATTATTTTTGTGATTAAAAGAAAGAAATCTCAGTTTTGAAAGCTGAAAAATAAATTGCAAAGATAAAGATACATTAAAATGATTGCTAATGTCAAACAATGCTAAAGAAAATAGAAAAAAAGATACTCTACTACAAAGAGAAACATGCCTTTCTGTGTTTAGTATTTGTTTGATTCTTTTAAAGGCCAAAATGGGCTATATACATTATGATATATGTTTAATAGGACAAATTAGGGGCTGGAGGGATGGCTCAGTAGTTAAAGATGCTAACTGCTCTTTCAAACAACCCAGGTTCAACTCCCAGCAAGCACATGGCAGCTAACAACTATCTCTAATTCCAATATCTGATACCCTGACACAGACATACATACAGAGAAAATGCCAATGCAAATAAAAAATAAATTTTAAAAAAAGAGGACAAATTAGTTTTGTATAAAACAAATTTTACAATTATATATAATATTTGCATTACAAATCCATTATAGTGAACAATAATAAAAAATAATGAAAGATATATAAGAATGTTTGCCCAAATATTTTATTTATTCATATATTAGCTATATAGTCACTTATAATATATAGTCTAGTTTCATTTCTGTTGCTATGATCAACATCATAATAAAAGGAATTTTAGTAAATGAAAAAATTAATATGCCTTGTATTTCCAGGTCAGAACTTATAACAAAAAGAAGATAAAACCAGAACTCTAACAGTTTGGCTTTGTATTTCACAAAGCATTCCTTCAGCCAAGGAATTCAGTTCATATCCAAGAAGAATAGAAAAAACCATGGTGATTGAGGTAAAGATTCTTACTGATTTACTGGCCAGCTCATGTTCAGAAAGCATTCTTGTAGTTCGAAATCACCAGTCTAGCAATGATGCCAATGGTAGTAGGCTCAGAATTCCTACATTAACACTCAGGATGATCTGCCACAGTGTAGTCTATATCCAATATGATCTGGGTAATCCTTCAATTGAGAATCCATTCTAAGGTGACTTTAGGATGGGTCAAACTGACAGTTTTCTGTTGGTAATATTTGTTTCTGTTTTGAGAAATGATGATGCTTGGAGATCAGAAGGCAGAATTAGACACTAATTATCCATAGAAGCCAGAAAGTGGTGGCTCACACTTTTAATCCCAGAACTTGGGAGGCTCATTTCTTTAACCTCAGTACTAAATTGTTGGAGACAGGAATATAAGGTAGGCGGGGACAGCATCTAGTCCCCTTTCAGTCTGAGAATCCATAGGGGTAAGAATTCTGTAGTGCCTGCTGCTCTGCTTTTCTGATCTTTCACCTTTCACCTCAATATCTGACTTCTTGTTTTTTATTGATAATACTAACTAGGATCATTGTATAATTATAGGTAAATAAGAAATATTCAGCATGTTTTCTTTACTCTGTATCATTAAAGTGACTTCTTCAGGCATATAGAATGCTATTACTTCTACATTATTGAGTCTAATCATCATGATAATATCATTACAGTTTCATGATATTCTTTCAAGTAGCAATGGAATCAATGTAATAAGTAGAGTTTATTCATTGTGAACACGAGACTAAGGAATGACATAATCTGGAAGCAGATTCTGAATACTTTATGCTACCCTACAATGTAATGATGACATGCCACAGACCCCTATTATTTCATTAATTTACACAACACAAGTCAATCCAGTGAGATTAGTGACCGAAATAGATAGCAGGGAGCACTGCCAGTAGATAAAACATATCAAACTAAGCCAAACTCACAGTGTTATTCAGTCAATAATCATATAAGAGATGGTTTTGAAGCTTAACTTCTCTCAGAAGTCCAGGAGCTGAATCTCTTGAGTATTTAATATTGATTTAATAATGTTTGTGATTGCTCTTGAGATATAGTACTTCCTCCACATGTACTTCAAAATAAAATATTACTTCTGCTTATTACTTCCTACCAGTATATGCTTGATGCTTATATGAGTATGCATATATGACTACATATTTTTGGTTATATGTGTATGTCTGTAATCATCTGATATATTTATGTTATGCCAATTAAATTGAAAATCTTTCTCCCCACAAAATCAATTGCTTATCTATCAAAATTCTGAGTGTTAGGTATGGCAAACTTTTGAGTTGTTGATTGGGGAAATCAAGTGGCCCTTAAAAGAATATAGTATATTGCTATTCTATTGATAATACCCAGAAAATTTAGGTAAAACACTATTGGTTAAAGGCACCATGTACTTCAGACAACAAGTTTAGAGAATGATCTGGATCTAATCTAGAAGGTTCCTCACTAAAGACTAATATTCATAGTATTCAGAGGGATCTACACAAGCTACCAAAGTAGAAAACCAATCAATAGTTCATGTAGGTATAATGATAATGAATCACAATGAGTAGCAAGTCAAAAATAGTCCAAAGGATGGAATAGTGCTGCTAAAATCTTCTGTGGGTTCTTACCAGCTACAAAATTGGATTAAAGTCCATTGAACAGAAAGAAATTTATGGCTGGAACTGTAAATTATCCAACTTCTCATGGATATTCATGCCATAAAACCTAGAAGAGAAATATCCAGTGCCAGGTTCTAAGTGAGTATAAATTCTGACTGAATTTTATATACTATTTAAACAGATGAGTGTAGCAATCATCCTTCATCAAAGAAATTTTGTCTGTGTTATACAAAGACCATTAATGAAAGCACAACTGCGGACCCCTAATTAGTACTTTTATACCAAAACATAGAAATGTAGGCTTGGAATGCAGTGGGAGAGAGAGTAGAAACTTTGGAAGCATCAAAGGGCCAGAATATCATTTTTTTTTTAGGAAGTAGTTTATTCTAACAAGAAAAAGGTTAGATCTTAAATGAAAACCAAATACCAATAGTTTACCAAACCAACATAATCTCTAAATGAATTTTAAAACTTAGCATTATACTCACAGATAAGTGTAGCACTCTTTCTGCATAAAAAATCTGTTCTTCTCAGAAAAAAAGAGATTGTTATAGCAAAGTACAAAAGGTTAAAAGGCAGAGACCAACTGACTGCAGGGTAATCAAATACAATGGATAAATCTACAGCAAACTCCTGCACCAAGACTCAGAAAACATTGTAAAAGAGAGAATGGAAAATTGTAAGAGCCAGGGGGCTTTCTGGGTGATGTTAACAAAGGCTATGTGGAGTCAAAGAATGCCAAAGAGATACTTTAAAGAACAGGGAGTTTTTTATTGCTACCCATGACTTTCTATCATTATTTTTCTTTTAAGCTGTAGTACCTTTATTGTTCCAGTCACTGATATTTTTGAATAGTTGATTTAGTTTAAGATAACTTAAAATAAAATGTTTTTTGTTCCAGTCTCTGTATACTTTGAAGTATAATTAGTAATACACATATTATTAAAATATCACCCATTTGAAAAACAGGGAATAAACTGTATATAAACTCTTTGTTCAGTATTTTATACAATATGAACCTGCTGAACTACAGCACCTTTTCCAAGATTTAGTACTCTTTTTAAATGTTATGATGCTTAAGCTAAGAAGGTGAAAGATAAAAATGCTCATTTTTGGGAAATGTATTTTCTAAGCAAAAAAAGGAGCAAGGAGAAATTAAAATATTGCCATGCATTGGTGACAAGTATTTTAACAGGAACAATGTAAAGCACCATAAAATGGCAGCACCATGAGTCAGGGAAACACTACTTGTACACCATATACTTGGCTTACTAATCATTCTGATGATTATGTATGATTTAAATTAGTAGTATTAGAAGATGACTTATTGGATTTGGCCAGAAGTGGAGACTGATCTAAGCATTATTGGGTCAGTGGGACCATAGGACTGTCTGCTCCCTGCCCAGGGAGGGGATGGGGAGTTGCAGAGAAGAAAAATGACCAGATGTGTTGGGAGGGGGAAGAGACCTTGAATAAGGATATACAGGGATGGAAAAAAAATTCAGAGGGAAAGATGAATACAAAGAAAATATAGGTGTAGCAATCTTATTTGTATTTCCACCCTTGATAAGCCATGCTTATCATTCTTATCCTCTGTATAGTTATTGTTAACTCTTCCACATTTTAAATTCTTTTAACTGTGTTTTTTTTGATAAATACAAAATAAAGAAGGAAAAAAAAAGAAAAAAAATAATTCTATATAAGCAAAAAAAAGATGACTTATTTTTATCTTCACTGTTTTATAAATTTGCATTATATAATTTTTTTCATGTGATTTTCAGAATATCTTATTCATTCAAAAAAAAAGGCTCTCAACACTGACTTTTGATTCTGTGATGGCTATTAATTCAGAGACTCACTTTCCAGTTCTTGTTCAGGATAAATCATCCATTAGTGTATAGCCTGAAGGTTTTCAATAACTTCAACCCCAAATGAAAGACAGAGGTATAACTAAGCTGAAACACTCAAACATCTGGCCTCTAGCCATGCACTTTGAGTAACATGAATCTTATTCAGCATACTTTCATCTCCTTTCTTGACAGTTTTTTAAAAGACAAAGATGGTCTGGCTGATTTCACATAGCAGTAAAAGGATGTATCAAAATTTCTAGAATTTCTCCCTAACTTTAATGCATTTCATTTAATCTAAAGAAAAATAGAGATAGTATTTAAAATTTTATATTTAAAAATAAAATGTTGAAAATTTTAGTTTTTTTAAAGGCCTTATTAGAAACTCTTCTTTGACTTATTCATTAGATGTCATTGTCAGGACCAAAAAACCATATTATTGACCTTGATATATTAAAAATAATAGCAATAAAAGTAGTAGAAATGATGGAAAATAACCCCAATTGCTGATTTTATGTTTCATAGACATTTAAAACCAAATAGGGAAGAGGCAGAGGTAGAATGCTGAAAAAAGTCTAGGGCACAGCACCTGTTTGCTCTGACTTTATAGCCCTTGAATTCAAAACTTTCAATTGTTGAACAAATATAATTCTACTTGAATGTGAGGTCATATGAATGTGAAATTTCCTTAGCTAACCCTTGGGGATAGAGACCAGAACCATTGTTCAATTCTCTTGTGCTAAAACTAGAGTTTTTGAATATTATTGAAAATAAGAGGAGCAATGTTAGACAAGACAGACCTCTTTTGTGGTACCAAAGGTCCCTCTTTGTCCTTACCACAGGGATGGGATTGAAATGGGTCCATTGATAGAAACCAAAAAAAGATTCTTAGGTGATGGTACTTTTTGAGACATGAGCTATAGGTAGAAACAACAGGTACTAAAAATATCATTCAGTGAGTGGTTTTGGAGAAGAGACACATGAGTAATCTAGAAAACATAAGAAATCACATGCCACAGAAATAAACAAAACTGAGCCAAACACATTTTAGGTAAAACATACTGAACCATGTATAGGACCAGGAGATGTGAAATAGTTTGATGAGCTCCTGTCCCATGGTCAGAACATCATATATTCTGACTTATTCCTCTCTGTGTGGATACCCAAAAAAATTTAAGAGCATGGGGTATGATTTATGTATTGATTTAAACATGCAAATAATTCAAGGGGAATGAATTTTCAAAATTAAAAAAATTAATAAAAGAACTTCCTGGATTATACTGAGATTAACAAAACAAAGAACAGTCTGTACATTCGTTCCTTAACTGAGGAGAATGGAAAGTTAGAACAGTTAGAGAGGGCAACCATATTTCCTTTGCATATTAGTCCAAAAGGTGGTGTTCTATGATCTCGAAAATGGTTTTTGACTTCTCAGTTCTAGACTACTTTGTCTTTATATCTGGTAATCTCTCTTAGTCTTTAGTTTTCTTTTTTATGAAATTCTAGATCTGAGGTTTAAATAAGGTTGAACTTTCATACCAAATAGACACTTTCTTATTATTTTTTGTTCTGCAGAAGCCTTGAATAGTCACTGTCCTGGTACTGTCACCTCCCTTTCCTTATCAGAACTGCTCTGTTAGGATAGAACTCAATCCAATTTGTATAATTTTCTTCCAAGTCTACTTCAAAATTATTCTTGCTACCTTGGTTGATTCTCTGCTGTTTCTTGCTGTGTCACGTATTGCTGGAGTCAAAGCAAACTTTATTGTTAGATTGTGCTACATCATTTAGACAACTTCCCTCATTATGAAACTGGTGCCCTTGAGTCTTGTGTGTATACAAACATCCCAAAACAACATCTTTATTCAAAATGGCACAGGTAGGAGACATTCCAGGTGATGGAGCAACTGGGTAATTACCATGAAACATTATGATGTCTGTATACAGATTCTAGCTTTCTAGCCCTGGAAAAGAATTATAAGTGTGCCTGAATGAGGAAGCATGAAAAAAAATTCACTCACGAAGAGTAAACAAGAGTCTCTTTCTAGGGGAGAAACTGATGCTCCCCAAAGATATAAAGTTACTGACTGAAACTTCCAGAGCTAATAGTCAACTCCCTTACTAGAGGCTGTTGGTCAAGAAGGTCCTAGTGGACCCCAAAGATAAAGACTTTTGCTATTGTATTTGGTTGCATTAAAGAATTGAATTTTAAGGCCCTACTGATGAATATGTTTTACAGGTTGGTTGCAGGACTTGGAAAAATAAGGCTAGGCCTGGACATGAATGGCCTCCTCTCTGTCAACTAGATCCTATAGTGGCAGATACTGAGGATGATGGAGAGGATTAAGCCCCAAAGTCCAAATCAGCTGTAAATCATGAGTGTGTTCTGATGAAAGTGCCAGGGAAGATGTGCCAGATAGCATAAGAATGGCATTAGTTGTTCTTCATAGAAAATTATCTGATTGACCATAAAGCCCACTGCAGAAGGAGGGAATTAACCCCAGGTGCTAGAGATTTAGGTCATAGGCTCCAGTAGGGAAGCTAAGGCTCTTTACTCATTGGTGTGCTATGCCTGTCAAATTGCATTTCTAAAATTAATTGTACAGAGGAGTCACTTGTCATCCTCACCCCATAACCATTAGTAAACCTCTTTAGAGTAAATGAATGTGCCTGTAGCACAGTGGCATAGTCCTCAGCCAGAAAAACACATTTCTATCTATGCCTTCCAAACTCAGGGACCTTTCTGGAAGCAGAGGTCAGAAAGGAAAGCATATAAGAGCTTGGGTGGAATTTTAAGTGGCTTAGTCCCATATATTGCAACATAATCACAGAATTGAAATATTTATTCAAGAAATTAGAGAGAAGCTCATAAGCCTCAGATTGTAATCAGAAGAGAAAAAAAAATGTCTGGTATTTGGGTAAACAGTTCAGAAGATTCTTTAGACCTGTGTTCTCACCACAATATGGTAGGTGTTGAATAATCCATGTTAATTAGCTTAATCTAGCCATTGAACAAAATATGCATATTTCAAAATAACATACTATATATTATAAATGCATACAACTCACTCAGCTAGAATATTAATGAGTGTTTAAAAATAAAAGAAACTACAATCTAGAAAAAATATACTTTAAATTCAAGGATTGGAAGAATTGGTGTTGGTTGAGTTTCAGTTCTGCCGAAATTAATTGATAGATTCAATGCAAACAATATCAAAATTTTCTAATAGTCCAAGTGGTATGGTACTACTGGCATAAAGAAGACTGAAATATTAAAGAAATAAAACTGAGAGCCCGGAAATAAGCTTACATACTTATGATCAGTAGATTATTTACATGTATGTTCATGTGTGTTCACATGTATGTGGGTGGACATGCATATGTGTACATGTGCATTTTGGCTAAAGGTGGACTTTTGTATGTGTGTGTTTCCTTGATCATTCTCCATTTTATTTACTCAGGAAAGGTCTCTCACTGAACCTAGAAAAATGACTTGCTAAGACTCTTCCCCCCCTGTTCTCAGAGCTAGGGATAAAGTAAAGTAAATAAGCACACCTAATATACATGAAAGAAAGCATTCATATACATAGAATAAAATTAATAAAAAATGAAAAAAATTAAAATGTGTATAGATTAGTGATTGTTCAAAGCAAATGATCATTCTGGTCTCCCATGTGTACATGACTGAACTAGTTCTCAATGGTAGAGCTGTATGAAGGTTTTATAATGACAATTAGGGTGGTTATCAATTTGATTATAGGGGAAGGCCAGCTTAGGCAACCTCTCCAGCACATGTAGAAATCCATAGCTACACACTGGGTCAAGTTCCCAGTTCAGTTGAAGAGAGGGAGAAGAGATTTTATGAGCAAAGGAGCCTAGATCATAATGAGGAAACCCACAGAGAGAGCTGACTTGAGATATTGGAAAGGTTAGGGTTAGGGTTAGGGCAGCTACAGGAACCTGCAAGGGACTGAACTAGGCCCTCTGAATGTGGATGACAGTTGAATGGTGTGAGCAGTTTGTGGGGACTCTGGTAATGAGACCAGAATTTATTTCTATTGCTTAAACTAGAGCCCATTATAGCTCATTCCTTACAGAGGAACACTTTGCTGAGCATTGGTACTGGAGGAATGGGCTTGGTCATACTTCAATTGGATGTCGCAAACAGCACTGACTCACCCTAGGGAGTCCTTACCCTCTCTGAGAAACAGATGGGAGGATGAGGTGGGAGGAAGGTAGAGGATGACAGGGAAGAGGGGAGAAAGAGGAAACAGTGGCTGGTATGTTTAAAAAAATCCTTTTAGATCACACACACACACACACACACACACAAACACACACATACACACAGAGTAGAGCTACCTGCAAGTGTAAACTTTGTAAAGACATTCAGGGTTAAAGCTTTTCAGAAGTCCTATCTTTTGTTAGAGTAGATTTTCTTGTAATGCAACTGCTTTTGAATTATTCCTGTTTCTTGTAAAGAGCCCCTCACCTATACTTCTGTTAGCAACCCACTTCCCACAAAACTCATTGGCTCACTAAAGTTGGCACAATTGTTATTTTTTTCTGCTGTAAGCTCCCTTTCTGTGTTGAGTAGAACTGAATGTTGGATCTCCCTGGGAAAAGTCTGTCCCACAATGCACAAAGAGCTGGGAACACAAGTTTACATGTAGCAATGTATTAAGTAATAATCAGTGATACTCAAAATGTTATAAATTCAAAACATCTTCTGTTACCCCTCTGGCGAGGTGCAATTACATATGTATATATATTATTTTATTACTATATATAGTAGTATATAATATTTATTATATACTTGTATATAATATAAGTATTATAGAATCCTTTTTATGTATTACATATACAACACACATGTATAATATATGTAATAGCTTGTGACCAAAGGAAGAGCAGAAAATGCAGTGTCTTTATGTATAGTACATATACATATACACACACATACATTTACCACCTGAAACATTTGCCCCAGGGGGGGATTCACTAGCACCACATGCAGATGGTGATGGTAAATAGTTTAAAGATAATTTTACATATTAGATTTATTTAAAATGACTATGTTAACTCCATAGTTACTGTATGAATAAGAGGAGCAAGAAAAAAGAAAGAATAAGAAAAGGAGTTTAAAATTATTTTCATCTTTTGTAAATTCGGGCTGACTATCAGAACTGACTATAGCCTCTTGTAAGTGATATAACTGATAGAGAATTCCTGTATGTTGAAACTCTTAATGGGCTAGCACAAGTTTTTCATATACCTTAATGGAAAGAGCCATGAAAACAAAACAAAACAACAAAAAAGTATTATGTGTAATCCCACATTATTTGAGCAATTAAGAAGAGTGAATCACCTGACATGGTAGACTCTGGGAGTCATAACAACCCTCTTCCCAACTGGAACATTCAATATACTTTAATAATATGTAGTTACTTGATATTCTCTTTTCTTTCTTAGTAACTGTGTTTGATTTGCAAACACATTTGTCATCAATTCCAAATAGTTTCAGATAATTTATAAGCCCCTGATCATCCTTATTCTCAGGTTTGTGGGTTAGTAAGACCTCTGGCTTCTGGATTCTAATTGAGATTGGTGATTCATTGTTTTCTGATATGCTTTTCCAATTTTAGGGACAGACTTCTTTACAATGCAAATTTCTCAGCATGATCCCTTTTTCTCCTGGGAAGCCAATACAGTTGAACATCTGTGCTCATTAAACTCCACTCTTCCTTAGAATAATGGTAGTACCTACTTTTCAAGGGAGCATTAGAGCACCAAGTGCTATTATTTCAGAAACAAGTTATTTTATTCTTCCTGAAACATTCATTTGTTCTTCTAAGAAACACCAGGTTTCTGTACTATGCTGTGGCTAGTATGGCTGCAAAAGAGAAAATGTCAGACCCAGGAGAATACACAGCATGTTAAGGAAGTGCAGACTGACTGATGCTGAGAGGCACATGCAGGAGGGAGGTCTCACCAAACACTTTGGGATGTTGGAAAGATGATTAACTCCGCTGTGGGGCACATGCGATTCTGTCATGAGCTTCCTAGAAGTTCCTTTATGTCTGAAGTCCTCATTCTTCCTCAGGCTGCCGTGAGCCCTTTGGCAGTAGATCTCTTCAGGAGTACACAGTCTCGCTGCTTCCCGGTGAAGGCAGCTATCCAAATCTCTTTAGAACCTATTTCTTTTCACTAAGGTGGGCATCCATGAATCTTCTCCTGGTTCTGGACTACTAGAAAGACATTTTTTTGGCCTGTTTTAATTATATTACAGTGATTGCTTATCTTACAAGTATTATTTTCTTCATTTTTTTACAGACATTGTGGCTAAGAAGCATAACAACTGTACATCCTATATTTATACAAAGAAATACAAGGAATTTGCCAATACCAGCATTAAAGTAGAAAAAACCTGCATATTATTTAAGAGTGTTTCCAATAAAGAGACAGGACTATTATGTTTTGTGAGGTACTTGATGTGGGAAAAATCAAGGTTCAGTATTTCAGGACAGTGCTGTGCTTCATATGATGTGTAGCAAAGTTTGGAGATAATGCCATAATAAGTAGACTGCATGTTCAAATATAGGAGAGTGCCTGTGTTGAAGTCAAAGAATTCTCACTAGGGTATTTTCAGAGGCTTTAAACAATGAGGTGACAAAAATGCATTTCTTTAGGGAGGTAATTGTTATAATCAGGCTGAGAGAAGATTGAAGACAGAGAGATCTATGATGAGATATCAGTCAGAAAGGTTTACTGTCAGATTACACTGAAGAAAGCCAAAATAAAAGAAGGGTACTTATGTTAAAATATCTGCAAGATTTGATGAATATTAATTCATCAATTATCTACTAAAGAAGGCAAGAGAGGGTTTCCAAAGTAACGTGAAATCTTAGTCATACCATTAGAAAATTTATTGTCAATGATGATACATGCAGGAGCAAGTAAAATGATTTTGACTATGTACTTATATGATCACATTTTATCACACAACCCAAGGCTAACAATGTCAGAAAAACAAAATTCAGAAATTGTCAAGATGCAATAAAATAATTTATTCAAAGCCTTCAGGAAAATGCCTGGCCCAGAGTAAACACCCCATTTATTTTCTTGAGAACTAAGTGGAGCTTTGTATATTGATTTAGAAATGAACAGGAATATGTGCTGCTAATAATCTCTTGTCTCTTTGAACAACCTGAAAATATGTAATGAATTTCCACATAATCACTGGCACAATTTTAAAATTAACACCCAAACAAAACTCTCAAACGCAATCTTGTGTTTTATTTTTAAACACTTGTTATCTCTACTCTTTTCCAGAGTCATGTAGCATGCATGGGAAATCAATAGCATGAAGCAAGTAATTCAGCAGGCAGTAAGTCAAGGACAGCCTCTAATTCTTCTCTGAACAGGATCTGGTGCTCTAGCAGCACTCAAACATAAAATGCAATATTCATTTTTCCTCAGCTAAAAATATTTGAAGTTTTAAAGTGTCATTATCAAACCCAGACAGTCAATATTTGATATTGTCTTTTAACAATAATAACCAGTTTTCACTTATTATAGCTTGCGTTCCAGGGACTAAATGAAACACTTGATAAACATCTCTCTGACCCCATTAGTACATTTACAGGGTTCTTTTTAATGTCTTTAGAATCACTCCTAAGCTTTGAAAATTGAATACTTGGCTCTAAGATGTGCAGAAGAGATGTTGTTGGTAGAACATTATTGGGGACTCTAGGATTTAAACTTGGCTAAACAAGTCTTTCCTGAAAATCTCTCTGACAATCCAAGAAGCAGTCTGGATGAGAATAATATTTGTACCTTTTGCTGAAGGATTCCCTGGATTGCTCTTAGAATTCATAAAAGCATCAGTTAAAAAATAGTTGATTTGTTAAACATGGCAATTATTTGTTTTTTTTTTTTCACTGACACTTCATTCCGGCCTGGTCATGCATAGTATGACATTTTTCTGTGAAACAGGGACAGGATAATAGTTGGATTAGCTTTTGGAGAAAAGTAAACAGATAAAGCCTGAATAAGGCAAAAAAAAAAAAAAAAAGAAGAAGAAGGAAAGAAAAAAGAAAAAGAAAAGAAAATTATCATCGCACAGATGAATCTTAATATATTATTATGAGTGATTCTTTTCATTTTTTGTTTAAGAATGAAATACACCTGTTCCATTTTAAGATAAATTATCAGTGTTTCCCCCCCACCCTAGTCTATCGTAGGATAGGTTCTTAGTTGTCCAGACCAGTGATATACAACTTTATGGCTATATCCTTTTCATACAGTGAAATTGCCTTTTAAACAATACAGTAGCAGCCATAATGAACACAGAGTGGATCCACTTTATAAGCTTCCTAGTTGTCTAGGTATGTTTAGTCAAACAAATGTTCATAGCTATGATGTGGTTCTTTGGCATGCAAAAGAAATATTAGTGATAATTAAGGTATTGCTTAAAAATAGTAGGAATTTAGATGTTTGTCTAAGATACTCACAGTAACATTTATTAATATAATATTGGTAGTTAACTTACTTTGATAGGAACAAAAGTATCCGCAAATATGGAAAAAGTATAAAGTTTTTCATGGCTCTATTTTAATCTGTGCCTAGAACACAATATTAAATGTAGGTCACCAGCAGGTGAGATTTATTATTATGCCAAATATATATATATTAGAATCTTTTAAATCTTTGAGAAAATGTTAATTAACATTAAGGTCCAAAAAAACCCTCATCATTTTTAAGAGGTGCTCACATTAATTTTTTTTATCAATTTCATATATTTTGTTGTGTTCATGTCTGCTTAATGAGGTTAGACTTACACAGAGTTTTAAAATTAATCATGTTATCATGGGTTAAGTTATACATGAATTAATAAAACATTGAATAGCTTCTTAAAAACTGTGACTAAACTCAAAAGCAGCATGATAATCATTATCATTGATGTTCTAACACAGACAAGATAAATGTAGTCATCTCTAATCAAAAAATAAACACAAATAAAGAATTGTCAGTCACATTCTATGCATCCAAATAAAACTACAAAAAGCAAATGTGGTAATGCTTTTTCCTTAAAATTTCACAGAATAAAGTAATTGTTTTTTTTTTTTCTGCTAAAGATCTCAAAATGACAGGTTCCTTTTACTAATGGATCACATTAGTAAAATGTAAAATTCAAAGCTGAATGTACTGATTTCCTCTAATACCACATTAAGTATGATTTTAATAATGCTTCTTGCACGTATCTTATATATTCCTCAATGTTCAGTGGTTCCATCACAGGTTGCACTACAAATCACTTATATCTTTCATCTTGATTTTTATCCATAAATTTTTAATACACTTTATTACATTACCTATCTTTCTATGGCAGGGTCATAAATGCATTTTATATCATAGAGACAAATTTATAAAAGTAATGCACAAGAAGAGATAAAGTATGAAAGCAGTAAATGTTAGAAATGCCCATCTTAAGGCTAGATATACAAGTAGGAGCATCAATATTCATTAAATAGGGAAAAGCCTTTAATCTGCCCCAGTAAAGTAGTTTTACAATGAAAATAGCTTATAGTTTGCCTTATTTAATGTTCTAATGCTGTGAAGAGACACCATGACTACAACTCTTATAAAAGGATGCATTTAATTGGGTTTAGTCTTCTATCACCATGGTGGGAGCATGGCAGCAAGTCACGCAGATATGGTGCTGGAGAAGTAGCTGAGGCATCTAGATCCTCTGGCAGCAGGAAGAAAGAGCCACTGAGCCTAGCTTGGGCTCTTGAAATGTTAAAGCCCATACCCAGAAACAAACTTCTTCCAACAAGACCACAATCCTAATTCTTTCAACTAATTCGACTAAATATTGAAATCTATAAGCCTTTGTTGGCCATTCTCATTTAAACTACAATATTACTATTTTGTTTAGAAGTGCTTTGATGTACATTATTTTGTGAATTCTCAGAACCACTCTGTGATACAGAACAGAAGCTATTGTTTCCTTTGTTGCTCCCGACACTTTAGTGTCAAATACATATCAAAGAATGCAGTTTCTCTAAAGTAGTATGATCAGAAAGTATGGAATTCAAGATGTGGAGGAGGGCTCTGATTTCAGGATTTGTCATTTTGCTTTGAAATTGCACTAAATTCAAAGTTTAATGAACACACATGAACCAAAAATTTAAACTTCCATTCTTTTTTCTCCTATAAAATTTAATATGTAAATATATTGACACAAATGCATAACTTGAATTATGTTACTTTGAATGACTTGAAAGATGAGTAAATGAGACACATCCTTCACTTAATCATTTCTGATTTTTGTCCTTCTATCATCCTTTTGAAAAACTTGGTTTTTCTACTTGGTTCATCAATGTAATGATGATGTTTTACCTACATTTGAAATTGCATATAGTGACTGAAAATGATCATTCGACCAGATATATTTCTGGTAATTTTCAGCACTCCATAGATAAATATTTATTAAAAATAATGTGACCACATAATATTATAGGTGATGGTGGTTTAGAGATGTACTAATCAATAGTAACAAAAATAAGAACTCAGGAAGAAACTTAATGCCAATTAACAGAATAAGACTTTTAGGGTCTCTTCTAGGACCTGTGATCTATCCAGCCACATAGGTTTTTAGCCAAATTAAAGGTATCACGTATGAGTTTCATCTGTTGGAGAAGGTTTTAAATTTAATAATAAGGTGGTTACATACCTTTAAAACATTCAGGTTGTTCTAACATCAGTGGGTATATATTGCCAGGTATATATTATTATTATTATAGCTTGTAGGTTTCATAGCTTATTATTTTGGTTTATTGATCTTCTCTCCTGGTAGTATAAATACAATCATCAACCACCATGCCAACTAATCAGCATGAAAGGTGATGCTAGGTTTTAGCTTTATTTCTGTATGCCTTATAAATCAAATATGGTTTCTTCAGAAATGTGGTCTTGCCATCAATTTTTTAAAGTATTAATGAGACCCATATCAAATCCAATAATATTTTGTTGGAAAGTCTATGGAATACAATTAGCCAACAACCTAAAAAATGCTATCCCATTCCTAGCATTAGATTTTTAGTTTGGTAACATTTAGTGTTTGAAAAGGCAATATCTTCCTATTACGGACAATTTCATTCATATTTCCTTCATATATACTAATACTTAGAAAGCTGCTACATTTGTGTTTATTTAGTGATTTTATATTATGCACACCCTCAAATTCAGTTATCAGTCCTCTCAGATTCATATCCACACTTATGATATCCCAATTTACAAAAATGTTCATTCAGGATGCAGGGCCAGATGCTGACTGCAGAGCATGTCCCATTGCATTCTGTAGCAGGCAGAGATAAACTCTGCTTGCCATGGTCCCCCCAGTTGCTGCTGCGAGAATTAGCATGGCTACCCACCCCCAAGTGAGCGAACAACAGATAAGGACTAGGGACCCTGAAAGACAGACTCAGACCCCACCCAAAGGTGAGGAGGGGTCAGAAGGCACAAGCTCCTATATCTGGCCCAGGGAGAGTTGAGCTCCAGTTGGTTCCAGTTCAGGTTGCAGGAACTGGTGCTGTCTACAAGCCTGTCCCAGCTCATTCTGTAGCAGGCAGAGAAAAACTCTGATTGCCACGGTTCCTCAAGCTGCTGCTGAGGGAGTTTGGACAGCTGCCACCCCAACTCCAAATGGTCAAACAGAGAAAGACTGAAGACTTGAAATTCAGTCCCCTGCACAGTACAGAAGTAGTAATTGAGCAGACCTTTTCCTCAGAGGTCACAGGAGGCTTAAAAGCCCGAGTGACACAACTGACCAGGAACCACCTAATCGTGAACCACTAAAGCCATGGGCAGATGCCAGTGCAAAAACTTACATAATAGTATAAAGAACAACAAAGTAACTCCAGAAGAAAGTGGCAATACTACAAATACAAGACTTGAACTGAGAAATGAAGAGGAAACAAAAGGAAGAAACACCAAAAACTCCTTTTTGATGATCATCAAAGCTCTCAAAGAAGATATGAAAAATAACCTTAACGAAATAGAAGAAAACACAAACAAAAAATTGGAAGAGATGAACAAATCTATGAAAGAAACATGCCAGGAAATAAAAGCTGAAATAGAAGCAATAAAAAAGGCACACAATGAGGCAAAGATGGAAATAGAAAACCTGAAGAAAAAAGCTAGAACCACAGATACAAGCATAACAAACAGAATTCAAGAGATGGAAGATAGAATCTCTGAAGTGGAAGACGCAGTAGTTCAAATAGATATATCAGTCAAAGAAAATAGTAAAACTAAAAAGCCATGACTCAAAATGTTCAGGAAATCTGGGACACCATGAAAAGACCTAATTTGAGAATAATAGGAATAGAAGAAGGAGAAGAAAACCAGCTCAAAGGCAAAGATAATGTTTTCAATAAAATCATAGAAGAAAACTTCCCTAACCTGAAGAAGGAAATGCCTATAAACATACAAGAAGCTTACAGAATACCAAATAGATATGACCCCCCAAAAAAGGCACTGTGCCACATTATAATCAAGAAACATACAGAACAAAGAAAAAATTCTAAGAGCTGCAAAAGAAAAGAGCCAACTTACATATAAAGGTAGACCCATCAGATTAACACCTGACTATTCAATGGAAACGATGAAAGCTAGAAGGGCTTGGTCAGAAGTTATACAGAGGCTAAAAGAGCATGCCTGCCAAACTAGAATACTATACCCTACAAAATTATCAATCACCATAGATGGAGCAAACAAGGTATTTCAGGACAAAGTGAGACTGAAAGAATATCTATCTACCAATCCAGCAGTACAGAGAGTATTAGAGGGAAAACTACAACCTAAGGACCGCAGATACACCAACAAAATCACAAACAATCAATAATTCCACAGAAGAATATTCCAGAGAAAGCAAATACAAACAAGTTACCACCAAAAATGACAGGAAATATGAATCAATGGTCACTAATTTCCCTTAATATCAGTGGACTCAACTCTCCTATAAAACGCCACACACTAACAAGATGGATACAACAACAGAAGCCATTCTTCTGTTGCCTACAAGAAACACACCTCAACTGCAAAGACAGACACAGGCTTAGAATAAAGGGTTGGAAAAAGATTTTCCAGTCAAATGGTCCTAAGAAACAAGCGGGGTTGCAATCCTAATATCTAAAAAAGTAGACTTTAAGGTAAAAGCAATTAAAAGGGACCAAGATGGTCACTACTTATTCATCACAGGAAAAATTGGTCAAGAGGAGATTTCAATCCTGAATATTTATGTCCCTAGAATAAGGGCATCTACATATGTTAAAAAAAAAAAAAAAAAAAAAAAAAAAAAAAAAAAAAAAAAAAAAAAAAAACAAAACAAAACAAAAAAAAAAACACTGCTACAGCTCGAATCCCACATCAATTCTTACACCCTAATAGTGGGAGACTTCAATACCCCACTTTCAACCATGGATAGATCAACCAGACAGAGACTCAACAGAGAAATAAGGAGTCTAAAAGAGGTTATGATGCAAAAAAGTGGAAATAATCCCTTGTAACGTATCGGACCACCAGGGCCTAAAGTTAGAGTTCAACAACATCAAAACCCAAAGAAAGCCGACCAAATCATGGAATCTAAACATCACTCAGCTGAACCACCTCTGGGTCAAGGAAGAAATTAAGAAAGACATCAAAGTCCTCCTAGAATTTAATGAATATTAATCCACAATGTCTCCAAACTTGTGGGACACAATGAAAGCAGTCTTAAGAGGAAAATTCATAGCGCTAGATGCCTATATGAAAAACCTAGAAAAATCCTACACTAGAGACCTAACAGCTCAGCTGAAAGCTTTAGAACAATTAAAACATCTAGAAGGAGTAGACTGCAAGATAATCAAAATTAGAGCTGAAATCAATACAATTGAAACAAAAAGAACGATACAAAGAATCAATGAATCTAAGAGTTGGTTCTTTGAGAAAGTTAACAAGATAGAAAAGCCCTTATTCAAACTAATCAAAAAATGGATAGTGTTCAAATCAACAAAATCAGTAATGAACAGGGGAATATAACAACAGACCCCAAAGAAATCCAGAGTAATCAGATCATATTCTGAAAATCTGTATTCCACAAAAATGGAAAACCTAGAAGAAATGGAAAGCTTCCTGGATAGGTACCATCTACCAAAATTAAATGAAGATCAGATTAATTACCTAAACAGGCTGATAACACTTAAAGAAATTAAGCTGTCACTAAAAACCTCCCAAAAATAAAAGCCTTGGTCCAGATGGTTTTAGTGACGAATTCTACCAGACATTCAAAGAAGAATTACTACTGTTACTCCTCAAACTATTTCACACAGTAGAAACTGAAGGAATATTCCCAATTTTCTTTTATGAGGCCACAATTAAATTAATAGCAAGCCACTCAAAACCACAACAAAGAAGGAGAATTACAGACCAAATTCCCTCATGAATATTGATGCGAAAATTCTCAACAAAATTCGGGCAAACCGTCTACAACAATGTATAAAAGATATCATCCACCTTAACCAAGTAGGCTTCATCCCAGAAATGCAGGGCTGGTTTAACATACAAAAAACTGTAAATGCTATCCATCATATCAACAAACTAAAGGAACAAAATCACATCATCATATCCTTAGACGCTGAAAAAGCCTTTGACAAAATCCAACACATCTTTATGATTAAAGCCCTGGATTACAGGGAGAATACCTAAATATAATAAAGGTGATACAAGGAGCCAACAGCCAGTATCAAACTTAAGGGAGAAAAACTCAAAGCAATCCCATTAAACTCAGGAACTAGACAAGGATGTCCTATCTCCCCTTATCTATTCAATATAGTTCTCAAAGTTTTAGCTAATGCAATAAGGGAACAAAAAGAGATTAAGGGGAAACAAATTAGAAAAAAAGAAGTGAAACTATCTCTATTTGCAGATGATATGATTGTATACATAAGTGACACACAAAATTCTTCCAAGGAACTGCTACAGCTGATAAACACCTTCACCAATTTAGCAGGATACAAGATTAACTCAAAGATATCAGTAGCCCTTCTATATACTAAAGATAGAAGAACTGAAAAAGAAATAAGGGAAACATTACCCTTCATAATAACTGCAAATAGTATTAAATACCTTGGAGTAACTATAACCAAAGAAGTAACAGGTCTATTTGACAAAAATTTTAAATCACTTAAGAAAGAAATTGAAGAGGATATCAGAAAATGGAAAGCTTTCCATGTTCCTGGATTGGTAGGATCAACATAGTAAAAATGGCAGTTCTGCCAAAGGCAATCTACAAATTCAATGCACTGCCAATCAAAACCCAATACAATATTTTTTGGATCTTGAAAGAACAATACTCAATTTCATTTGGAATAACAAGAAAGGCTGGATTGCAAAAACAATTTTACTCAACAGAAGAACCTCAGGAGTTATCATCATCCCTGACTTCAAGTTATACTATAAAGCTACAGTAATAAAAATAGCTTGGTACTGGCATAAAAACAGACTTGTGGATCAATGGATTAGAACTTAGGATCCAGACATTAACCCAAAAACCTATGAACACCTGATCTTGGACAATGTGGCCCAAAACATTCAATGGAAAAAAGATAGTATATTTAACAAATGGTGTTGGCATAGCTGGATGGAAGTGTGTAGAAAAAAGGCAAATAGATCTGAGCCTGTCACCCTGCATAAAACTCAAATCCAAGTGGATCAAAGACCTCAAAGTAAACCCAGCTACTTTGAACATGATAGAAAAGAAAGTGGGAAATACACTTCTACTATTTGGCACATTCGACTACTTCCTAAATATAACACCAGTGGCACAGACACTAAGACAAACAATCAATAAGTGGGATCTCCTGAAGCTAGGAAGGTTCTGTAAAGCCAAGGACACTGTCAATAGGACAAAACCACACCCTTCAGAATGGGAAAATATTTTCACCAACCCTACAAGTGATAGAGGACTGATCTCTAAGATATATAAAGAGCTCAAGAGTCTAGAGCCCAAAACCTTGAATAACCCAACCAAAAAATGGGGTTCAGATCTAAAAAGGGAATTCTCAGCAGAGGAATTACAAATGGCTGAAAGGCATCTGAAAAAGTGCTCATCATCTTTAGCCATCAGAGAAATGTAAATCAAAACAACTTTGAGATACCACCTAACACCTGTTAGATTTGCTAAGCTAAAAGGCACAGATGACAGCCTATGTTGGAGAAGATGCGGAGCAAGGGGAACATTCCACCATTGTTGGTGGGAGTGTAAGCTTGTTCAGCCACTTTGGAATGCAGTATGGCAGTTTTCAAAAAACTGAGGATCAATGTCCCCAAGGACCCAGCAATACCACCCCTGGGTGTATACCCTAAAGATGCACATTCACATTCCAAAGGTTTTAGCTCAACTATGTTCATAGCAGCATTATTTGTAATAGCAAGAACCTGGAAACAACCTAGATATCCCTCAACTGAAGAATGGATTAACAAACTGTGGTACATCTACACAATGGAATACTACTCAGCAGTAAGAAAAAATGATATCCTACAATTTGTAGGCAAATGAATGGACTTGGAGAATATCCTCCTGAGCAAGGTATCACAAACTCAGAAAGATAAGCAGGGGATGTACTCTCTCATTAGTGGTCTCTAAACAAACAAACAAGAAAAAAGGCAAGCATGCCCAAGCGGCAAACCATAACCACTGAACAGCTTGGGATCAGAGACACCTTGGACTGACCCTTCAGATCCCACTCCAACTATAGGAACACCTGACTCACTCTTGAGGGAGGGGGGACAAAACTGGATTTGCCAGTAGTGGAGACTGAACTAAGCATTATTGGGTCAGTGGGACCATGGGACTGTCTGCTGCCTGCCTTGGGAGGGGATGGAGAGTTGTGGAAAAGAAAAAATGACCTGATGTGGTGGGAGGGGGAAGGGACCTTGAATAAGGATATACAGGGATAGAAAAAAAATTCAGAGGGAAAGCTGAACACAAAGTAATTTTATGAGTAGCAAATTATTTGCATTATCACCCTTGGTAAGTCATGCTTATGATTTTTATTTTCTTTGTAGTTATTGTTAACTTAGCATTTTATATTCAATTTACTGTTTTTCTCGATAAATACAAAATAAATAAAGAGGTAAAAAAAGATTAGAATTGCAAAATCATTTTGGAGGATTGTTTTTCTTAATAATGACTAAGTGATCTGCCTTTTTTTTCTGGTTTTGATTTAAAACTTTTTTTGTCACATAATAGATCTGCTTGTTTCTTATTTCCCTTTGCTTGTTAAAACAATTTGACACACTTTAACTTGAGGCTGTCTGTGTCTATTGTTGATGTTGAAGTGTCTTATTGGATGGTGTAAAAAGATGGGTTTTTGTTTTCTATTGAAATATGGCAGTTTATGTCTCTTATTATAGAATTGAGATTGGTAATAACAGTAGCTATCAGAAATGATGGTTATTTTTGTCATTTTATTGTATATGTCATGTTTCTGGGAGCAGCTTTTGAAGAACTGTTCTGAAATTGTTTATTTAATCTCTGTGCCTATGTCGGTGTATTGGTCCTTCTCTGAAGACCAGAAGATTCCTTCCCACATTCACAGGAGAGCTGGCTTGGTATTCATACATTTCTTTAATCTGCTTTTAAAACAAATGTTTATATTTTTACTTAATTTTCTTTGGGTAGTTTTGTTAAACAGAATAGTCCGGGTTGACAATTGTGGTTTCTCATAACTTGCAAAACATATTTTCAGGCACCTTTAACTTTTAAATTTTCTATTGAAAAGTCAGGTAGTATTTTAACAGTTCTGCTTATATGTGAATGTATATTTGCCTCTTGAAGCCATTTCTTTTATGGCACTGTGTATTTGGTATTCTTGTAGGAGTATTGTACTTGGAAGAATATCTTTCTCTAAATTCTAATTTTTTCTATGATCTTATTGAAAATATTCTTACTTACTAATTACATTTATTCATTTATGTTACATCCTGACTGCAATTTTTCCTCTGTCCCTCCTCTCCTCCCCTTTTGTCCCTACACCTGTCCCCAAATTTATTTCTCTGTTTCTGCTCTATGGCATTCTTCTCCATCCTCCACACTCATAATATTAAACATAGGCCTTTAGATAATGTTCCAAACCTCTTCTATGTTCTGCTTGCAATTAAAACAAACAAACACACACCACCCCTAAAACAAAAGAAAATGATAACAACAAAAACATGTAATTGACCTTCACAGACTAATCCAATTCCTCTATCATATCTTTCAGCTCTAGTTTTCTAGTTTCTATAGGAGCCATTTTCTGGTGAGGAGTCCATTAAAGTTCTAAACATCCTATCAGATTGGGTTCTCTTCCCCAAGTATACTTCTTTGGTGTGTTGTAATTTTGAATCTTCTTTTATTTGTCAATCCATACTTTTACTTTTAATGAATATCCATATATTCTTTAAGTTGCTTAAACTTAGTTTTAATCATTTTGTGGTATTTCATTCATGTTGCTTTTATTAGTTGTCATGATTTTTAGATTTGTAACTTGCCATACTATGTTTTCAACCTTGTTTCTGTTTTTTCATTGAGGCTGCACATCTGAAATAGTTTATTGGATAAATTCTTACTTTCTGTATTTTAGTTTTTATTCAAATCATCTTTTTCTTTCATTAAAGGTATTTACAATACTCTAGAGAAGACTAAATGAGTTTACATTGGGTGGGAGTGCCTGGATTGCTTTTGTTTTTGTTTTTGTTGTTATTTTTACTGATTTTTTGATGTTCTTGTTCAGAAAGTTATGGAGCAGCAAAAATGGGTCCAAGCAATGGAAGCTGGAATTTCTTAGAAATGTTTTTTTTTTGGCTTTTAAATACTTTTTTTTTACTTATTTTTGAATAAAGTATCATTTTTTATCCATGTATCCCCTTGTTCAGACTCCCTTGGATACCTTGGAGCCCATTCCCTCCAGAGGAACACCTGACCCAGTCTTGATATTGGGATGAGAGGCAACCTGGATATCAGGTAGAGGGTACAAGATTCCACTTGAAATGAACAATTTTCCATGAGATATTTTATTTTTAATTATGTGTATTTGCATGGGGATAGGATTGCCTAAATGCAGGTGTCAAAAAAGGCCAGAAGAGATGGTTAGATCCCCAGGAACTACAGGTAAAGGTAGTTTGTGAGCTGATTGTCATGAGTGTTAGTAAACAAACTAGTGACCTCTGCAAAAGCAGATGTGTTCTTTACTGCTGAGGTACCTTTCTTATGTGTGTTTGTGTGTGTGTGTTTATGTGTGTGTGTGTGTTTAATTGATTTACCAAATAGTCGGTTCTGAGTCCTCGTAATGTTTTGTCAGAGTCACAAACTATAATAATTTGGGAAGAAAAAAATCTCCATTGTAAAAGTTAATTAAAACATATTATATGATTTTCACCAAAAATGTTTAAAGATGAAATGTATCACATTCACTATATTAACCTGTGGACATGACCGTAGGGCATTTTCTTAATTTCTAAATGATGGAAGAAGGCCTACCCCTCTGTGAAGGTAT
The DNA here is from genome assembly GCA_004025045.1 of Sigmodon hispidus. Classification (NCBI taxonomy): domain Eukaryota; kingdom Metazoa; phylum Chordata; class Mammalia; order Rodentia; family Cricetidae; genus Sigmodon; species Sigmodon hispidus. The sequence continues at coordinate 199,698 of PVIH01000845.1, read as the reverse complement.
CTCTCAGTTGTATAAGAAGACTAAGTCAGCAGAAACATGGGAAGTAATCCAGTCACCAGTATTCCTCAATGGTTTCTGCTTTATCCCAATTGCAGTCTTGAGGTTTTGCTCCAATTTCCTTCAAGAACTAACTTTAACCAATATGCCAAATTAACTCTTATTTGTAGCCAGAAGTTTCTGGCTAGTCTGGTCTGACATCTGCACCTGCAGACTTGCAGCCCCAAATAATCATATAAAAGCTTATATTAATTACAAACTATTTGGCTTATGACTCAACCAAGTCTTATTATGAGCTAGCACTTACAACTTAACCTATTTCTATTAATCTATGTGTTGCCACATGGCTAGTGACTTACCTATGTTTCATTATATCTCTCTGGGTTGGTAGCTCCCAGTGTCTCTGTCTGACTCTGCCATTCTTTCCCTTTATATATGTTTGTATTTTTTGTCTGCCTATAAGTTGCTTTGCCAGAAGCCAGAATAGTTATTTTATTATCCAGTGGTAATTTGCAGAGTACAGAAAGTGTGGTGGAATGTTCTGTATGCTGTAAATAAAGAACTGTGTTGGCCCATGCACGGCACCATAGAAGTGGGTGGAGAATCAGAGGCAGCCAGGTAGAAGGAGGGTAGAGTTAAGTCAGTCTCCATTCCACCTCCAAGAGGAACAGACATGTAAGAGGTACCGGCCAGCCATGGGCTGAGCCACGTGGTGGGAAGATTAATAGAAATGGGTTAATTTAAGAAGAAAGAGCTTGATTCTCAATTTTCTGAGAAACCGCCATATTGCATTCCAAAGTGGCTGAACAAACTTACATTCCCACCAACAATGGAGGAGTGTTCCCCTTGATCCGCATCTTCTCCAACATAGGCTGTCATCTGTGCCTTCCATCTTAGCCAATCTAACAGGTGTTAGGTGGTATGTCAAAGCTGTTTTGATTTGCAATCCAACTATAGGAACACCTGACTCACTCTTGAGGGAGGGGGAACAGGGCTGGATTTGCCAGGAGTGGAGACTGATCTAAGCATTGTTGGGTCAGTGGGACCATGGGATTGTCTGCTCCCTGCCTGGGGAGGGGATGGGGAGCTGGGGAGAAGAAAGGATGGACTGATGTGGCGGGAGGGGGAGGAGACCTTGAGTGGAGATATACAGAGATGGCAAGGGAGGTTCAAAGCAAAAGCTGAACACAAAGTAAATATATGTGTAGCAATCTTATTTGCATTGTCACCCTTGATGGGTCGTGTTTGTGATTTTTGTCTTCTTTGTAGTTGTTGTTGACTTGTCAGCATTTTAGATTCATTTTACTGTTTTTCTTGGTGAATCCAAAATAAAGAAAGAAAAAAAAAAAAAGAAGACAGAGCTAGCTAATAATGAGCATAAGACATAAGCCAAACAGTTTAAAGGATATAAGCGTGTGATTCATTTCTTTGGGGGACAAAAGCCTCCTCGAACCAGATTCCAACCACCACTACACACCAGGTCACAAACCTCCCGGACTCAAATGGCCTGGGAAAAACCTACTACAACAGAAAGATATTGTGCATCACTTATGTCCTCCTGGTGCTTTTGGTCAGTGCTTATCACCAAAGAAGCAAGCTAGAAGAACTCCTACACCTCTCCTTGTTTAATCCTTTTCAAGTCTGATGTTAGATACATGTTTGCTTATTTCTTTAACAGTTTCAGCAATGTATTTATTTATCTAAAGCATTACCATTTTAACAACCAACCAACCAACCAATATAAACATATATTGTAATGCTTTATATTTGTTTTTGGCATGGTTTTAAAAAGTTGGTATGTGTTTTGTATTTGAAATCTACTTTTATGAGGCTGGAGAGCTGGCTCTGTACTGAAAAATGTTTACTGCTTTTTTTCCATCTACATATTGTATTTAAATTTTTGCATTTTTTGTCAGAAAAACATTTTTCCTTTTTTATTTATATATTTATTATTGTACATCTTGCACCCCATCAAACTCTGTTATCAAGTTTGTCAGAATTATAACCACTCTTATGATTTCCCCATTTACAAAAATGCTCATTCATGCTGCTCTTTTACTTACTGGAGCATAATTAAACTCCCTGTGGCCAGACCCTTAAAGAAAACAAGTCTTTCCTCACCCACAACCCTGCCAGAGGCCATCAATGCAGAAGTGAGGCACTACGTCATTTAGCTATGTTCTAGTTGTCGTGTGTTCTTGTATCTCTCTCTTTTTTTAAAGTTCACTAATGAGTGAGTACATCCCCTGCTTCTCTTTCTGGAATTGCAATGTATTGCTCAGGAGGATATTCTCCATATCCATCTATTTGCCTGCAAATTTTAGATATCATTTTTTTCTTACTGATGAGTAGTACTCCAGTTTGTTAATCCATTCTTCAGGTACGGGACATCTAGGTTGTTTCCAAGTTCTTGCTATGAATATAGTTGAGCTAATACTTTTGGTGTGTGAATGTGCATCTTTAGAATATATGCCTAAAAGTGGAATTGCTAGATCCTTGGGGAGATTGATTCTCAGTTTTCTGAGAAACCGCCATACTGCATTCCAAGTGGCTGAACAAGTTTACACTCCCACCAACAATGGAGGAGTGTTCCCCTTGCTCGGCAACCTCTCCAGCATAGGCTATCATCTGTGTTTTTAAAGTTAGCCATTTGTAATTCGTCTGCTGAGGATTCCCTTTTTAGTTCTGAACCCCATTTTTTGATTGAGTTATTCAAGGTTTTGGGCTCTGGTTTCTTGAGTTCTTTATATATTTTAGAGATCAGTCCTGTGTCCCTTGTAGGGTTGGTGAAATTTTTTGCAATTCTGTAGGCTGTTGTCTTGTCTTATTGACTATTGCTCCCATCTACTGCAGGGGGTCCTCTGTGTAGATGCTATGAAAGTTAGATTGGTGTTTCTGTAAAATTTTTATCTGTAAAAAAAATTTTTATCTCTAATTCTTTGGCCTGCTCTTTGTACTCTTTTTTTTTTCCCTACTGTGTTTCATTTTCCTACCTTGATATGGGGGCCTTTGCATTGTCTTATTTATTTATTGTTTGTCCTTTTTGGCTCTTGTCTCTTAGAGGCCTGATCTTTCCTGAAGTGGAAATAGAAGGGGAGTGAATCTTGGAGAGAAAGGAGCTGGCGGAGAGAAGCTAGAAGAGGTGGAGCGAGGGTAAACTGTAATAATTACGTATTGTATAAAATAATTTTCAATAAAATGCACAACAACTTATAAAAATATTATAGTTATAATGTTTCATATTTCTAGAGAATATATATGAAACATGGACTCATTTCTGGCCAGGACCTCAGTGGAACTCTCAAAATTCACCTGATATTTTTCAGACCCTAGCAGTCTAAACCTGAGATCTGATAGAAAGGCTGTTCTTAGGGAAGAAAATCACAATTCCTACACTGAAACAAAATGAAGAGTAGTTGCTGTGAGTAGAATTAAGTTCTCTGACCTTTGAGTCTATGGACTATCTGTTCCACAGAAGTTTTCATTTTAAAGACATTATCAAAATTTTCATCTGGATTATATTCAGTATTATAATAAGCTTATTTATGTTAACATTCATTTTTTAGTGAATTTTTTTAAGAAGAGTTTTCAATTTAAAAGAAATCTTAATTCAAAACAAATTCTCCACAGTTATAAACAATGACAGAGAGAGGACTGAAGAATTGAAAACGGTTATTTTAAAAAATATTTTTCTCCTCATTGAAATATGAACATTTAATAAATTTTATTTCTATTTCTATGCCATTTGGGGAATGACACTATCTGGAGCCTGCACAATGTAACTCTCCTTTTTGTTTCCATTTTTAATGAAGTGTAGACAAAATGCTATTCTGTTACATGTTTTATGTCTGTACCATGTACTTAATAATAACCTGTTTAATAGCAAATCTAAGAAGGGCTCTCATTATTTGCATTCATTCATACTACTTTATCCATTAACTAGACATGACATATCCCTTTCAACATTGTTATTAATGTTGTGTTTTCTTACATTTCATAATCCTCTTTTGGAAATATAATAGTGCTCCTCTGTTTATTTTATCTTAAAGCTTTTAGAAAACAAATCACATTTTTACCTGTGAACTAGATTTATGACTTTTTCCCTGAAGTGACTGCTACTTGTCTCCATTCAGGAAAAAAATGACTAAAGTCTTGCATGAGAGAAACAAATTTACTACTTAACTAAGTTCAGATAAAAAAAACAAAACAAACTATGGCAATTGTATTTTCACATATCTTCTCTGTTACGTTAAACATTATTATTTCCTATACCATGGCAAATCTCAAGGAAGTGACATTGTAGGATAATAAAGTGCTCATTTTAATAAAGGGAAGTACTGAACAAGAACAAGATGTTATTATTAGCAATGTGGGATATATTCAAGACATTTGGATTATAAGTTTTTAATATATATATATATATATATGAGGGCCTTTGCATTGTCTTATTTATTTATTGCTTGTCCTGTTTGGCTCTTGTCTATTAGAGGCCTGATCTTTTCTGAAGTGGAAATAGAAGGGGAGTGAGTCTTGGAGAGAGAGGAGTTGGGGAAGAGAAGCTAGAAGACGTCGAGAGAGGGTAAATTGTAGTCATTATGTATTGTACAAAATAATTTTCAATAAAATGCACAACTTAAAAAGAAATATTATAGTTACAATGTTTCTTATTTCTAGAGAATATATAGGAAATAATGCGCTCATTTCTGGCCAGGACCACAGGAGAACTCTCAAAATTCACCTGATATTTTTCAGACCCCAGAAGCCTAAACCTGTGATCTGATGGAAAGCCTGTTCTTAAGGAAGGAAATCACAATATATATCTCCACCTTGGGACTTATTGTCCCTTCTGGGGAGAGGATGGGGGGATGGGGTGGAGGGAGGCTAATGGCTGACCATAAGAGGTTGGGAGGGGAAAGAGAGAGGGAGCAAGGGGATAAAGGGGATACATGAATTTAAAAAATATTTTATTTTATAAATAAAATAAAAACTATATTACCTCAAATGTATTTGCTATTTTAATAATAATTCATAGATGGAAAAATAGTATCCAAAAAATATTTAACAGTTTAGCAGGGTTTCAACATACTTTTACAATTTGTTCATTTATTGTCTCATTTGTATAGGAGTCAAAGAAGTTGTTACAATAAATGCAACATTATATATTGTAGGAGAAAATACAAAAGTTTTGGAGAAAACTTTAATATTTTATCCCTCTTATCCTAATCCTATATTAACGGTACCTGGAAGTAAGAATAAAGTTTCAGTGCAGTTGACAAAATGAGTATCAGGCATCAAGGGAACCTCTGAGTTTGTACAATATCCCATTTAGAAACCTCCTCTCTCTTCTTTTTCTATTGAATTTGCACTAGAGGTTACAATGGCAGGTTTCACTCATCCTGAAATACTGTTAGAAACTCTGATGTTATATATCTGCTCTCAAATTACTGTATTTGAAGTTCATGCTGAAATAAATGGTATCAAAAGTGCTTCAACCTGAGTCAGAAATGGCAAGTAGGCTAACAAAATTTCAAGTTTTACTAATGCATCTTTAACTGTACATCAATGATCTTTCTTTCTTTTCTTCTTCTAGTATAGGTTACTTATTCTCAATACTATTGGGGAATCTGTTACTTAAGGAAGGATATTCTTTAGTTTTCATGTATATAATGTGAAGTTACACCTAAGATTTGTCCATATAAATGTCTCAAATGAAATACACTGGGAGATGGTACTTTACTCCTCAATTTATGTAAAGTATACTGAAAGATGGATCCTCAGTGCTCAGAATAAAACTTCCAAGATGATGTATTGGGTTCTCATTCAGCAGACTTTCTATGATGTCAGTAGCATATTAATGACACATAATGTATTATGTTTTATAGCATTGTGTTCAGCTGTTGTTTGTAGATAATATGGGTATGGATAATACACTTTTTTATGTACTTAGGTAGTAAAATTGTCAGAATTAGAAAAAAAGTTTCCCACTCATAGGTATCTATTAAAAAAACAAATCACAGGATGCCTAAAAAGACATAATGTAATCAACTTGGAACTCAGTCCATTTGATTTGCTCAAGGAAAACTGTTCTATAAGAGGAATACATTGTTCTTTGTAGTCACCATTTTAGACATCCATGGGTGATAGTATCAGTATTAAAACATCACCACAGCTTTGCCTTGTAGTCAGCCATCATGATAGTACAATGGTGTCAGCTTCTATTTTAGCATCAGATAGCATTAAGTAAGCATTAGTTCCACCTGAAAGTTCATATCTTTCTCAGTAAAATTTTAAATTAGGCCATAACTGTTGCCAAGTTTGGACAGGACAATCAGCATTCTTTGACTCTTTGTATGTGGACATAAATATTACTTGAGGATAGGAAATGTGTTTTCTCTATAACCTAATGACCCTAGAAGGAGGTACCTTTTTTCTTAACAGTCAGGGGTGTGGCAAAGCCACACAATTTATCATCAGTTTTGTAGTTATTATCTTTGTCATGTTTTTTATCCACCAAGCATTACAAACTCTAGTCAGTTGTCTATTGATATAGTGTGTTCTATAGCCATTAGAGCACATAGCTTATACAAGGAAAGAAACACTTCTTTTCTCTCTTTCCTGATCAGAATAATGTTTCTGTTACAATAAAAACAATAGGTTAACTCTGTAGAATTGATAGATAGTCCAAGTCTTTCTTCTGTGTTATGACACTCATGGGGGTAGCATTGCCAAGGACAACTACAAATAGAGTCTTTTGTTTTGGTCCAAGAAAAGTTCTCCTGCTGATCCCCTTTCCTGAGTGAATATTGAAATCATATATGACAAATCAACATCTGTATATCATCTATCTGATACTGAACCATGTGTTTCCCATATTACCTCCTTCAGCACATCAGCTAAACTGGTAGGAGTTGCTCAGTTCAGTCTACTAATATTCCATATGGGTCAATCTAATGAGTCCAAGAGACACAGGGTGAAGAATATAACTACAAAATCACTTGGGCCATTAACAATCAACAATACTCAGTTTAGTATCTCTGGAATATGACGTATATTTTTGGTTGTTTTTCATCAAGTGGCATGAACTTTAAGAAAAATAGCAACTGTGATGATTCCTATCACTTCCATTCCAGAAAATATTTGAAGACTGTTTTGTTCTACGTTCCTATAATTTTCAGCAATCACTCGATACAAGAGTGTTCTTTAGCTAATACTTTTATTTTGTTCCTTGTTATGACCATAGTTGCTTTCAACAGTTCAAAGTTGCATATGTATGACCTTTTTCTAACCTTGGCACTTGCCTTTAATCATAGCACTCAGAAGGCAGAGGTTAGCAGATCTCTGTGAGTTCAAAGCCAGCCTGGTTTACATAACCAGTTTAAAAACATGTAAGGCTATTTTACAGAGAAACCCTCTGTTAAAAAATAAATAAACCAAAAATAAAAATAAAAATAAATCATAGACTTACTATTACAGTTTCATCACACAAGACTATTCCACCTTAAGCAACAAAATTAAGCCAAGGCTGGTTCTGAAATATTAGTTGAAAATATGTTACATTCACTTATGCCACAAAATATTTGTTTAATATTACAAAAATGTGTTGCATTTGTTTAACTCTGTGAAGCTGTATTAGTTCACCTGCCTAAAACACCTAAAAAAAGAACTGGTTGGTCTAAAAAAGAGCTGGAGGGCAAATAGCTAGGCACAAGAGGGATATATGGGGTTACCAGTGTGTAAGAATAAATAAATGCAGAAAGAAAAAAAGAGTAGCAATAAAATGAGGAGAGGAGGACTCCAGGAGCCCGTCACTCAGCAACACAGCCATTCATGATATTAAAAAAGAAGAGAACATAGAATAAAGAAAGATAAAGGCAAGAGGCAAAAAGTAGATGGAATAATTTAAGTTATGAAAATCTGTCTAGAAACAAGCCAAGCTAAGATCAAGCATTTCTAAATTATATTGAGTCTCCTTCTATTTATTTGGTAGCTGGTGTCAGGCCCCAAGAAGAGAAAAAATAACAAAGGAGAATAAAATAAAATAAAATAAAATGGCCCAAATATTATTGAAAAATAGAAGTTGACAGATATTCTGGTCTCTTATTGGACAATTCTTCTCATACATCCTTCTACATATCCTAGTACCTGTTCTCTATGTTACAGATTGTACAAAATGCTCTGTTTGTTACTCTTAAAAAAATAGGCAACAAAAACGGAGCAAGAAAAGAAGGTTATGGTCCATTATGGAAGAGAAAGCTTGGCACTATCATTTATAGTTTAGATGCAAATTGCCTCCATAGGCTTTTTGTCTTTAGGAGCACTTTATCTCTACATTGTAGATTTATTTGGGAAGGACTAGGAGGCATGGTCTGGAGGGAGGAGGTATATCATTGGTAGTGGGCATTGATATACTAAATGACTGGTTTTATGGCAACTGTATTTTCTGCTTTTCTCTCATTTCTGCTCTGCCACCAAGGACACTAATCTTCTGTAGCTCTAAGTCTTTCTCTTCTATAAATTACCTTGATCTAAGTAACCAAGACAACATTTGAACTACAGAATGGAGAGATAGATGCTTATCTTCCATTTGCTTTCTTTTTTTTTATTAAGTCTTAGACCTCAGCTCATGGACAGGCACCACTGAACTTTGGGGTCTGTATTTATTAACCTAGTATCAAAACAACCTTATTCATGTATCTAGAGTCTTTTCTCCTCAGTGATTCTAGAACCTATCAAGTTTACAATCAATGTCAGCAATCACACAGCTGGAGTAGTAAATAATCAGCAGTATTATAGAGCTCATAATCTACTAGCTAGAAAAATAACCAAAAACTTTTCAATAACTACAAATAAAAAATTAATGTTTATTTGTTTACACTAAAACAATGAAAGCATCCTTGAGCATGGTGGTAGTGTGTAGATTTTTATAACAGTCTGATGGTGCCTTAACTACTATGTGACATTTGATATTCATTAGGAACATAACTATTGACAGAGTAACAGATGAAGAAACTTTATTTACTTTCTCAAAATGGTCTTTCATTAGGTACTCCTTAAAATCACAAACATTAAAACTTGCAAAAGTAAATTAGTATGTTGACATCTCATTGAGAGCAGATCAGTTTATAACATACATTATTGAGAAGAACAGGACATATTTCTAAGTTAAACATTTTGTGGAGGTCTACCTTACTGACCTAGTATCAAAAACATTGTGCATTTGGACTACTGTTGACTCTGAAAATACAATCTTCTGCCTATTTCATTTTTAAAAGCTTTTATTAAGTGTCTTGTGCCATGAAAGTCTTTTTTCTATTATTTCTAGCTTCTATGGTATTACAGAAAACTCATCAAATGCAAAGTAGTTTTAATTAATAAAATAACTAGAATAATACATAGTCTTTTATTAAATGCATAAAACAGCATAGATATATTTTCACATTTAATTTTTTAAGAATTTTTGGAGAAAAGTATAATCATTTTTATTTTTTATGCTTATAGACTGCTAAAACTTAAAAAATTCTCAATTAGTAAACTGCAGAAACAACATTTAAATGCACTAGTCCTAATTCTTATATTTATAATTATTACTATTCACAACTTAATCTAACATAAAAATCAGGGTTACTTAGCAGGAATTTATGGTGGTCATAGTGCATCCATGGTCATTAGCTGTGACCTACTGTGCTTTCTTTACATGAAGTTGAACCTAACCTGGCTTGAGGTGCCTTAGATTTTATTTTTTATGTTCCATGTATTTTAGAGAAAAGAGAAACAAAGAAGTTTTTTCATTATGTTATATGCCTACAAAACAACAAATTAACAACTATTGTTATATTTAAAATTGTGTTTAAGTTTCTCCATTTAAGATGTCCTCAATGCTGTATCATTTTTAAGAAATTTCAATATAAATGTGTCTTTTATATAGTAATAGATGTTGACAAATAAATAGATAATAAAAAATCTTGCAAGCATTCTCAATCTCTATTTGAGGCAACATTTGACAATAACAAAAAATATATAATCATACTCTATTTTAGTAGCAAAATCATATTATCAGTAATGAAATCAGGATAAACAGTCAAATTTATTGATGGTATAAAATAGCTGTGCATTGGTCAGAAGAATACAGTTGTAGAAACAGAGTTTATGTCATGAAAATTTGCTTTTACTGTTTTTCAGTAATTATTTGAATGGTCTGAAATGATTTCCCCAGAACTCTGTCTCTGTTACTGAATATAAAAAAATTCAAGTCTCATGTGCCATTGTAGCAAAGAAGACAAAAGAATGTAACAGCTTAAGGGGCTGAAAGTGTTGAAGGTAAGATTGTCTTGTGGACACAGCAGGGAAGCTCCACAATCAAACACACAACTGGTGCAACAGCTTGTGCAAAACCAAGCCAGTCTAAATTCTAGCAAGAAAAGAGAAGTTGGGCACACAATTCCATCCAAATACATGGAGTCTATGGCAGCTGTTAGCTTCTGGGAGGCTATATGTACATTGATTGCTTTTAAGTAGAAGACTACTTGTCCAGAAATATTTGGTTAGCATAAGTGTAGTCTCAGGGGATTAAAAGAAATATGATCAAAACTTGAGTGAGTAGGAAGGGCAGGGAAATTAGATACATGTCTTTTTCCCTTACTTTCCCCCATCTTTATATTTCTGTGGTATTGAGATCAAGTTCTTAGCCTTGTGTGGGCTAGTCCAGCTCTCTGATATCGAACTACCATTCTAATCTTTATTCACCTTTAAAGTATGAATATCAAAACATATTTCTTAAAGTATTTTATGAAAAAATATTACTGTTTTTTATATCTCTAAAATCATTTACTTTAAATATTCTAATTTAAAGGTATGAAATGTAAAATTCAAATGCATTGTGTATACCAAGCATTAAGTTTTTATAAATCATGTACCAAATATATTATTATCATATGTGAAAAATTCTGACCTTCTAATAATTCTATTGCTAGATTGTACTGGAACAGACTCAGGTATATTCTCTTTTAATTTTACATGTTATCTATTTTTAATGACTAATAATTTTATTCCACAATTCTTATAATAGAAGTAAAGTTAGAAAACATTTCAAATGAATTCTTTTTCATTATACTTTCAGTATGAATGTTTTATTTGTATCATATTACCAAACTTTCTACATAAAGTAATTGTTTCTCTGATGAATTTAAAACAAAATATCAAAATAAGCAATGTTAGAAATTACTTTATGCTACATTTCTCTAATATCACTCATAGAATTTGCTGCAAGAACTAAATATATATTATATTAAAGTAAAATCACAAAATAATATCACATATAAATACATGCTAAAAATGCAAACATATAATTCCACTGATAAATTGAAATTGAAAGGGTGTTTAATTATGTGATCTGTTGTTTTAATGTATAGAAATATTATAGCAACAAGAGAACTATATATATAATTATAGCTATACATTTAATACTTGACAATATTTCTTAAGTTGAAAACTGCTTTCAAGATAGAAATGAAAAGGATATTTCCTTATTACAAAATAGAAGTTGCTATCACAGCAAATATACAAACATCCAAAGCAAATTATATCCTATGAAAGTCTAGAAATACTTAGAAAATTATAAAAAATAGCAGAAGAATGAGAAAAAACCTTAGTACTTCCTTAGAAAATGTCCTTAAGGCTGCTGTAAGCCTTTATCAAATAGTACAGCACCATGGATAATGTGATTTAACATGGGAACAAGACAAAATTCACCAATGGGACTATTATTTTTTAAAACATTATTCTGAGACTTCTAGTATAGTTAGAAAAATACAAATATATAGTCTAAGTAGAAATATAAGTATTAATTACTAAAGGCATAATTATCTACCTTATAAATCCAATAAAAATACCTAAAGGCCTATTAGTTTTTAACAGTGTGTTTGGCATAGAGGGACTGAAGTACTGAAGAAAGCAATTTATTATGTAACAACCAAAATTACAGAATACAAACATCACATCTTTTCTCAAATAATGCAGAGATACAATACAATTTTAACCTTGTTTTTACCTTAGGGTGGTAAATTAAACTTGAAAAACTAGTCCAAAAAATATTGATTGTGCATATAGGAATATACAATAAATAATGGAGCAAGTTTTTTCTTAAATCACTAAAATGTTCATAAGCACTCAGTGAAGGAATACAGTAAAATCAGTAAATATAGGGATAGATATGCAATGAAAGTATAGCATAATTACTTATTTAATAAACCTTAAAATGGCATTTTAAATAAGCAGGGTGACCAAGTAGATTAATCTATAAATGCCAGTGGAATAGGAGTCTAATAAAATGCATTCCTACATCATGTTTTATAGCAAAATAAATCCCTGATGGATTAAAGACATAGTTATTTTCATTATATTTAAACTTTAATCCTCAGAAGTTTATTTTCTAATACTCAATGTTGGTGAGGTTATGCCAATCAAGTGAGAATTCATGCAAAAATTTCACGAAAGCAATTTTACAATATGGACCCAGGTTCTTAAAAACATCAAAAATGTGTCTCCTAAGAATCTGAGTTAGATATGACATGAAAGTCTCCTTCCTATAGACTAGATGTTAAGTTCTCAGAAAGCACTATACAAACTTTTAAGAGAAAAAAGAAACCAATACTCTATCTGTGGTGCCTATGTGCCACAAAATTGACCAGTGAAGAGAAAACCTGACCAAGAGAACTCTAATAAAAGAAAGCTTTTAATTGGTGACTTATCTATAGTAGTAGAGGGTTAGTTCATTATCAACATGTTAGGGAGTATGAGGGCTGGCAGGTGTGCTGCTAGAGAAATATTGGAGAGCTATGTTCTGATATTCAAACAGAAAGATAATATCTAACACAAGATGGCCTTTTGAAACTCAAACCCACCTCCACTCTACCACATGCTGTTCCTCCATCAAGTCCACACTTACATGAACCTGTGGGAGGCATTCTTATTCAAAGTACTACAATGCAAAGTGGTATTTATAAAGCAGCAGTAGTCAACAGCAATATAGATCTTAAGATCAACCATTTTACTGTACCAGCAAATCCCTAGCTGCATTCTAAAAGTTTGTGTCTATATACATAGGTAAGTGTAGCTCTTATTCTTCATTAAGAAAATTTCTCTTTATAGCAGATAGAGACCACCACAGAACAGCACAATTGCTCAAAACATAATGAACAACTGATTATGTAGTGCTCAGACCCAGGGTACACAATACAACTCCTGTACCTAAGGTTCATGAGACACCAAAGAAAAGACCCTGTAAGGAAATCAGTTCTGAGAGTGAGTTTCTCAGGAAGCAACATCCATGATATCTTAATAGAGCTGCCAAAATAAGAAATGAACATACAACATTAACAAAGTCGATCTTGGCAGGGTGTTTTGCTCTCAGACAAAGAATTACAGACAACTAGCCATTTCTGAGAAAGGGTGAATTAATCTCTTACAGGGATAATCTTCCTAGCTGGTTATCAAATTCTAAATGATCATCTCCTATGAAGCAACACTAAATAGCCTCAGAGACTATCTTTAGATATTTCTGCATTCATATACACACATGATAATAACATTAAGGAAAAGTTGCAATAAATTGGGGAGAAAATGAGTAGAGTATAGGAAATGGGTAAAAGGGACTACTGAGGATGAGGAAGTGATGTAATTATGCTTTTATTAAAATATATATAAAATAAATTAAATTGGGACTCCTGAATTTTGAGAATTGTTCTGTTAATTAGTCAGAAAAGTGCATACATATCAATAGTAGCCTAATCTTGCAAACACTGAAGGCAATAATCACTAAGATACTGGTTTAATTTAAAATATAAGTTGTCCCACCAAGCATTTATAACTTTATATAAAGTTCATTACTATAATGCATGTCATGAACCTATGGTGATAATTGGTATATACAGTATTTAGATGTTATTGAATATTTCTAACTTTAACTAACTATACCAGTTTGGCCACAATGATTAAATGAACTAGTTCAATTGTATTAACGTAGAAGTTAGTTCCCCCAGAAATCTTCAGAAGTTATGTTAACTATATTTCAGATCCTTTGCAAAACCTCTCCTCCTCAAGTCCAAACATTAAGAATGATAAAGTTCCTGAACTTGATAGAAAAGGAAGTGGGAAATACCCTCCAACAAATTGGCACAGGTAACCACTTCCTAAATATAACACCAGTGGCATAGACACTAAGAACAACAATCAAAAAGTGGGACATCCTGAAAGTCAGAAGCTTCTATAAAGTCAAGGATACTGCCAAAGAGGACAAAATGACAGCCTACAGAATGGGAAAAGATTTTCACCAACCCTACAAGTGATAGAGGACTAATCTCTAAAATATAGAGAGAACTCAAGACACTAGAACCCAAAACCTTGAATAACTCATTCAAAAATTGGGGTTCAGTATTAAAAAGGGAATTCTCAGCAGAAGAATTACAAAATGCTGAAAGACACTTGAAAAAGTGTTCAACTTCTATAGCCATCAGAGAAATGCAAGTTAAAACAACTTTGAGATTGCACCTTACACCTGTCAGATTGGCTAAGATTAAAGACATAGATGACAGCCTATGCTGGAGGGGTTGCAGAGCAAGGGGAACACTACTCCATTGCTGATGGGAGTGTAAGCTTATTCATTCACTCTGGAATGCAGTATGTTTGTTCTCAAAAAACTTGGAATCAATCTCCCCCAAGTATCCAGCAATACCACTTCTGGGTGTATACCCTAAAGAAGCACATTTGCACTCCAAAGGCATTAGCTCAACTATGTTCATAGCAGCATTATTTGTAATAGCAAGGAACTAGAAACAACCTAGATTCCTCTTAACTGAAGAATGGATTAACAAGCTGTGGTACATCTACACAATGGAGTACTACTCAGCAATAAGAGAAAATGATATCCTAAAATTTGCAGGCAAATGGATAGATTTGGAAAATATCCTCCTGAGTGAGGTATCACAAACCCAGAAAGATAAGCAAGGGATGTGCTCACTCAGTAGTGGACTCTAAACAAAAAAGAAAAAAAGAAAGCATGTCCAAGCTGCAAACCACAACCACTGAACAGCTTGGGATCTGAAAATCCTTGGACTGAAACCTTGGATCACACTCCCCTTAGAGGAACACCTGACTGATTCTTGATGTTGGGGTGAGGAAACTGTATCTGCCAGGAGTGGATGCTGATCTAAGCCATATTGGGACACTGAGACTTTGGGACCTCCTGCTTTTGCTGGGGTGGAGATGGGAGATGTGGAGGAGAGTGACTGGAGAAGGAGGGAGGGAGAAGGGACCTTGAACAAGGATATACATGGATAGAAAATGTGACTTTATTCATAAAAAAAAAGAATGATAGAGTTCACAAAATTTGAGGCAGTGCCTTATACTGGTACTAGAATAGTATGTTCTCTCATAATAGGACATCAGGTAAACATGATTGAAAGTACCTCAAAATATAGATGGATTAAAGCAAAGGTATTTCCTGGGAGGGAGATATATATTATCCAGATAAGCTAGGAGTCAAAATTTCTCCCCCAAATAAAATAATAAGCATTTGAGCTGAGGCACAAAAATTTGAATAGGGATTAAAGCCTTGATGAATTCTGAATAGTATCTAGAATAGAAAAACCTTGGACAGCTCAGCATTTAAATGTACCTTGTTATGCTTTGTTAGCAAGACTTCATCTCATTGTAAAATTCTTTTCCATCATTCCTGAAAGAAAGAAGGATAGATATGGGAGCTATGGAAAGAAGAATAAAACATATACATGGATGTCTACACAAAACATTCCATTTCAGGTTTAAACTTCAAGCTTTTAAAAAGAAAATTCTACACCATCTCAAAAAGCATTAGCCTGAGATACTTATAGCCAGGGACCTTTGCCAGACATTTGCATAGTTAATGAAGTGGCCAGCATGGTGGTTTCAGATTTGAATTCTATGTAGTCAGCTAGAAATCCCAGGAGACTTAAAATTAACTGTGCGGTATATTTTAATACATGAATGCTTCTAAATAAGTTTTCAAAGTGCATATGAATCGCCTGCTTTAGACTAATTTCTTAATGTAAATAACAGAAGTACAGTGGAAAATCTTGGTTTTGGATTTACCAGGATCTTTTTCAACTCATATACTGACATGCTGGATATTTGACCCATATCTTTTAACCTCTTGCATCCTGAATCAGCCTTATCTTCATAATCATAACATTAATGTTCTCATTTTAGAATTATTATGGGAACTATTAATTATTGTGGGAACTATAGAATAATTCATTAAATGTGCCCATTTAATGAATGAATTTTCAAGCACACACAGCTCTGGATACACATATTTATGACTTATTATGAACATCTGGAAAATAAAGTTAACACAAAAAGATGGAAAATGAACTTAAAACTGTAAGATTATAACACAAATTTGTCACCTGTTTAGCTGGAGACATAGCTGCCGTGAATGGAAGCATGGGAGAACATGTAGTTATTTCTTCCCAATAAGAAACTTTCCTTCCTGTACAGAGGCATAGCAGATGCAGAGATGGAGACTCATAAGATTCAAGAAGCTAATAAAATTGTAAGACTTAGGAAGAGCAGAACAGGTTTCACAGTATCATTCCCCAAGATTTTAAAAGAAGAAAACAATTTGGGGGCTTTAAAAGTTATTCATGGAGCCTTAGAAATGCTCCTTTCATGGGTCTCTATCCATGGTGGTTTAGGAAACTTGTAACACAGGGTGCCTTATACCATCCATGCTCCTTTGACTGACCTTAGTAAACTCACTGGACCATCATACTAGAGTTTTGTAGGATTGTTTTTTGGTTTGTCATCTGTGCTTTATGTCTGGCTTGAAAAGATCTTTGTTCACATCTGGCCAGAAACCATAATGAAATTCAGAAGCACGTTCAAATATAAAACTATCATTAACGGATGAATTCCATTATGCATTCATTATCATAGTTGGCATCATAGTCATCAAAGGCTTCTGTATCTCTAAATATTAGCTATAGTAGATAAATACACAGCTTCATAAAATTATTCTTCCTGTAGCACTGTTATAATCTCTCTTTTTAAGTTTTCTTTTATATGTGTAACACATAAAATACAGGAGATATAAATTATCAAAGGTACCTTTTTAAGAATTACATATTTGTCTATTTTCAGAGACAACCAATGATACCATTGGATTGGCAATTATGAATACTATTTTAAAGAAGCTGGTATCCAGAAACTTCTGAATCTACTATAATTTTATTTTATAAAATGAAACAAAATATTCCGTTTACATTTTTTCACCTGATTCTAAACTCACATTGTCATTTCATTTTGAAACCATGGAAAACCATGATTTGTAAAATGCTATGTGAACTTTCAAAATGCTGACTAATACTATAATAATTTATCTTCACATAGTAGAAACCCTTGACTGGAGAAGGCATTGTTTTATTTTCCTGATATAGCAAGGGAAGTTATTGTGTTTCTGGCTGAAGCTATTGCTATTAATTCTCCAACCTTTATGACCATGAACCACTGCCCTCAAATTTTTTTCTTCCCATTTTCATCAATATAGCTATATATAATCTTGCTTTTGCAATGAGAAAACACATACCAACAGTGCATTACCAGTAGCAGGCTTATGCAAAATTAAACACTACCTGTTGACTTGAAAAGACCTTTATGCCAGCTCTGAATGTATAATGTTCATTTGATAAGGAACTCATTAATTTAGCTATTTCAGGAAAATCAGAAATCAATAGTATCATCACATGGTTTTTATTGTTTGTTTTTTCAGCAACTAATTTTGACAATAAAAACTTCCATTCTTTAAAATTAAAAATTTCAAAAACATAATTAATGTATCTTACAGTGCTGGATTTTATAGCTTAATCAGTGGAATACTTGCTTAGTATGCATAAACTTCAGGGTCCAATATGCAGCCCTGAATATTACTAGGCATGTCATAGTGTTGCATTGTAGAGATCTATACTGGGTGTTTACACAGGTTCTTATTTTCACATTAAAGGAAATTAAATAAAGTCACACAAATTTCAAAGTAGCAAGGGGATTCTTATTTTAAAAAAGTGTAGTACAGACCAGAAGTAAATCACTGTCAAGACTAATGGATGAGTATGTGAGTAACCAAGGACATTATGATTTAGGATTTTCAAGAGAAGAACTTTAGAAGCTAGGGAGCTTTAGATAAAGTTTTATTTATCTCAGTTTTAGAGGCTAAAATTCTAGTTAATATGACATATGTGATGGCTAGGGTCTTGTGGGTGACAGTGATTGTGGAGCACCTGTGGTTAATGGGATCACATTAAAGAAGCCAGTAGAGGAAGAGAGTAGGCCCATGCTCAGATGTTAGTAGCAAGTGTTAGTGTGTAAACATCGACCTAGCTTGCCTCCTGGGCATGGCCATGTGCAGTTTTGCAGCCACACCCCTGCCCACAGAGCATGCTCTGATGTGGGCACACCATGCCACGCCTGGGGCGTGTTTACATGATCATCCTTTAAAGAGACAGAACACGTGGCAGGAACCTCTCTCTCTCCCATCCCTATCCTCTCTCTCTTTTCTTTTTTCTCTTCCCCTCCCCCACTCGTTTTCCCAATAAACTCAACATGACCTCCTGGCAGTGTGTCAGCATGTTCCATCCATGTGCAAAATACTAATAGCAAGAGTCCTAGGAAAAATGGCTTCATCCGTTTAAAGGAATTCCCCTAAATGACTTCCCATCTCTCAAAGATTCTATTACAATCTAGTTAAATAACCTTCAGTTTCAAGTTCCAAACTTATAACACATAGTGGAACCTGAGCCATAGCAACACCTTAAGTGTAGCAACTAAACATGATGAGTCACCATGCTCCCGTGGGTGGGCCCTATACCCGTGCACATCGAAGCAGCATAAAGTAGTCTCAAGGGGTTAATCCAAGCCTGTTTCTCATTTATTTATATTCCATTATTTTTGAAGATCCATCTCAATTTTTAAAGTGTTCGTGTCTGTATGTGTGTGTGTGTTTGTGTGTGTGTGGTGTGTGAAATTGTATATGCATGCAAGCATGCATGCACACAGTTTTATGTATCTACCAGTGAATCTATGTGCCTGTGTATGCTTATGTTTATACACAGACACAGGTATGCCCATGCCAACATCCTTGTCTGGAAGTAAAGAGGTAGAATTTGTTTTTGTTTTTGTTTTTGTTTTCTTCCATTATATGTGCTCTAAGTCTCAAACTCAGATCAACTGCATGTAATATCTAATCCATTTTCATGGACTGAATTTTACTTTTAATATGACAATAGTCATGCTTTGTTTTGCAGAACTTTTAGAAAGATTATACTCTCTGCATGCAGTGTCGAGATCAGGCCTCAGTTTCTACTATACTTGAGGTCATTCATACTTTCTGAGAAGCATGCTAAAGTTTTACAGTTACTCCTTATTTGCATTTCAACAGCTCCATCTACATTTTCAGGCATAATATTTTATCAGCTAAAAGCTATTAAATCTAATAAATAATCAAAACAATAAGATATTTCTAATAGAATGTGCCTGATTTGAGTATCTCTTACAAAAAAAACAAAAAAAAAACTTTTTTAATCAAGAAATTTGTAGCCTCCTCCCTGTACCTCTTTCTCACATCCTTTTCCCATTCATTTTCCCCCCTCTCCCTTCATTTTTCCTTTAATTTTATTTTTCTCTTCTTTCCATTTTCACTATAGACATGCACACACACACACACTCAAACAAATATACTTGTGCATGCACAGCATGAAGTATATGTGTATATGTTCATAACCATCTCACCACTTATTTGAAGATATTTTCTTATCTTTACATTTATAAACAACATGATATATTTTTAAAAGATTTTATAATAAATATCAAGGATCTCAATTACAACTGTGTCTTAATTTCTTTAGAAATTAATAGTTTTTGCATCTTAGAAAGTTACATATAAAATCTTCCAGATAGGCATCAGATAAATAAATAATATTCTGGGAAGAGGAGTTGTTGGAGAGATGGCTCACTGGTACAGATCACTTGCTGATCTTCCCAAATCATGGAGCTCTGTCCTTACCTCTTATGTCAGACAATTCCTTGCCATCCAACACCCTCTTCTGGCCTCAATGAATTTTCACACATGAAAGGGAAAAAAACCCATTGGTTTTTTAATAATAAATATGCCTGAGAAAATCTTTAGTAAGTTCCTGGTAAATTCTGAAAATTATTATTCCGTATGTTTCTTGGAAATTAGTTGGCTAAGCTATTATAATATTATGGCAGACCTTTATATCAAGGATCATACTTTTAAATCCATAGGGGCTGATAAACTACATTTCTAAAGGTCTTCTTGCACATATCAAAGCTCCTTCTCACCCTATTCCTTGTCTCTTTTCTTCTTCCTGTGCTTTCTTAAACAGCATATGGTATTTCTTTTTGAGCTACACAGACTTCTATTTTTGCCTTAAGGAAGAGTTGTCAATCTATTTATGGAAAGCAAAAACATATTCTTTTTTTCTTATTCCCTTCTCAAATGATATAAAACTCTGAAAATACTTAGGTTAAAAATCTGTTGCTTAAATTTCAGAAACTGTAATGAATAAATAATCAGTTATGATGATTAAGTAATGCCAGCCCTTTTCTGCTTTCTACTCTATCTGGTGTGAGCTTCAAAATCTGTTGTAAAGCCTGTGAATTTGAGGAATGTATCCCTCATGGCTGTTAGAACTTATATGAACAATTAATACTCTGAAGGAAAATATGAGAACAATTTTTTCCAACTTATTTTTCTGCAAAGGTGAAACACCAGGATGTGTAAAATAAGGTGCTTGGAGAATGTAACTTCCAATCCATACTGTTCCTCAGCCTTACAGGCTGTCTGTCACTGACCTCAGCTTGTCCTTGAGTAAAGAGAGCTGCAGTGAGAATCCTGGCAGTGGCCAGAGCCAAGTTTAAAATAAAGAAGGCTGCTGTTTCCATCTTTCCAAATTCCAGTTTTCAGAGTATGGGAGAGGTAGCAGTGGACTTCTAAAGATTTAACAGCATTTTTGTAGCACTATGCCCTTCAAACAAGGAAAGTAGATATTTTTTTCATTAATAAATAGCAACAAAGAAGCACATAGACTTTAAAGTATTGAAAAGGACATAAGAAAGATCTTCATGTTCTTTTTGAATATAGTTTTCAAATGAAGTGACAGAGGAAACTGAGAGATTATTTATAAATCTGACAAATATAAATATGCTCATATTTTGGTGTATATTTATAATGTACATGTTATGTGTGCATTTTTGTTTGTATGTTGCTTATTCACAAGTATAGATGACTACATTTTAATGGCATTCTCTCAGTTTTCATTTTGTACTTTTGTTGAAACTGAATCTCCTTATTGTTGGCTCTTTGCTTGGTATGCCAAGCAAGCATGCCTATGAGCTTCCAAGGATCTGACATAATTTCCTTGTATGTAGCATAAAAGCTGAGGTGACAAACATGTCCTGCCATGCATAGCTTTATGTATATTATAAGTATTCAAGTTCAGGTCCTCACTCTTGGACATCAAGCACTATGCATTGAGCCATCTCTCTAGGGTATACTTGTACCATAGCAAAAGCAAACAAATGTTGGTGATCTACTTTTCATTTATAATTTCTAAGAAGTGGTGATTCTTCCTAGTGGACGGAGAAAAAAAGATCTATTTATATTATATGGATATTAATGTTATGGGCGATTTTTTTACAAACATCAAGGAAGTTAAATCATGAAGGATGGTGGTAAAATGAGTTGTGGTTGAAGGTTTACAATTATATTTTTGTAACCTTTTTTGTTCTTGGTATTTTTTTTTTATTGTTTTGAAGAAGATTTTATTCTAGCCTAGTACTCTTCAACTGATAAGAGCCTTAGTCTCTCATATGCTGAGAATCCAAATGTAAACAACACATTGGACTTGAAGGTCTACAGGTATATGATCATTTATTTATCATAGCATATCATGATTATGTTTTTTATTTTTTATTTACTTTTGAATAAATTCTCATTTTATATCCATGTATCACTTGTTCAAACTCCCTTCCCCTTCCATCCCATTCCAGTCACTCTCTTTTCTTCCCATCTTATCTCATCCTCTGCAAGGGCAGGAGGTCGGAAGATCCCAAGGTGGCATAAGTCAGCACCCATCCCAGGCAAGTCTGATATCCTCATCCTAATTGTGGTACCTCAGTTATGACTTTTTAATGAAGTTATAAATACAGTTCATATAGTCATTTTTTCTATACATACTTTTATTTATTTATCAACACCTATTACTATAAAAAGGTATATTTGTATTGAAATTTCTTTAAAAAGATACAGTATTGAGGATTTCATTTTTTTTCTTTTCTTCCTTTTTTATTTATTATTTGCTGATTTTACATCATGTACCCCAGTGAACTCAGTTATCAGTCTTCTCAGTTTCATATATTTTTTTAACTAGGAATATTGTTTATTGTCCATATTCATACACAAAAAAATTAAAAAAGAGGTCATTAATTTGAGAATCAGAGGGAAACAAGGAGTTGGAAGGAAAGGATTTGGAAAAGGATAGAAGTAGGAAAGGGAAAAGAAAATGTGATGTGTTATACTCATTTTTTATTAATACTGATGATATAACTTACTATGAAAAAGAAGTCATATTTTTTAATCAATGTATCCCATTGTTCAGGCTCCCTTCCCCATTCCAGCTCTCCGAGTGACTCACTCTTCTCTCCATCAATTTATCTCCTCCACAGCAAGGGCAAGAGGTCTCAAGGACCCAAGGTGGCTTAGGTCAGCATGCACTCCAGGCAGATCTGCTTTCCTCAACCCCACATCAAGACTGGGTTAGGTGTTCTCTGCAGGGAATGGGCTCCAAAATGCTTGTCCAAGGTGTTCCAGATCCCAAGCTGTTCAGTGGTTTTGGTTTGCAGCTTGGACATGCTTAGCTTTTTTTGTTTAAAGTCAACCAATGAGTGAATACATCTTCTGTTTATCTTTCTGAGTTTGTGAGACCTCACTCAGGAGGATATTCTCCAAATACATCCATTTGCCTACAAATTTTAGGATATCATTTTTTCTCACTGCTGAGTAGTACTCTATTGTGTAAATGTACCATAGATTGTTAATCAGTTCTTCAGTTGAGGGGCATCTAGGTGGTTTCCAGTTTCTTGTTATTACTAATAATGTTGCTATGAACAAAGTTGAGCTAATGTCTTTTGAGTGCAAATGTGCTTCTTTAGGGTATATGCCCAGTAGTGGTATTGCTGGGTCTTTGGGAAGATTGATTCCCAGTTTTCTGAGACACCACCATACTGCATTCCAAAGTGGCTGAACAAGCTGACACTCCCACCAACAATGGAGTAGTGTTTCCCTTGATCGGCATCCTCTCCAATATAGGCTGTCATGTGTGTCTTTTATCTTAGCCAATCTAACAGGTGTCCGATGGTATCTGAAAGTTGTTTTGATTTGTATTTCTCTGATGACTAAAGATGATGAGCACTTTTTCAAATGCCTTTTAGCCATTCATAATTCTTTTGCTGAGAATTCCCTTTTTAGTTCTGAGCCCCAATTTATGATTGGGGAATTCATGGTTTGGGGCTTTAGTTTCTTGAATTCTCTCTATATTTTAGAGATCAGTCCTCTGTCACTTGTAGGATTGGTGAAAATATTTTCCCATTCTGTAGGCTATCCTTTTGTCTTATTGACTGTGTCCTTGGCTTTACAGGAGCTTCTGAGTTCCAGGAGCTCCCACTTATTGATTGTTATTCTTAGTGTCTGGGCTACTGGTGTTATATTTAGGAAGTGGTCACCTGTGACAGGGCATTGGAGGGTGTTTCCCACTTCTTTTCTATCAGGTTCCATGTGGCTGGGTTTATGTAGAGGCCTTTAAACCACTTGGATTTGATTTTGTGCTGGGTGATAGGCTTGGATTTATTTGCATTTTTCTACACACTACCATCCAGTTATACCAACACCATTTGTTAAAGATCTTATCTTTTTTCCAACTGAGTATTTTGAGCCTCTTTGTCACAGATCAGGTGTTCATAGGTTTTTGAGTTTATGTCGACATCTTAAATTTGATTCCATTGATCTACAAATCTGTTTTTATGCCCGTATCAGGCTGTCTCTATTATTGTAGCTCTATAGTATAACTTGAAATTGGGGATGGTTATGCCTCCTGAGGTTCTTTTGTTGAGCAAAATTGTTTTGGCAATCCTGGCTTTCTTGATATTCCAAATAATATTGAATATTGTTCTTTCAGTGTATGTAAAAACTTGTTTTGGGATGTTGATGGGAAGTGCATTAAATCTGTAGATTGCTTTTGGTACAATTGGCATTTTTACTATGTTGATCCTACCAATCCAGGAACAAGAAGATCTTTCCATTTTCTGACATCCTCTTCAATTTCTTTCTTCAGTGATTTAAGGTTTCTGTTAACTAGATATGTTACTTCCTTGGTTATAGTTTCTTCAAAGTATTGAATGTTATTTGCAAGCTATTATACAGGGTGATTTTTCCTTTTTTTTCAGCTCTTCTATCTTAAGTGTATAGGAGAACTACTGATTTCTTTTGATTAATCCTGTATCCTGCTAATTTGATGAAGGTGTTTATCAGGTATAGAAGTTCCCTGGTAGAATTTTGTGGAACACATATGAATGCAATTATATCATCTGCAAATAGAGATAGTTTTACTTCTACTATTCCTATTTGTATCCTCTTAATCTGCTTTCATTCTCATATTGCTTTAGATAAAACTTTGAGAAGTATGTTGAATAGATAAGGGGAGAAAGGACATCTTTGTCTAGATCCTGATTTTAGTGGGATTGCTTTGAATTTTTCTCCATTAAGTTTGATGTTGGCTGCCTGCTTCTTGTAAATCACCTTTATTATATTGACATATTTTCCCTGTATTCCTGATCTCTCCAGGACTTTTATCATAATGGAGTGTTGGATTTTGTCAAAGGCTTTTTCAGCATCTAAAGTTATGATCATGTGTGTTTTCTTTCCTTCAGTTTGTTTATATGAATGATGACATTTATAGTTTTTTGAATGTTGAACTATCCCTTCATTTCTGGAATAAAGCCTACTTGATTATGGTGGATGATATTTTTTATATGTTGTTGTATACGGTTTGCCAGAATTTTTTTTTGAGAATTTTAGCATCAATATTCATGAGTGAAATTGGTCTATAATTCTCCTTCTATGTTGAGTCTTTGAGTGGCTTAGGTACTAGGCTAATTGTGGAGTCACAAAAAGACTTGGCATATTCCTTCAATTTCTACTTTGAGGATATTGGTAATAGCTCATCTTTGAATGTCTGGTAGAATTCTTCACTGAAACCATCTGGACCTGGGATTTTTTTACTTGGGAGGCTTGTAATGACAGCTTCAATTTTCTTTAGGATAATAGGTCTGTTTAGGTCATTCTCCTTCTTTTTGTGTCTTTCAGTGGCTTTGGTATTAGGGTAATTGTGGCCTCATAAAAGGAAGTTGGCAATATTCCTTCAGTTACTACTGTGTGAAATAGTTTGAGGACTAATGGTAGTAATTCTCCTTTGAATGTCTAGTATAATTCGGCACTGAAACCATCTAGATCAGGGCTTTTATTTTTGGGTAGGCTTTTAATGACAGCTTCAATTTCTTTAAGGGTTATAGGCCTGTTTAAGTAATTAATCTGATCTTCATTTAATTTTGGTAGGTGGTACCTGTCCAGAAAGCTGTCCATTTCTTCTAGGTTTTCCATTTTTGTGGAATACAGATTTTTAAAATATGATCTGAATATTCTCTGTATTTTCTGTTGTTATGTCCCCCTTTTTGTTTCTGATTTTGTTGATTTGAACACTCTCTCTTTGTTTTTTGATTAGTTTGGCTAAGGGCTTATCTACCTTGTTAACTTTCTCAAAGAATCAACTCTTAGAATTGTTGATTCTTGGCTGTCTGCAGAGTCCCAGTGCACTCTGTAGCAGGAGCAGATAAAGTCTGCCTGTCACCATACCCACAGCTCCTGCTGAGGGAATTTGCAGGGCTACCAACCTCGACCTTGAACTGAGGGAACAGGTAACTACAGAGGTCCCTGAAGGTCGGACTCAGACCCCGCCCAGAGGTGAGGAGGGGTCATCAGGCCCAAGGGCCTATATCACAGCCAGGGAAGGAGAGTTCAGCTCCCATTGGTTCCAGTTCTGCTTGCGGGACCAGGTGCTGTCTGCAGAGTAAGTCCCAGCAAACTCTGTAGCAGGTGCAGATAAAGTCTGCCTGTCACCATACCCACAGCTGCTACTGAGGGAATTTGCATGGCTACCCACCTCAACCTCAAACTGAGTGAACAGATAACTTCTGGGGTCTCTAAAGGGCAGATTCATACCCTGCCCAGAGAGGTGACAGAAAGTACACAAGCCCGAGTGCCACAACTGACCAGGAGCCATCTAATCATGAACCACTGAAGTCATGGGCAAACGTCAGTGCAAAAAATTACATAATAATACAAAGAACAACATGGTAACTCCAGAAGAGAGTGGCGATCTAACAAATACAAGACCTGAACTGAGCAATGAAGAGGAAACAGAAGGAAGCAACACCAAAACTTCCTTTATGGTGATCATCAAAGCTATCAAAGAGGATATGAAAAATAGCCTTAAAGAAATAGAAGAAAATACAAACAAAAAATTGGAAGAGATGAACAAATCTATGAAAGAAACAAGCCAGGAACTAAAAGTTGAAATAAAAGCTGAAATGGAAGCAATGAAAAAGGCACAAAATGAGGCAAAGATGGAAATAGAAAACCTGAAGAAAAAAGCTGGAACTACAGATACAAGCATAACAAACAGAGTTCAAGAGATGGAAGATAGAATCTTTGAAGTGGAAAACTCAGTAGCTCAAATAGATATACCAGTCAAAGAAAATAGTAATACTAAAAAAGCCATAACTCAAAATGTTCAGGAAATCTGGGACACGATGAAAAGACCTAATTGGAGAATAATAGGAATAGAAGAAGGAGAAGAATACCAGCTCAAAGGCACAGATAATGTTTTCAATAAAATCATAGAAGAAAACTTTCCTAACCTGAAGAAGGAAATGTCTATAAAGATACAAGAAGCTTACAGAACACAAAATAGATATGACTGCCCAAAAAAGTCAGCATGCCACATTATAATGAAGCCACAAAACATACAGAACAAAGAAAAAATTTTAAGAGCTACAAAAGAAAAGGGCCAACTCACATATAAAGGCAGATCCATCAGAATAATGCCTGACTATTCAATGGAAATGATGAAAGCTAGAAGGGCTTGGTCAGAAGGTATACAGATGCTAAAACAACATGGCTGCCAAACTAGAATACTATACCCTGCAAAATTATCAATCACCATAGATGGAGTAAACAAGGTATTTCAGAACAAAGTCAGACTGAAAGAATATCTATCTACCAATACAGCACTACAGAGAGTATCAGAGGGAAAACTCCAACCTAAGGACCCCAGATACACCCACGAAATCACAAACAATCAATAATTCCACAGAAGAATACCCTAGAGAAAGGAAATACAAACAAGTTACCATCAAAAAATGGCAGGAAATAAGAATCAATGGTCACTAATTTCCCTTAATATCAATGGTCTCAACTCTCCTATAAATCATCACACAATAACAAGATGGATACAATAACAGAAGTCAACCTTCTGTTGCCTACAAGAAACACACCTCAACCTCAAAGAGAAACACAGGCTTAGAATAAAGGGTTGGGAAAAGATTTTCCAGTCAAACGGTCCTAAGAAACAAGCAGGGGCTGCAATCCTAATATCTAACAAAGTTGACTTTAAGCTAAAAGCAATTAAAAGGGACCAAGATGGTCACTACTTATTCATCACAGGAAAAATTGGTTAGGAGGAGATTTCAATCTTAAATATTTATGCCCTTAATATAAGGGCACCTGCTTATGTAAAAGAAACACTGCTAAAGCTCGAATCCCACATCAATTCTTACACCCTAATAGTGGGAGACTTCAATACCCAACTTTCAACCATGTATATATCAACCAGACAGAGTCTCAACAGAGAAATAAGGAGTCTAAAAGAGGTTATGATGCAAATGAATTTCATAGATACCTACAGAACCTTCCACCGAAAGGCAAAGGGATATACATATTTCTCAGTTCCTCATGGAACTTTCTCCAAAATTGACCACATAATTGGTCATAAAGCAAATATCAACAGATACAAAAAATGGAAATAATCTCTTGTAACATATCAGACCACCAGGGCCTAATGTTAGAGTTCAACAACATCAAAACCCAAAGAAAGCCTACAAACTCATGGAAACTAAACATCACACAGCTGAACCATCTCTGGGTAAGGAAGAAATTAAGAAAGAAATCAAAGTCTTCCTAGAATTCAATGAAAATGAATCTACAATGTATCCAAACTTGTGGGACACAATGAAAGCAGTCTTAAGAAAATTCATAGCGCTAGATGCCTATATGAAAAACCTAGAAAAATCTCACACGAGAGACCTAACAGCTCAGCTCAAAGCCTTAGAACAATTAGAAGCGAACTCACCTAGAAGGAGTAGACAGCAGGAAATAATCAAACTTAAAGCTGAAATCAATACAATTGAAACAAAAAGAACAATACAAAGAATCAATGAATCTAAGAGTTGGTTCTTTGAGAAAGTTAACAAGATAGATAAGCCCTTAGCCAAACTAATCAAAAAACAAAGAGAGAGAGACTGTTCAAATCAACAAAATCAGAAACGAAAAGGGGGACGTAACAACAGACTGCCAGGAAATCCATAGAATTATCATATCATATTTTGAAAATCTGTATTCCACAAAAATGGAAAACCTAGAAGAAATGTACAGCTTTCTGGACAGGTACCATCTACCAAAATTAAATGAAGATCAGATTAATTACCTAAACAGGCCTATAACCCTTAAAGAAATTGAAGCTGTCATTAAAAACTTTGCCAAAAATAAAAGCCCTGGTCCAGATGGTTTCAGTGCCGAATTCTAACAGACATTCAAATAAGAATTACTACCATTACTCCTCAAACTATTTCACACAATAGAAACTGAAGGAATATTGCCAAATTCCTTTTATGAGGCCACAATCACCCTAATACCCAAGCCACTCAAAGACACAACAAAGAAGGAGAATTACAGACCAATTTCCCTCATGAATATTGTTGAGAAAATTCTCAACAAAATTTTGGCAAACCATATACAACAATGCATAAAAGATATCATCCACCACGACCAAGTAGGCTTCATCCCAGAAATGCAGGGCTGGTATAACATACAAAAAACTGTAAATGTTATCCATCATATAAACAAACTAAAGGAACAAAACCACATCATCATATCCTTAGATGCTGAAAAAGCCTTTGACAAGATACAACACTCATTTATGATTAAAGCCCTGGAGAGATCAGGAATACAGGGAGAATACCTAAATATAAAAAAGGCAATTTACAAGAAGCCGACAGACATTATCAAACTTAATTTAGAAAAACCTAAAGAATCCCACTAAAGTCAGGAACTAGACAAGGATGTCCTCTCTCCCCTTATCTATTCAATATAGTTCTCGAAGTTTTAGCTAAAGCAATAAGGGAACGAAAAGAGATTAAGGGGATACAAATTGGAAAAGAAGAAGTGAAGCTAACTCTTTTTGCAGATGATATGTTGTGATGAGTCTGAGATCAGACCCTTGGTGAGAGCCTGATCTGGGAGAAGAATTCTCTGGACTGTGGCCCAGGAGGAGGAATACACTCCCTTTTCACTCTGCTCTGGAGGGGAAAGGAGTCTCAAAGCCTTTGGTCCTTGTCTGAATACATTTCACCATGGAGATAGGGCCCAGCTGGGCAGGGCCTAGAACCTTCTTTGACTCAGCTCTGGATGGGGATGAAATTTCACTTTCATATCTTAAAGGGAGAAACTTGATAAATACAGCTTCAAATTTAACAATAGTTGCAGTTAGTTTGGACTTATGTAGGCATATTAAATAATGAAAACAACTTTTCTCTGTGTCTTTTCTCTAAAATATATGGAACATAAAAAAATAAAATCTAAGGAACCTCAGTCCAGGTTAGGTTCAGCTACAGATGAAGAAAGCACACTAGGTCATAGCTAATGCCCATGGATGCACTATAACCACTACAAACTGCTGCTAAGCAACCCTTCTACAGTCAAACCAGTAGGTTTTTTTTATTTTTTTATTTTGTGTGTGTGTGTGTGTGTGTGTGTGTTTTAAAACACTTTATTCACCCATCATTTTTCAATGAAATAAGAATGTTTTTTGTTTGAAGTCCACTAATGAGTGAGTATAATGCATTGCTTATCCTTCTGGGTTAGTGAGATCTTGCTCAGGAGGATATTCTCCAAATCCATCAATTTGCATGCTTAAATGCCATCCATGTACAACAAACATTCTTTCAGCTCTCTTGGTTGATCAAAGTACAATAAAAATATTTTATTTGATAAATTCAGTTCATCCTGTGGAGGAAGATCTTGAAAACAAAGACTCAGCTGCAAGCTTATGCCAGTCTCCATGACACTTTTTCTCTCTTTGGGTGTTCTAATACATTGAATGCATCATATTTGAATGCAAGGATATTTATATTGCAGATGATGAAGTGGTTAGTGTCTTTTATAATATTTTTTGTAAAACATTGCTATCCCTGTGATCCATTGTTGATCAGTACTTTTGGTGAGCTTGTCCAATTTGAGGAATCGTGCATAGCTCATATTGAAAGAGTTGTGGGCATCATTTTTGCAGAAATAAATATTCTCTTCACATTTTAATTTATTAAAAATATTATCAAGACATAATTAACAAACAATGTAAAAAGTCAAGCTAAACTTTACATAAATTTTAGCTACAAAACCATGCTTAAAATAGGACTATACAGTTAAATTCATAAGAAATAGTTTTTTAAAATGTCAAATCAGGCCTTTTATATTTACCTTGAAGTTATCCTTTAGCCAGTTTTTGAGGTGATTAAGTACATATATGAATCTAGAAATCCACATATAATTAGTAATGTAGGAATTAAACTGAAGATTTGTGTTATTGAGTTCCTCCAAACTATAGTTAGTTGTTTATGGATTCAAATATTATTGTTCAATATTTGCAAAAGCAGCATAAATTACTTTAGTGTGCTGACAATATGAAACCACCAATTTACTTTCTCTCACCACAGCATTAAAAGTCAAGGTGTCAAGTTGTCCCTTCAGGTTTCATTGGCAAGCATAAATTATTGCTAATAGAGTATACCAGTGAAATTTCTGAATAACAGATGACTTTGAAAAGCATCACTTCCAGAAGGAGCTACAGGACACTTGAGATAATTTATGATACAAATATTTTCAAGAGCTAGTCTTCTCAGAAGCTTGATTCCTAAACATGAAATAAATAACTGATGAAGTTCTGTACATTCAAAACATCGTTTGCATTTTCTGTCAAATATATCTTTCAGGAAGTCTCAACTCTGACTGAAATTCTGCAGCCAGAGAGCTCCAGACAGAGCAGAGAAAGATTCACCTTCACAGGCAGCTAACATCCCTGGTTTATGGATTTCAATGACATTGTTTCATAGAATATTTAATATTTGTTTTAGGTTCTTCACTATCCGGAGTTATGCTAAGATAGAATTCTTGTTATTCTAAATGTATGGTTTTTTTTTCCATTGTCTTTTCTCTTTATTTTGACGAGTCTATAGTAGAGGTAAATATAGGCAGAAACTATCTGTCAATTTGGAGTTAAACATTTTTTTAAAAAAGTTTTTTACAAATTTCTTAACATTTGAAACATATTCTAATAGTAAATTATTTTTGGAAGCTTACAGACAGTTTTTGCTTTAAAATAAAGACAACAAAAATCTCCCAATTTGATCATTTGGGTTCACTTGTAGCAAGCACTAGACTAATAGAATTTAGGAAGAGCTAAAAGACTCTCAGAATCCATTACTTGCTCTGCAGGATTTTCCACTATGGAAAAACAATTCTAGTAACAGACTTTCAACAACATATGTAATTATAAATGTTTTAAAATATTAAGTATGGAAATATAGCCCTGCATTAATTAACAATGAATATATGATATAAGAAATATTGCAGTAGGTAAAAAAAAAATATGAGTACAACCTAAGATGGCTATGACATCACTAGCCATCCCCAGCAAGACACCATCCATGAGATCACCACTATCATCCAATTGCTCACTAACAAAGTACTGGTATGAGATGTATAACTCTATTTCTTAATATTAATGCCTAGAAAATCTCTAGGAAACTGAAAGCAAATGCCTTAGCAAAGTCACTTTAGATTTTTTTTTTAGATTTGTTAATATCTATTTATTCGCTATAAGTGCAAATTTTTCAGTTTCTCATTTACTCAATAATAGATATTTATGTAATAATCAACTTGATACTTCTTCATAATATCCAGAACACTTAAACTTGAGAGAATATCAAACCCCCAGTTTGAAATTTGGCTCAGCAATATGTGCTTTAGCTAACATCCCGGGTTTATGGCTCATAAATGAAATAAAATAGCCTGAAGTTGTAGCAGGGAATGTATGAACAGATCAATAATATCAGATAATTCAAAGTATTTTATCATTCTAAGAGTTAAAATTAAGCTATTATTTAATGTATATATCACTGATTTTGGTTAAAAGAACAAAATAGTTTAAGGATATTTCATACTTCTTTCTCCATAGGCTGTGGACACCTGTCTCAGCATGTACTGGGTCCTGAGTTTGATTCCTAGAAGTGAAATTTTCTCATTTTCTGAATTGTTTTAATGTCTTGCTCCTGAGAAATTAGCTTCTGAGTTCTGCCATCTACTAGATATGTAACTTTACTTATGTATTCTTATCCTTGAGACTGTTTTATATTCAGTTTTCCAAATTATAAAACTAATAAGATCTAACTTAAAATGTTGTTTTTTGTGAGATTTTAATCTAGTTACTAGAAGTTTATCTTTCTAGGATTGATTTATACAAACTACTATTTATTTATATTTATCTCCCTATTGTCGAAAAATGTGCCTTTGACTCCTTTTCTTAGACCTGGTACATTTCATTTGCCAATGGACTGTACTTACAATTCTCCTCCTTCTGGAGGTTCAGGTGACTGGCTTTTCATCGTAGTTCAGAGGAATGTGGCTTGTCACTAGCTAAGCTTGACCACTGAAATGTTATTCAGATGATTTTAATATAATCTATGACTAGCAAGATCTCATTTTGATGTCCTAAATTAGAAATCCTTCCTTAACATATGCCAAAAAGAAGTTAGCCCTCAGGTGGTTGTCCTGTGTAGTTCGTCATTGTCCCTGTGACTTCTGGCTATCCAGCCATTCAGACATTACAGAATGCATGGACACTTAAACTCCTACTTCCTCCTGGCTTTTTGAATCCATTAGGATAAACTTCATTTGGATAAAATTTGCATATGTTTCAGGTCTCTTAGAAGACATTATTTTTTCTTAATTTGTTTTCTCCCAGAACTTGAGGAATGCATTACTGTGAGCCTCCATTGTAGGAACAAAGTCTGGTTCCTCTGGAAAATGAAGCAGTTCTTCTCACCAGGGAGCATCACCAGCCTGATAACTCTATTTCTTGAAAACAATCACTTTGTTTACCACAGTGTAGGGGAAAGAAAGATGTACTTAGCATCGAAAATATGAGGAAAGTGAAGGCTGATGGGAAATTACACCAAGTTTCAGATACTGCATAGTTTCAGAAAGAATATCAACATTGAAAGTTGAGGACCTTACTTGTAGAAACAGCAAACCCACATCTGAGAGTCAATGTAGGCTCTCAATAGCACCGTGTAATTAGAAGGTTTCTTCAACTCTTCAGTAGCAGACAAAGAATTCTTCAGCATTTTTATTATATTTTGTGTATATGTTGATAATAAAATTATGTGCTAAATGAAAGATAACAATCTTACCATTTTAAGACTTTCAGTCATATTCATACTTTTTAAACTGAGAAATTTGTTTTGTTGTATGAGCAAGGGGATAGAGATTATGAGCCAGTGATGGCTGGCTGGGTCTCTGGGGAGCTCACTCACCAAGAACAGCCACTGGGGAATCATCAGAAAAAGGAGCTATGCCCTCCAAGGGAAGGCAACTGTAGATTGACATGGGCAATATTTAGGGCTTTGAGGGGTGAGAACAGACTGTGTTTCTGTGCATGGCCTGACACCTCAGAGACCATTCCCTTCAAAGGAACATCTAACCCAATCTTGATAGTACAATGAGGAAATCGGACTTGCCTGGAGTGGATGTGCCACACTGAGTTAACCCAAATTGGGTCTTCTTGCCCTCTGTGGAGAATGGATGAGGAAATGGGTAGGGTGAGGCTGAAGCCTGACTGGGAGGGATTGGGAGGAGTGAAGGGAAGCAGAACAAGGGGATATATGGATAAAAAAGACTTTATTTTATAAAAAAATAAATAATAAATAATAAATATAAAGCCAAGGTCATTCTTAATTCTTTGAACTTTAAAAATAATAACTTTAGAGACCTGCACAAAACTCAAATCCAAGTAGATCAAAGACCTCAACTTAAACCCAGCCACTTTGAACTTGATAGAAAAGAAAGTGGGAAATACACTTCTACAAATTGGCACAGGCGACCACTTTCTAAATATAACACCAGTGGCACAGACACTAAGACCAACAATCAATAAGTGGGATCTCCTGAAGCTAGGAAGCTTCTGCAAAACCAAGGACACTGTCAATAGGACAAAACGACAGCCTACAGAATGGGAAAAGATTTTCACCAACCCTACAAGTGATAGAGGACTGATCTCTAAGGTATATAAAGAGCTCAAGAATCTAGAGCCCAAGACCTTGAATAACCCAATCAAAAAATGGGGTACAGATCTAAAA
The DNA here is from genome assembly GCA_004025045.1 of Sigmodon hispidus. Lineage (NCBI taxonomy): Eukaryota > Metazoa > Chordata > Mammalia > Rodentia > Cricetidae > Sigmodon > Sigmodon hispidus. The sequence goes on along the minus strand of PVIH01000845.1, from coordinate 164,799 downwards.
AGGAAATTCTCAGCAGAGGAACTACGAATGGCTGAAAGGCACCTGAAAAAGTGCTCTTCATCTTTAGCCATCAGAGAAATGCAAATCAAAAGAACTTTGTGATACCACCTAACACCTGTTAGATTGGCTAAGATAAAAGGCACAGATGACAGCCTATGTTGGAGAGGATGCAGAGCAAGGGGAACACTACTCCATTGTTGGTGGGAGTGTAAGCTTGTTTAGCCACTTTGGAATGCAATTTGGCGGTTTCTCAGAAAATTGAGAATCAATCTCCCCAAGGACCCAGCAATACCACTTCTGGGCGTATACCCTAAAAAGGCACATTCACACTCCAAAGGTATTAGCTCAACTATGTTCATAGCAGCATTATTTGTAATAGCAAGAACGTGGAAACAACCTAGATGTCCCTCAACTGAAGAATGGATTAACAAACTGTGATACATCTACACAATGGAATACTACTCAGCAGTAAGAAAAAACGATATCCTAAAATTCACAGGCAAATGGATAGATTTGGAGAATATCCTCCTGAGCGAGGTTTCACAAACTCAGAAAGATAAGCAGGGGAGGTACTCACTCATTAGTACCTAACAAACAAACAAACAAGAAAAAAGCCAAGCATGCCCAGGCTGCAAACCACGACCACTGATCAGCTTGGGATGAGAAGTACCCTGGACTGACCCTTCGGACCCCACTCCAACTATAGGAACACCTGACTCACTCTTGAGGGAGGGAGAACAAAACTGAATTTGACCAGGAGTGAAGACTGATCCAAGCATTATTGGGTCAGTGGGACCATAGGACTGTGTGCTCCAAGCCCAGGGAGGGGATGGGGAGTTGTGGAGAAGAGAAATGACCTGATGTGGTGGGAGGGGGAAGGGACCTTTAATAAGGATATACAGGGATGAAAAAGAAAAAATTCAGAGGGAAAGCTGAACACAAAGTAAATATATGTGTAGTAATCTTATTTGCATTATCACCTTTGATAAGTCATATTTATGATTTTTATCTTCTTCATAGTTATTGTTAACTTATCAGCATTTTAAAATCATTTTACTGTTCTTCTTTATAAATACAAAATAAATAAAGAAGGAAAAAAATAACTTTAATTTTCTGAAGATGTGTTGTGCTTTATTGGTCCTATTGTTCTGATAAGAGTTTCTTGCATTTTTGGAGACATTAGTTTTATAAAAATACACCTGACCCAGTCTTGATGTTGGGGTGAGGAAAGCATAATTGCCTGGGGTGGATGTTGAACTAAGCAACCTTAGGACATTGACTCCTCCTGCCCTTGCTGGGGAGGAGATAAGGAGTTGGGGAGAAAAGAGAGTGACTGGGAGGGGCAGGAGGGGGAAGAAAGTTTCAACAAGGTGATACATGAATAAAAAATAAGACTTTATTCATAATAAATAAAAATAAGAAAAATAAAATAAAACAAAACAAAAAATGTAGAAGTTTGGCACCATAGATAAAATGATAAGCTGTTCCAATTTTAGGTTCCACAGCAATCATGGATCTCCATCCACAGCCAGTTGTATTTGAAATGCAATTCTAAGGAATTCTTTGATTTTTTTTTTTTCAGTTTTACTGTAAGGTACATTATTTAGAAATTTTTGTCCTGGCCATGATAAAAGAATGCATATTCTTTTATACAAAAAATCTCAAATGTAAAGTTTGCATCTCTGTGTTTGGAGATATGTTATTCCTTGCTAAGAGGCTAAAGAGATTAATGGGCAGGAAAGAAACTTGAGTTTGTTTGTTTGTTTGTTTGTTTGTTTTTTAATCATTCAGAATCACCACTAAGACAAATACCTGATTTTTGTGATAAAGAAACTTGTCAATGAAAATTTACTATTGTTATAGGGCTCTAACATGCAAATTGAATTAGCATTTTGCGGCTATGCTTTGCTGCAATATTATCATAGGAGAATTGGGGATGCTCAGAAAATATTAGATATATAAGTCTTTGTCTAACTTCTTGTCTCAAAAATGTTATGAAAATTAATTTGCTAAATTCACTGGTTGCATAGTACAGTGTTTTTGACAAATTAAAAAAGAATAAACTTTTTATTTTGATTTTACAATTAGAATAAAGAATAAAACCTTCCCTTTCCACAAAAGGACATGCAGAAAAAAAATGAACTTCAAAACAATTTTATTGTTCACAATTATATTATTTGTAGAGACAGAGTTTAATTTAACCTATTCCTGTTTGCATTTGGTGCTCTTGTTACACCTTCCCATAACATTTTGCCCCTTCCCTCTCTCCTTTTGTCTGTCCATCCCAATCACTCTCTTTTTCTGTTTTTTCTTCTTTCCTTCCAGCATTGTCTTTCTTATCTGCAATATAGACATATTATTTTTCTTCTATAACCATATCTTTACCTTAGATTCTATTTTTCTAATTTTTTAGAAGAAAGAGTTGGGTGATACATTGAAAATATTTTGGTTAAAAAATTATTTAGGAAAAAAGAAAACAAACATTAGAATATTTAATGTGAGTGATTTAAAAAGCTTATAGATGAGAAGAAAACTTACAAAAGTAACTTCATTAAGGTAAAATTGATTTTTAAAGTAAAAGTTTGGGTGTTGACAGAAACTCATAATAAAAATTGATTGTTTTAGTTAAATGTTATTTACTTATATTTATTAATGAATTCTATGCTTATTAATATATATATCACACATATATTTACATATATATATATATGGACCTAAATCCAAAAGAGAACAGTGAATTGTAATAATTATTTATTTTTATATACAGCTATCATCTGGAAACTTTGAGAGTTCTAAGTCTTCTTTGCTAGTTTTTATAATGTAAACACTGTAACAAACATTCATCTATAGAAAGCCTTATAGTTTCTGCTTTTGGTTATGCACTTCCAGTTTTATATCACTACATTTTAAAATAAATAACTAAATTCACTAGTAATGGTATTGTGGCTAGGTTGTATTATGCACTAATGCTGAGATTATGGGCAAGGTTTAAAACTATACTTATTAAATACTGTTACCTTTGTTGGACTATAGAATTTTCTTTTTAGTTAGCAACCTGGTTGTGAATCTTATGGTTTTATTGAATAATGAAAATAAATAAGAATATATGTATTTTTACATATATATATATCTCTATCTATCTACCATTGATCTTCCTAATTGTATACATGTATGTATTTCTCTAATAATAAGAAAGTCCATATTGAAGATCAGTTTAGGTAACACTGAAAATATGGGAAGTATTTTTGTTAACACTTTTTGTTGATTTAAAAAGATTTAATACTTAATTTGCTAAAATTACTTAAGGATAAAATTCACATATTACAATTGATTATTGTATTAATAGCTGAAGTGGGGTGGAATTTCTTTCTTTATTTTCTAGTGAATACATTTATGATGAATAAAACAAAAAATCATAGCAATTCAGTTATATATCTATGCAAATTAAAACATTTCACTTTAAATATTCAAAATTTGTAGTTCATAAAGATGGTTTCTATTCACTTCTGTCACCCTCTTTGCCAGAGACAATAATTTTAGATTTTAAAATTCTCAAATGGGCCTAGGGATCCCATGGAGCTAGAACTATATTCTTAGAGAAGGGCAGTACCAAGACTCTCCCTTTAGTTGTTGAAATTTCTGCCACTTCACTCACCACCAGGTTCTGGGACCTCAACAAGCCAAACTCAGAAGACACACATTCACACACACACACACACACACACACACACACACACACACACACACACACACTGTTCTCTGTCTGGCAACTTCTACATTGTGCTGACCAGCAGTGACTAGATGAAGACCAAACCTGGAGCCTGAACTAGAATTCTGCTAAGTAACTCTTAGATCTAGCTTAATGGTCCAATTGATTCTCAATGACACCTCCCACTACTGGGGCTTATGGCAACATAAAACACAATGAATTTGTTGAAAATATTTTCTGTGCCATTTGCCCACATTTCATTTTGTCTTCTACAGCTAATGTGCATAGGTTGCATAATATGGAACACATAGTTAGAGGCCTGAAGAGCCAGTTCTTGGACTGTTTTTGGACTATCAGCCAGTATACCCACTTAGCCTATCAGGAACCAGATAGAATCTAAACCTAAAATCATAGTGTGGCTTCATGAATGAAAAATCAAACACCCTCCAGATGATCCACAATCTGACTGTTGGAAAGAGCAAGCCAAGATCCAAACACCTATCTAACAAAGTTGAGACCTGATATTCACACTACGAGACACCATAATATATACTAAATTCAGATGCCCAAGTGCCATCACAAATACATACATACAGCATGAAAAACCAAGACAATATATCTCTGCCATAGACCAGCACTCCACTGCAGTACTCCATAAACAATAACCTTTTTGCAATACTTTCAAAAATATTTCCAGGAAAGAGCGCACAAAGTGGTTGTACATGGATATTTAACTATTTTTATTAGTAATCTAATTTATTCATTTATTTTGCATCCATACTGCTATTTCCTCTGTCTTCTCTTCCCCCATTACCTCCCTCATCTAATCTCTCCTCATTCCTGGATCATTCCTCTTCTGTTTCTGTTCAGAAAAGGACAGGCCTCCAATGGGTGTCAAATCATAACATATAAATTTGATATAGGACTTACTAAACTCATTCATTTTAAGGCTAAGTATGGCAATCCAGTACAAATAGGTTCCCCAAAACCTGCCAAATTATCAGGGACAGGCAGAGATGTTTATGACAATAATGAGAGAAATATGTTGGGCTAACAAAAATTTGATGATTGGGGAGTAACAAGAGCAAGCTGGAAGAAGAGGATAAATATGATAAAAATATATTGTATAAAATTCTCAGAAACTAAGCCATATTTGGGACTGTGGGACCTTATGATCGCGTGCCCATGTGGGGGATGAGGAAATGTGGAGACAAGAGAATGACCTGATGTGGTGGGAGGATATACAAGGATAGAAAATGTGACTTCTCTATTCATAATAACAAAAAAAGAAGAAAAAATTCTCAGAAACTAAAATATTACTACTTTAAAAAAAGTTTGTTATATTTCAAAAGATATTAACTAAGTACTTCTTAGATTCAAGGAATATTTTCAAAAATAAGCTTATATGGCAAATGGAAAACAATTAAATGAAATATAGATTAAATTTTAAGGGAGGTAAGAAAATAATAAACAAGGTGTAAATACAGCCTGGGGGTAGAAGGGGGATGAACGATGCAGATGTTACTTCATCACAGTCCTATCTGTTGAAAAAAGAAATGGCTATATTGTCAATAACTGAGTACAGCCTAGTGTTCAAGATTTCATTATATAAAGCATAGAATTGGGTGCAAATATCACTAGCAATCATTCCATATAAGGGATGGGAAAATATGCATGTACAGACATTCTTATACGCATTAGTATATTAGCATAATTACAAAAATAGACAAATAATGCTGTCAATTGCTATAATTTATTTAATATTTGTTTGCTTTTAGATTAAAAATGGCTAGTATTGCAGAGCAGAATGTATATATAATTTCTATCAGTAGAGCTAAATTCAATTCCGAGTACTCACATCAGGCTTAACTTCTTATGTACATAGTTTCAGGGGTTCTATTGCTTTTAGTCTCCCAGGAAAGCTTCACTAACATGAACTTGTCTGCACATAGACACACACATACATACACATGCTTAAAAGTAATAAAGATATAATCTTTAAAAGAAAAGATTTTAAATTACAATTATGGTTATTTTGTTTAATATTAAGAGTATGTCAGTTCAAGAGTTTAAACATATAAATAAGATGAGATTTAAAAAGTAGGCATAACTGTTGTTATTGAATTTATTATCTAGAGCATTCACTTTCTTATTACATGTTTGCCCATGTTTGGTTAAAAAATAGGAACAAAAATGGGGAATAACATTTTGTTAAACAAATGAAGAATGCATTTTGTCATTAGTCTTTAATAATAATGGAATGAATTCTTTGAGATGAATAAACACTTCTGCTTATGAACAGTCTCATAGAAACCCCAGCATTTTCTGTGGGTGACTTACAAAGACAGGGTTTCATCTTATTGATTAGATTAGTGGAGATCCATTGTGACTCAGCTCTATATTTGAATATAGATTCTGCCTGTATATTTAAGAACAGAAAGTGCTACTTCACTCAAAGTTTAAGATGTAGAGTTATTTGCTTTAGTAATAATACCTTGATTTTTATAACAACATACACTTATAAATGACAAAACATTATTCAGGGTCAATATTCCTGTCTAGGCCATTATTTCTTAAATAGATATATGGAAATAAAAATGCTTAAAAAACAACATTTTTCTGAGATAATGTTTATCCTCTACTTATTTATGTCTGTCTGCTCAAACCCATTAAAAATATAAATTTCCTTTCTGGCATTCTGCTTATTTGATGAGTTTAATAATGAGGCAGCTCCTTGATTGTAAAAGAGGCTTTGATCAAACAATCTATACAAAACAGCCTGAAAAAGGAAAGTCTTCAAACCAAGAGGCAAAAGACATCATGCTTCTGCAGGACTATATCCTATCCAGAGAAAAAGATTGTGGTCATTTATTGTAGCAATCATAAAATGCAGTAAAGACAGGAAAGTTATCGGTCCATTTTAATCAGGTTACTCAAACAGAACAGCTGCAAGCAGAGATTGCTGTTTAGGCTGAAAATGGGAAAGACTCCGTTATAAAGTACAATGCTGTGGGGTCATATTGAAAAATGGGTTCTTTCTATGCTGTTCTTCATAACAAAGCATAAAAGCATGTTTGAACCAGTTCAGAGCCTAGCTGGGAATTGATGAACATCCCATATAATGGCCCAAATGTACTTCCAAGGACAAAGGTGAGTAAGAAAAATCAATTTCACCACAATATTTACTCTTTCATGCATTTATTTTTTTGCATTATGATTCTCATATTAAGATTATGAAAACCAGACACCTGAAAGAGTTCATGTAAACTAAAACACCAACCTGTGGGTTCTAAAGTACCTACAAACATAGCTATTTATGAAACAATTGTTATTGCTTGTTGATTAAATACAGAAATTTCTAATATTCTTGAATTTTCTTTTAGTAGAAAAATATTAATTCTCCAATATTAATTTGTAGGATTTTTTTTCCTTTAAAGAGGTACTTAAGAAAATAAATGGGCAGGTGCGGGGAACTCATCAGTGGGGCAACGTGCTGAGTGCTGCTCATTCTCCCGTTCCTGGGAAAGTCTGAGACTAGGGCCTCCTGCAGCCCTAATGGGGATCTCCCTTAGTGGAGAGGTGAGTTCCCAGAGAGCATGGAACCATGCGTGGGCAGACAGGGCAGGAGAGGACCCTGAAAAAAAATAAAAATGAAAATAAAAAAAGGAAAAGAAATCAAGGCATGAGAATTCCCACATCATGATGTAATTAACATCACTTTAATGAACTGGCCTATAAACTGTAGTTTCCCTTCACTGATATCAGATAATGCCTAAGTTTAACTGAAGAGGAATGTATAAATTTTAGTTAAAGTAAGCTGTTTTTCTATTTTAGGAAGTTTAAATAAAAGATACTTCATTTCTTTCTAATCTATGTGATGCATGAAAAAATCAAATTAATAAATAAAAACTGTCAGTTAGGCTCATAAAATCTTGCTGTTCCCCTTCTTGTTAAGTGGGATTGTTTTGCCTTCCTGAGTCAAAGCATAGGCACCTTCATAGAAGGGATATTTTTGGAACATAGTATCTTTGCCTCAGAAATGTGTTTCACAGTCCAAAAAAATGACGGGCAGCCTTTGCTAGACTTTCCAGTAAAGCACTAGATTCCAGGCTAAGAAATGTTCAGGGGCGATCAGGCCTGACAAGTTTTACTTTTCTGTTCTTCAATATTATCTTTACATTTTCTTCTACTTTTGACAATAATTCTTTGAAGGAAATTACAGGAAAACTTTGGAGCATTTTAGTACATTAAAATGAACTGGAATTACTTAGTTTATTTTAAGGTTGTCCTTTGTGTATTCTGAAAAACATAGATCACAGATGAAAGAAGAGAGATGACTAATAGAGTGTGGATCAGTACATTCGTACGCTGTTCTGAAGTGCAGAAACAATGATGCTGCACAGTATCAAAGGTAAGCATATAGGGATATGGCTGGGAAAAGTAGGCCCTAGTATTTTCACATATTTACAAATAAAAGCAAAGCAAAACAAACCTTCCCTCTTATATTGTGAGGCTCAACATGGATCAATCATAGGGTGTCCACTCTCACAAAATCTGTGTCACTGTTATCCCAGCATATCTTGCAAGCAGGGGAATTATAGGTGGAAGGTTTTGTGGCTGTGTTGGTATTCCAGACCCACAGTTGAAAGCCCTGTCAAGTTAATGAGCCAATGGTTGACACTATTGAGCATATACCTAAAGGACACACATTCTTATCCAAAGGCATTAGCTCAACTATGTTCATAACAGCATTATTAGTAATAGCCAGTACCTGGAAACAACCTAGATGTCCCTCAACTGAAGAATGCATTAACAAATTGTGGCACATTAACACAATGGAGTACTACTAAGCAGAAGAAAAAAAATGACATCCTAAAACGTTTTTAGGCAAGTGGATTAATTTGGAGAGTGTCATGCTGAGTAAGGTAACACAGGCCCAGAAAGACAGAAATGGTATGTATTTACTCATAGTAGATTTTAGACATGAAACAAAGAATAACCAGGCTTCAAGCCATGACCCCAGAACAGCTAGGTAACAGGAGTAACTTTAGAGAGATATCCAGGGATCTCGCTGGGAAGGGGAAACACAGGAGATATCCTGAGGAAATTGGGATTATAACAGGGAGAAAAAGAGGGGAGGTAGAAAAACTTCATGAGAGAAGAAGGTGTTTGAGAGAGAGGGAGAACAAAGAAATGGATATTTTTAAAGAGGGAGACATTGTGGGGTTAGTAAGAAACCTGGTGCTAAGGAAACCACCAGAAAACCACAAGATGTTCCTGGCTAGGACTCCAAGCAATAGTAGAGAGGAGGGCTAAACAGGGCCACTACTTATAAAATGAATAACTACCCTAACTGTCATTACAGGAACTTCATTCAGCAATGTATCCAAAGTATTAGAGTAATCCATAAGAAATAGAGAAATAGAACAGAGTAGGGGGGATTTGGAATGGTGTAACTTCTTCTTTGGCAGCATGGAAGCATGAGTCTTTCAGATATTTCAACAAAGAAAAAGGGTTAGCTAGTTGCTACTCAGTCACTCTGAGCTCACAAGTTTTTACACATGCCCTCCAAATGAATTATCACTTTATTATTTTACAAGAATAATATATTAACTACTTCCTCAATTAGATATGACTGGAATGTTACAGCATACTAAGAAGAAATGAAAAAGGAAAAACACTTGAGTTTACAAATTCTTGGTGAATACAGCATTAAAATGGCTTAGATTCACGAAACTCTTGAATTTGATAAATCAGTTGAGCAGGAGGGAGAAAGACTTAAAAATGGAAGAAAATTAAAAATGACTACATAAGACCCCAAAATACAACTATAAATTTTATCTTTATAATATGCAAACATTTGCAATTGTAGTGAGATCATTACATTTATCAATATATATATACTATACATGTGCACACATACATATATATATAATTTTGGGCATGAATAGATTAAATTATATTTTAAAAAGAGAGAAGATGCTGGCTAATACTGAGAGATGTAGCAAGTCATGACTGTACCATATCTTTGAGATCTAGACTAGAATAGGACAGAAAAATTTTTACATATATTTAAAGCCAAGACTTTAGAATTCTGAATCCAAGAATTAGGTTTGGTCTTGTGTGTGTGTGTTTGTGTGTGTGTGTGTGTGTGTGTGTGTGTGTGTGTGTGTGTATGTGTGTGTTTTAGAGGGTAATAATGATGTTTCTGAGTTATTCTAAGCCAGGTAAAGATACAAGAAGAAAGAAAGATAGAAAGAAAGAAAGAGAGAGAAGGAGAGAGAGAAAGAGAGAAAGAAAGAATAAGAAAGCCAGATAAAGGGCAGATTGCTCCAGTAGTTTCTATTGTTATTACTTTGTAACTGTACACTACACATACAATCAAACACACTTAGACCCACCCAAACACAGACATACACACACACTCACATAAAAACACATACATACACACACACACACCACCCATGGATATAGGTGCCTACTAGTGCCACCTGTTCACCATCTATTTATCTTGTTTTGTGAAATAATTATACAAAATAAATTTCAGAGTTCACCAGATTTATTCTGTCAAATACCAATCTAGGCCTGCAAAGCACATGACTTATAAATCAATTACTATGTGAACATAATACATGGAGTTTTAAAGACTTTATAGATCTTACACTCAGATTTTATTACTAAGGTATGATGACCTAGACATTCTGGTTATGATTATTATCCTTTAAAATTTTCATATCATGATATATTTGTTAAGAAAAAAAGTATGAAGTAAGTAACAGTAGCAGCACATGATAGAGACTGCATCATGAACAGAATTGCTAGTCGGAGCAAATGTCCTCAGGTTACTCAGCATTACACAAATGAAGATAGTAGCACTCCAGAGCATTTGTTAGGGATTATATGTACTAAAAGAAAAATAAAATCTATGCCATCTTCTCTTCCTTGTATTTGTACTTAGCATCTAAGTGTCTATGTCATTGTAACAAATCTCCTTAGCTATGGAACAGAAATCCTAATGTTGGCAATGAGACATTGCATTATTTTTCTCATTAAAAATGATGTTTTAAAACGTGTGTGTGTGTATGTGTATGTACATTAAGTATAATCTTTACCTATAAGATTCACCTAAAATAGCCATGTTAACTATATGGTTATTGTGTAACTAGAATGAGGAAGATAAAGATAAAAAAGTAAACAAACAAGGAAAGGGGTTTAAAATTGTTTTCATGTTTTGTAATTCTAGACTGTCTACTTGAACTGTCTGTGGCATTTTGTGGGTAGTGATATGACTATGTTAGAATCCCTCCCTGTAAAACTATCTGCTCTGGCACATGTAATAAGAAGTTTCTGGCCCAGCCTAGTGCTGAGATCTGTGGATCAGCAGTCACAAATAAAACACAAAGTTCTATATTAATTATGTGATGTTTGGCCTATGGCTCAGATATATTCTTTGTTAATTCTTACTCTTAAGTTAACCTATAATTAGCCTCATGGCTTACTACCTTTTCTCAGAGCAGCATTCTCGTCCTGCTTTCTCTGTATCTCCCTGGCATCTCTGCTTTGCTCTTTTTATTCCCGGAGTTTTCTTAATCAGGTAGCCCTGCCAACTTTCTGGACAATCAACATTTTATTAAACCAGTAGTTAAGAGGGAAAAATATTTACAATGTACAAGAGCATGATCCCATAGCATGTCATGTTTTTGTTTGTTTGTTTGTTTGTTTTTAATGAACATGGCAGAACGAGTATTTGTGGAGTAGGATCTCAATTTTCCACTAGGTATATGTTAAGAAGTGATATAGCTAGGTCATGCTGCAGATTTATTTTTCAGATTTTTGAGAATTTTACATGCTGGAATCCAGAGTGGCTGCACTCACTTGCTTTCCCACTGGAAGTACATGAGTACTCCTCTTTGTTAACACACGACTCCCACCACGTTTCCAGACCAACATAATTCCTTACTGTATTCTAAATCTTATTCCAATAGCAACAGGTAATTGCAGCTATCAGCCCTCATCAAAGAGGCCTCTCATTGTAATTAATAAAACCATCACAGGAAACCACTAGACATAATGTAGATATGAAAAGATTATGGAGATCCCAGCCCCAATGGATACATCCACTCCATACCTACTGCATGGCTCATGGAACATCACAAAAGAGAAGTCAGAATGATACTGAAGGCCAGAATAACAAGAATAGTTCTGTGAAACAGTGTCTACTAGAAATGACTTCATAATAATGGCGTTAACAACTGACATGACAACAAGGAAAGGAAAAAATTTGTGAAGTCCCACAACTAGACAAAGAACTACAGGCAACCAATGACTGCTGTAAGGAGAATTACCTCATTTGAGGGATGAAATACCCTACTGGTTATTCAATGCAATGGCAGCCTTGAAACCATATACAGACCACCAAACCAAAAGAACTTAGCAGTGTGTACATCCTTATATGCACACACATACATGCATACACACATTTATATCTGTAATAATAATAATAATAATAATAATAATAAATAGAGGCATTCAACTTGAAAGTTTCAAAGCACATAGGAAGAGTTCAGCAGCCTATTAAGAGTGGCTAAGGGGAAGTAAGAGATGAGGATGTGAAATAATTGTATTTAAATTTTTAAAAAATTTATTAAAAATCTAGTTATAATTTTAAAACAGATTTAGGTGTTGTAGTAGATTTAAGCATTCATTTATGTAACTTACACATGCATCTTAAATGTCCATTAATTTAACATGTACTTCCTAGAATTGAATGCTAATATCTTACATTTGTTTTCTCACTACAAATAAAAAGGAGTCCTTTGTGAAAAGCAATATTTTATCACCTCCCTTGTCTCACCATCCAGGCAGAATAGCACAATATTAAGAGCTCCAACTCAGAGACTATCTGCTTTGTTACTGTTCACCAATTTTTTTCATGATTTAATGATAGGCCCTCATCCCTGTTACCCATACTTTTTATACAATATGTCACACCTAGTAAGTATTAAACAGAAGTGTTTTGAACATGTCAATACATTATATGATATTGTGCTTTGAGCTTAAAGAACTTGCATTTAAATCACAGTTTCCATTCCTGTGAAAGTCTCGTTTATTGAAAATAAGAAATCTCAGGAGTGGGATCTCTTAGGATTCCTAAAGTCTCTAGACAAGTTGTTTCCTATCATTTCTACAGTGTCAGTGCTCACTATTTTAGAAAAAAAAAGAAAAAGAAAAAAAGAAAAGCCAACTGTAATAAGTGGACAAGGTGATTTTTATGAAGTGCACTGGATGACACTGGAAACTCAGCCTGCTACAATGGGGACCCTAGGCCAGCCAATTCCTTGACTGTCCTCTCCAACTCTGGCTTCTGAGCGGACACAAATCACTCTTAAATATCACTGTCATACGGCACTTGAGAACTCTGAAAAGTTCACTTTTATCTGATTAATCTCAAAAGCCAAAGTTGAGCACAGCAAATACTTTTAAACAATAATGCTTTGTAAGCAAGAGCTGCTTTTATTTGTTAATCTTGCTCCACTTCAGAAAATCTGTAAATTTTAATCAGAATAATAAATGAAAATTTTGGAATTTTCCATTCAGTATCTTAAGCACAAAAATCCATTGTATGTTGTGGACTGTTTTGGAAATATTTGGTCAAATGTATGTTACTTTGGCTGTAATGGCATTTAAAGCAATCAAACAAACAAACAAAAGCTGTGGAAAAAATAAATGAAAATTTTGGATTCTTTATTCATTTACCTGTTACATGAAAAAATTTAGAGTGTTCATTTATTGCTATATGTTTTTGTTTATAGGTCACAAAATTATTTCATGGTACTGAGATCAACTGTGGCCTCTCCTGTAAGATATGAAAATCTTATGTAGTGGGATGCTAATTTTGGGCTAATTCAGACAATACTGCATCACTATTAACATCAGAGATCTACAGTAGCTTAATATTCAATCATTTAGTGTTTATAAGCACTATAAGTTACTCTAATTATGTAGCTATGAATAGCTGGTAATTGGTAATATCTACCTCCAGTCTCTGGAAATTGAAATCTCAGCTAGAAGTCTCTAAATGAGATCAGGATCAAAGGAGAGAAAAGGGAATTACTCATGGTTTTGTTCTTCAGGGCAAACAGAAAATCAAAATTGATAAAAGTAAAAACTGAATTCATTTGCCATTTTATTATCTGAATATTTTCAATAACAGGACTGAATAAATGATAGGCCCAGAAAATATTAAAAGAAGGTAAGATCTTTAATTTTCTTAGAATAATGTCAATATATCCAATACCATAATTAGTAAATTTAACCAACAATAGATCTTCCCTGACAATAGTGTAAGGATTCCTGGCATGCCATGTGGTGAACCCAACCTGGTACTGGGTGAGATAAGAATTCCTGGCATGTAGTAGCCAAGTCATAAAGCCAACACAGAACTGGAAGAACAGGTTCCATATGGAGGGCATGCCCCTAGGCTTAGCTACATAAATACATGCCCACCCTTTCTCTTAAAATGAGCCGCCAAGTGAAGACCTCACTCTTCTCTCTCTTCTGCTTTTCTGCACTGGTACTTGCATGGAAACTCTCCTGAATAAATTCTCATGTGGCTGTGTGTGTGTGTGTGTGTGTGTGTTTGTGTGTCTGATCTCATGCTCGAAAACAACAAAGAGTAAGTAATGTTTAGGTAATATGTACTTTATACTGTGTTTTATTTTTATTTGTTTCAAATTAAAATAGGTCAGATTTTTTACTTGTGACCATTCAAGTCAGAAAATACCCATGTGTAATAGACAATGATATGCATAACTAATGACTAATATTTTTAGTTTTCATTACTACTGCATCTCATGTAACAAGAAAACTAACTCACAAACTACAAAGGTTCTTCTCCTTTCTTCTGTACAATACATCTAAGGAGAGCTTGTCTGTGGGACATAAAAATCTTGATGTTGGTACAGAATGGCATACAGTCTTTGGCTTGTCCTTTAACATGGTCTGCCAAAGACTAGATCTAACATCACTGAAGCACTGAGGGAAAAAGCAAAATTGTCAGACTATCCCTGCATGAAACTCATGATTCTTAATTTTGTCTTGGTCTCATTTTTTTGTAGTGTTTCTAGTTCACAGACAACACTGAGGAAAAATGTTCTTCACCTGTAACTATCATCACTCACCTCAAAGATATGAAGTTATGTTTTGAGTAGTATAATTTTAGATTTTAAAAAGCTATAAACAAAGTATAAATAATATATATAAATTCTCTTCATCTCTAGGAATTATGAAACAGCCTTTTTTTTTTTTTTACTTTGGTATGATTTATAAAGCGCTCCAAAAAAGTCTAAAACACAGCTGAGGCACAAAGGACATAAAGTAAGCACAGAAGATGGAGCTGAAACAAAATGAGTACAACAAGAAAAAACAGTGAGGAGCAAGAGGGTCAGAGTCATCGCCACCCCACAAGAAATGTCAAGCCTGTCATTTTTTAGGACCTGTGAATATGTCACCTGGACATTACTTAACCATTTGGTTCTTAAAAGCAGAAGAAACAAGCATCATAGAGTTTAATAAAAGTGCCATAAAAGAATAATAGAATGTGTCTATGACCAAAAGTTGTTGCCTTCAAAGTTGGGAAAATAGGAATTCTGAAGGAAAAATACCTGGCTCTTCCTCAAAGCTGTGATTATCACCTCACTGACAATCAAAGAGACTAAAATACAGCCAACAAGGTACACGAATAAAAAGCCTGTTTCTTCTACAAGACTGACAAGACTCAGGAGAAATGCATCTACATCAACATCTGCTGTTAACAAAGTGAGGTCAGTGCTGGACTTCCTATCTCCAGTACTGAAAATTGTTTTTGTTATTATATTCATTAAAATTATGACACCTTGGAAGACCTATGATGGTAATCTAATACAAGGAGATTGCAGTCCATTGATTGTCTTCTATCTTTCTCTCAATATTACCTGGCAAATTATCTTATTTCTCAGTGTTTGCCAAGGAAAACAATATTCTACACTGACATGTGCTTCAAACACAAGAAATAAAAAAGTACACATTTTTTTATTAAGATGTAAGAAGCCTGAGAACTCCTTCTATAATCTAAGTATAATAGCATTCAGCACCATCTATTAAATGGCTACAGTGAGAGAGACCGTACTCTGTGCACATTCCCTCACAGTATTTAAGTTTCCATCATATATCTTCCCAGCGATCCTGAGAAAAGAGGAGGTTCATTTTCCACTGTCATACAGGCAAATGTACAGAGAGGTCCGGCAAGAGAGTGTCACAGTATTACAGCCAGAGTTGATCCCACTATATCCTAAATTCAAGGTTTATGAAAGATAAGGATATTTACTTTTAAATACAAATAAATCAATAAATTGAAGATTAATTGTAGAGGTTTCACACTGACAGCAAAGCATTCAAAGGGTATCTCTAGCTGAGACGTTTTAGTTTCTAGTGAAACTTCTCTGCATTGAACCGTAATGACAGATACCATTCAGACAGACCAGGTAATAGAACCCGTGGTGTCTGATGAAGGAAAACTTTGCAAGATTCTGTGTTTCATTTGCAAGTAAGGTTAAGAAGCTTTGAATCTGAAGGAGAATGCTGCGACTTTAGGAAAAACCACTACAGCCATCATTCAGTTGTATTATTGAGGCCTCAATGTGTACTGGAGTGCACTTTCTGAAATGATTCAGATAACTGCTTTGTGGTGATATAAGACACTTGAACTGGAGATTATTTGTGAAACAAAGCAAGTTTCTGCTGTGTATTTCTTTTTCTTCACCTTAGGAAATGCATAAAATCACTTAGTAGTGGCAGAAAAGCAGAGGAGACAGCAGCATCTTTTTAAGTTTCCTCACACGTGTAACTGAAAAGAAAGAAAGAAAGAAAGAAAGAAAGGGAAAAAACCAGAGTCCTATACATGCAGGGCAAGACTACTCTGTGCTGCTTGCCCCACCCTGTGTTCTTCTTAAGTCCTTCATAAGAGTGTCCTGGAGATAAAAGGAGTTGGTTATCTCAGTAGATAAAAGATGCCACTGGAGAAAAGCTTAAATAAAGATTTAGAGATGGACAAAACTGTGTGGAATGGCAAAGGGACACCTTGACAGAAGGAGGCATTATGAAAAAGTGTCAGTGAATCTTGTGTCAACCTGAAAAGAGAAGAGAAATAAAAAGGAGAAAGATGCTTGGGCTATTGTGCTTGCTTACAGACAAGTCTTGAGGTTCATTCATCTGGAGACGGTGCTTTCACATTAATGTTGTGAACAATTTCACTCCCACTTAACACATCAACATATTTTGAATTGTGTTATCTGCAACATTTTACATGAAAAATAAAAAACTCAGTTATAAACAAATATTAGCTGTGCTAGCCACATTCTTCTACACATAATTTAATATATTTTCTATAGTCCTCTATTGTGTTGTAAAGACTGCCAGTCTGAATTTTTCAAAGAATTGGAAAAAGCTGAAAAACATGAAGCATTCATTTAGTATTATGCCAGGAAACAGTTTTTCCCCTATCTATAATTTTCTGGTTACAGAAGAAGCTTAAATACATGAGAAATGGGGACTGTCTATAAGAACCAGGTCAGGCTTGCTATTGATTTCTATGGGAATTTTTCTACATATTTAAATCTTTACATTAAACATAATTCAAATGTATATAACTGTTTTGTTCTGAGGTTTATTGAAATTGAGGAATAAAATGGTTAACTGATAAGATATCCTTATATATGCATGCCAATATCTGTTCATGTTTGTTAAAATTTTCACACTATCCTTTCATGTATATATTGCACACAAATAAATACACAGTAATGTGTATACACATTAAGATACTCATTAAATACTCCAAAAAGTCCATGTCTTGTGACATATTTCTGTCAATAGATTGATTGACTCATGGACCATTATCAGTGAACACTTAATTTCAAAGTTGGGTTATTTTTTTTCCTGTATTGTATTCAGTTTTTAATATTTCACTTAATTCCCTAATTTGAGAAGTCCCTGAATGTCTGAGGAGAAGATTTATTTATTAAAGGATAAAATGGAAATCACACACATTTAAAATGAAGTGACACCATTGCCTCTTTGTCTCCCAGGAAACATAGGGAAAGCTCCAGACCACGTCACAAAACCACACTTCTGACAGCCTCCAAATCAAGGAAGAGAGCCTGACCCCCCCTTCCCTTTTTAAAATGTCATATATGTCAACAAGAAGCACCACCACTTTATACCCAGATAGACCAGAGTCATGGGTGGATCAATTACCCACTAAAATTCCCACCAAATCATCTTGAGAAAGAGTTAACATAAAGGCAGCGATGTTGTACATATTTCTCCTTGACAATGAAAGACGAAATCATGTCTGAGGTCTCCAAGTTGGACTGTTTCAACTACCAATATGATCTGCAGAGTAGTGTACAGCTAGCTTGAAGTAGTGGTTGATATTTCTAACCCATTTGGGAAAAGTTAACAGTCAGAATCTATCATTTTAGCATGAAAATTGTGAGGATTGATAGCTCAACAGTTTTAATTCTGGTTGTTCTGGACTGTTAGAAAAGAGTTTGTTGTTGAAAGTTTCCATAGTCAACTGAGTTTAGAAAAGAGCTGGTAAACACTAAAAAAAACAATCAATCAAAACTGAGAAGCTTCTGTAAGGCCAAGGATACAGTCAATAAGGCAAAACAACCCTACAAGTGATAGAGGATTGATCTCTAAAATATACAGAGAATTCAAGAAACTAGAGCCCAAAACACTTAATAACCAAAGTAAAAAATGAGGTTCAGAATTAAAAAGGCAATTCTCAGCAGAAGAATTACAAATGGCTAAAAGGCACTTGAAAAAGTGCTCAGCATCTTTACCTATCAGAGAAATGTAAATCAAAACAACTTTGTGACACCACCTGTCAGAATGGCTAAGATTAAAAACACAGATGATAGCCTATGTTGGAGAGGATGCGGAGTGAGGGGAACACTTCTCCATTTTTGGTGGGAGTGTAAGCTTGTTCATCCATTCTGGAATGCAGTATTGAGGTTTCTCAAAAAACTGGAAATCAATTTCCCCAAGGATCCAGCAACACCACTTTGAGGTATATACCCTAAAGAAGCACATTTGCATCTCAAAAGCATTACCTCATCTATGTTCATAGCAAGAACCTGGAAACAATCTAGATTCCCTCACCTGAAGAATGGATTAACAAACTGTGGTACATTGACAAAATGGAGTACTATTCAGCAGCAAGAAAAAAATGATATTTTAAAATTTGCAGGCAAATAGATGTATATGGAGAATATCCTCCTGAACTAGGTATCACAATCCCAGAAAGATAAGCAGGGCATATACTCACTCATTAGTGGCCTTAAAAAAAAAAAAAAAAAGGAGATACCATTGTATACAATAGCTCAAGGCTATAACAGTGCCTCACTTCTGCATTGATGGCCTCTGGCAGGGGTGTGGGTGAGGAAAGATTTGTTTTCTTTAAGGGTCTGGCCACAGAGTGTTTAATTATTCTCCAGTAAGTAAATGAGCAGCATAAATGGGCATTTTTGTAAATGGGGAGATCATAATAGTGGGTATGAATCTGAGAGGTCTGATAACTGAGTTTTATGGGATGCATGATGTAAAATAATAAATATATAAATAAAAAAAGAAAAGAGTTGGTCTTTGCATCTCTGACTATGCCTGCACCATCAGACTTCAAATGCTCATTGTCTAAATACTTAGCGCTCTTTAAAATACTGAACCAATACCTGCTGAGACTAAAGAAGGATTGTCATGTGTCATGTGTATGTTTGAAATTACAAAAAAAAAAAGCAAGAGGAAAAGTAGTTTGTCATTATGCATTGATAATGAAACTTTTTATATATTTTGTCTTTTCTCTTTACTTAAAAGTAAGTTATATTCCATATACCTACTACTGTTCCCCCTCCATCTTCTCTTCCCAGTCATTCTGCAACTTCCCTCCACCTATCTCCCCCATCCATATTTCAGAGAGGATAAGAAACCATAGGGTGAGTAAATACAGTCTGACATATCCATTGGGTATAGGACTAAGAATATTTCCCCTATAGGAAAGGCTGAGCAAGGTGTTCTTCTGTAGGGAATGGGCTCCAAGAAGCTAGTTCATGCTCTAGGAATAAATTATGGTCCCATTCCCATTTGACTGTCATTCATTTTCAGAGGGCCTACCTAGTTCAGTCCTGTGCAGGTTTCGGAGCTATCAACTCAGCTTTCTCTGTTTTTTTTTTTTTTGTTTGTTTGTTTTGTTTTGGTTTTTTTTTTTTTTTTTTTTTTCATTTTTAATCATGATCTTGACACCTTTGCTCATATAATCTTTCCTCCTGTTTTTTGACCAGACAGAGAGCTTGACCCAGTGCTAAGCTGTGGATCTCAGCATCTGCTTCTAAGTTGCTGGATGAAGACAAATGGATGAAAGTAGAAAAAAATAATTCTGAATGAGGCAACCCAAACCAAGAAAGACAAACATGGCATATACTTGTAAATAGATTTTAGATGTAAAGTATAGGATAACTAGTCTACAATCCACAACCCCTGAGCAACTAGGTAACAAAGAGGAACCTTAGAGAGTAATGGACCCCCTTACGAAGGGGAAATAGAGAAGAACTCCTGAGTAAATTGGGATTATAGTGGGAGGAGGGAGGCTAGCTGGGAAGAGAACATAATAGAAAGTGATAGTTGAGTGGGGGAGAGGGACAGAGAGGCAGAAAAAGAAAATAATTAAACTCTTCAATTCAAGAAGTGAAGCTCTTTACATAGTGAAGCTTTAGCTTTTTAGTTTGTAATATGTATTGAAATATTTCCACCAATATTTTAGTTGTTAATCTTCTGGGATTGCATAGAATGACTTGATTCTACAATCACATATGTCATTATTTTCTTTAAAAATTTGTGTTTATGCAGTTAGAAGCTTTACTGCCCCATTTTTCTTTCTTTTGTTTGTTTTAAAGTATCCCTTTTTAAATTATTGAGTTTTTACTTAAATAAATGATAAAAAGAGATGTGTTGTATCCATAAATAATTGAAGCAGAGATTTCTACTTTAATGAGGTCTCTGAAGAGCTACACACTTCTAAATAGAAGTGACTAATAGAGAAAAACTATAAAAGAGAAATTATGTATGCAAATTTCCCAAAATCTTAAACTGGTAAATCTTGATTTGTTCTGATTGTCTCTTTTAAGTCCAAGATATCCTCAATGTCTATAACCCAGAATGAATTCAGGACACATTTCCAAGTTTATCTCACTTTTGAAGTAGATAAGAATCAGTATTAATGCAGATCATGGCAAGTTTAATAAAAGTTATTCAAGTTTAAATTGTGTGATGATAATCAACTGTGGATCAAGTAGATATATATCAAAAATTATATTCAATGAAAAATAATGCTATTTCTTATAAATAATGGTCCTCCTTTCACAGTGAGTGTGATCCTCCCACAGTTAGGTGGTTTCCCACAGCGAGGGGGTGCTTATCCAGTGAGGGTTGTGCTTTTAAGTTGCCTAGTACTTCCCCAAGGAAGGTGGTCCCCACATATTTCCAGGGTGATATTTCCACCCTGACTGTGGTGTTTCCACAGTGGATGTGGTACTCCTACAATTAGGGTGGTACTTCTACAGTGAGGGTGTTACTTACACTGTGGAGGTAGAGCTTATTCAGTGAGGCTGGAACTTGCACAATACATATGGGAAAACTAAAGTGCTGATGTCCGAGATTTCTGAGCCCATACAGGCCAGAGGTCCAGACCTGCCTGGCCGCTTTCCCCCAAAAAATGACTCAGATGCTTATATTAATTTCATGCTGTTTGGCCTATGTCTTGGGCATATTACTAGCTAGCTGTTTCATCTTAATTCAACTCATTTCCATTAATGTGTTATGCCATATGGCACATGGTCCCTAGCTCACCTAACATGTTTCTTCTTTGGCAGCTGGATGGAGTCTATCTGACTCTGCTACCTGAACCTCAATTTCTCTGCCTACTTACGGTGTCCCACTATGGTCAAAACAGTTTCTTTATTTAAAGACTGATTTTCATAGCATACAGATAAACATCGTACCTCAGACTGAAGGAATGAGATCTGTTTGAGGGCACATTGCCAGGAATCCAGGGATTTTTTATTAGGAGCAACCCCTCAAAGTTTTTTCTACTAACAAGAGCACTGTCCTTGGGGTCAGTTAATGATACTTGGGATTTCAGAGAACATCCTTTATTTACATTGACAGCATTGTAACAAATCACCTGTTTTTTTAAAAACCACTTCTTTCTGTGAGCCTTCTTTGAACTGTAACTGGTTATCCAGTATTAGCTATCTCACTTTGTATTGCTCATGATTCCTTTGAATAAAAGACCTCTTGTTGTTCACTAAGTGATAATTTTATGCATTCTGCTTTCAAAAGACCAGGAAATACAACACCACCCTCACTGTGGTAGCAGTACCCTTACTATGTAAGAATTTTTCGAAGGTACCTTGAAACTTTCTTGTTGCCTTTTGCACTAAAGATGACTTTTTTTGATGTGTTATATGACAT
This sequence comes from Sigmodon hispidus, assembly GCA_004025045.1. NCBI lineage: Eukaryota > Metazoa > Chordata > Mammalia > Rodentia > Cricetidae > Sigmodon > Sigmodon hispidus. The sequence goes on along the minus strand of PVIH01000845.1, from coordinate 142,526 downwards.
ATGACCAAGATTTCTTAATATTCAAAAGAATGCTAAATTGCTCAGTTACTATATTTTTTAAAAAAATAGTGTTCCTTTTCTACTTAACTAAACTACCATTGTCACCTCTGAAGTAATCATTCATAAAAATAGCCCCCAGACTTTCACCTTCAGATATTCCCACTTTGTAGTCTTTTACATATTGAATGCAGTGGTTCTGGGACACTGATAACATTCAGAGAAAAGGACAATATGTCATGTCTGGAAAGGTTGTACTTCTATTATGAGTGCTCTCCTTTTAGTCCCTTTTTTCTACCCATATTTGCTGAGGTTGGCTCCTCTGAAAGCCTATGGAGAGATCCATGTTTAACTGAACAGGAAGACCCTGGCTGAAAGCCACATGAGTGAGCTTGGAAGCTGATACAGTACCCTGCAGCTAATAGCTAGATTGCAGTTCATGATAGACCATGAGCCAGAGCTACCCAGTCAGGCAGTTAACGTTGCTAACAGAGTCAATATGAAATGATAAATGCTTGTGTTTTTGCCTCAAGTCTGGAGATAATTTGTTAAACAAAATATATGACAAGCATAATCATCAAATTAATCTATATGTAGGCTTATTTATGGACTCTCTTTGCTCCTTTGATTTATTTTTTTCTCTTTGTATAACCACAACACTGAATAATTATCATAGTATTAAAATAAATCTTTGTATCTGGTAGAGCAAATACTTGAAGCTGTTCCCTAAGATTGACATTGTTGTTTTTGCTCCTCTAATTGTCATAAAATATTTAGAATCAGCTCATCAGTTTCTAAGCACTTACTGAAATTTACATACATAAATACATACACACACAAGCAGTGTGCACAGACACACACACATATATCTTAGGTAGAACTGACATGTACTAAATATTGACTATTCTAAGTGATGAACAAATAGCAACTAATTCAGCTCTCAAGATGCATCTATCAGGGACGATAACCACTGTGTCGCAGCCTTACAGAGAGTTCATTGAACTCCAAGATTTAGAATTGTTGGAAGGGAACTGCTTTTATTTTGCTTGCTGATACATGGAATGCCAGTGTGTTGCTACCTTACTAATGTCAGCTAGTAAGTCTAAGGGTTTTTTGTTTGTTTGTTTGTATGTTTGTTATTTGCATATCCTTATGATTTCTCTCTATGAATAATGATGTCTTTTATAAAACCATAAAATAATATTTCTGCCATTTAAATTTTATTTCTTTTTATTTTTTTCAAACCACTGACAGCCCCTTACTTCTTTGTGAAACTTGGATGGATTGCTGCACATTCATTCATTTTTACCTATTATATTTTCAAGCTCAAAAGGACCCTTTACCTTCAATAAACAGGATCTGAGATAGAGCTTTTACCACAGATATTCTTTGATGAATTAAAGGGATTTCTACTTTATTATGAAAGGATCTTTGACACCTAATTGCATGTTCAGGCTCCACAGATACATTTGTACATCTTTAAATGTCACTGTCTCTCCCTGCCCCCCCTCCCTTTTTTTTTTTTTTTTTTTTTTTTTTTCTTATAGAGGAAATTTCTAGTCTACAGAGCAAGGTCCTGGACAGCCTTGGGCTATGAAGTAAACTTTGACATTGCTGGGTTCTTGATCAAAGGGCATTTGGTAAATGGCTATGAAGCCTAGCTGGCTGACTACCAGATGAATTTTTGAGATCTCAGTCCTGAATGAACTAGAGGAACTTCACAGTTGACTACAAGATGGATGGGTTTAAGATTCATACTAATGCCAATTATGGGACAGAATTGGGTGGCTCCATTTATTTGCCAGAAGGTGAACAAGAAGTTGGAGGATGCTGTCAATCTTTCCTGGACAGAAGGAAACAGTAACACTCACTTTGGAATAGTAGCCAAGTATAAGGTCTTCCCTGATGCCTCGGGTTAGCCAAAGGAAACAACTCTAGCCTTATCTGCTAGGGTATACTCAGATCCCAAAGCCAGGGATCAGACTGAACAATCTAGTTCTCCTGGATGGCAAAAACTTCAATGAGGGTAGCCATAAGCTTGGTCTAGAATTGAGATGCCAAGCATAAATAAATATTGTACAATCATTAATTTTAAACTATTTTTGTAGCATGGCTGCCTTCAAAATTTAGTGTATCTTTAATTGTTGTGTGTTGGGGATATGAGAATTGATAAATGGATGTCCAGCCTAAGGATGATTTGGCTTTAAGGTATTTAGTATTTTGGAGATACAGCAGATAATCTATTCCAGAAAGGTTTTTTTTTTTTTTTTTTTTTTTTTTTTAATGTAGACTTGGGTTTGAAAGAAGGGCCTCTAGATATTGCAGGCTAGTAGTGGAAGCTGGGGGAACACTCCTCCATTGTTGGTGGGTGTGTAAGCTTGTTCAGCCACTTTGGAATGCAGTATGAAAGTTCCTCAGAAAACTGAGAATCAATCTCCCCAAGGACCCAGCAATACCACTTCTGGGTGTATACCCTAAAGTTGCACAGTCACACTCCAAAGGCATTAGCTCAACTATGTTCATAGCAGCATTATTTGTAATAGCAAGAACCTGGAAACAACCTAGATGTCCCTCAACTGAAGAATGGATGAACAAACTGTGGTACATCTACACAATGAAGTATGAAACAGCTGTGAGAAAAAATGATATCCTAAATTTTCAGGCAAATGGATGGACTTGGAGAATATCCTCCTGAGCAAGGTATCACAAACCCAGAAAGATAAGCAGGGGATGTACTCACTCATTAGTGGACTCTAAACAAACAAACAAACAAGAAAAAAGCAAAGCATGTCCAAGCTGCAAACCACAACCACTTTACAGTTGGGATCAGAAACACCTTGGACTGACTCCTTAGATCCCACTCCCCCTAGTGGAACACCTGACTCAGTCTTGAAGTTGCGGGGAGAAAACTGGATCTGCCAGGAGTGGAGGCTGAACTCAGCAATATGGGTCAATGGGATCTTGGGACTGCCTGCCGCCTGCCCAGGGAGGGGATGGGGAGTTGTAGAAAAGAGAGAATGACCTGATGTGGTGGGAGGGGGAAGGGACCTTGAATAAGGATATACAAGGATAGAAAGTGTGACTTCTTTGCTCATAATAATAAAATAAAAAAAAAGAAGTGGAAGCTGGAAATATGCATGCTCTGTCAGTCAATATGTGTACATTGAAGCATTGAACCTTGGTGTCTTAAACCTAACTGATGAGAAGCATGTTCACAACTACATAAAAGAGACTTTATTAAACAAATATTCATACTCTCTCCCCATGTTAGTTCATCATTTACCTATTTTACATCAAACATAGTCTTTGGAGTGTGTTTAGCTTTTTTTTTTTTTTTAATGTGTGTATGTGTCTTTTTGGGTGGAGAGGGTGAGCATGATGGAGCCCATCATTCAGGACTTAATTCTTCACTCTGTTATAATGTGCTATCATTCTCTTTTAATTTCTTTCCTATCTCTTTTAATTTTTTTTTTATTCTTTCTGTGTCTGTTTTTCCTCCTCCTCGTCATTCTTCTTTTTGGCCATTACACCAGAATATGAAGTTGCTTCCTGGATCTCCAGCTCTATATTGGATAGGTGTCTGCAGTCTAGGGGTCTAAACAGACTTGTTTTAGCCTCACCACTCCACTTTTCTTTTTACAAGTCTGATAGGAACATTAAAGGATCTCCCATTTTGTGGGTAATTAGCTCCTCCCACTTGTTTAAGTGCTGGAACTTAAAGATAACTTGAGTAAATATTAAAACCTCAAAGCTAATTGCACAAACCAAAGTGTAGAACATGATATACAGATATAATGAAGTAATTAATAGTTAATATAGTCAAGCAAATTAACACAATCCATCATTTTCTGTCGGTTGATGTGTGCATGTGATAAGATGACATACCACATGATGATAATCTAATGTTATATCATGCTTCTGTATATCAAACTAGTAACTATTCCTCGTTTTCAAAGTCAGCTCTCTAGATCCTTGTACCCTACATAATTAGAACTTTATACTTTTAACATGTACCATTCATAAAATTACATACCAGTTAATTATTAAATTTCTCTCTAAATATCCTGTTCTTTCTGAAGATTCCTTATATGTAAGACTATACAATAGTTTTCTTTATTCCAGATTTATTTCATGTGGAAATTTATAGTATAGTTTTACCTATGTTATTGTAAAAGGCAATACATTTTTTAGAGATATGATGTCCTACCATAAACTGTAATTTGTCCATCCATCCATTATCGCGGTATAAACCCTCCCTGAGATATGTTTTAAACAGGGTTTATTTGGTGAAAATCGTTTACAAAACAGAGTCGGTTTTAAGAGAAGATGACAGGATGAGATTGCAGCACGTCGGAGCCTTTCTAAGGAAGATTCTTCATCTCCACGCCGTACGTCCGAACTCCCGGGCAGCTGGGGCGAACTGCGCACTCGGTCAGGGAACTCTCGCGAGAGAATGACGACTTCCTGTCCTGGTCCCCTCCCTCGAAGGTCTACTTCCAGAATCCTTTTCAGTTAACCATGCCTCGCTCGTCTCCAGTCCTATGATGCGATCGTTCACATATATAGTTCCTGATTTCCCGCTACAATCCATTCTTTATAAAAGTTCTCATTCCCATATTTTAGGTCTTTACAGCGGTGTTTCAAATAATACGGTGGTGCTGTTTTCTACCTTTTTGAGCAGTTCTATATTTTTTTCCCTAATATAGTCATTGATGTACAATTCCATCAATAGTATAAAATGAGTATCTTTTTTTTTCACACCCTCACCAGTAACAGCTATCTTTATCGTTTCAGTGATAATCTTGCAAGTGATATCTTAATTTTGGCTTTAATTAAATTTCATTTATTTATTTGTGTGAAGGTGAACCCATGAATTGATTTGTGGTTACTTAGGAGAATGTGTGAGGACTTACTTGAGGACGATGGGTGACTTAAAAGCATCCTCGTCACTGGAAAACCTCACACATTCATCACAGAACACAACTCCTGAAGGCTCCATCACTGTAGATCCACATGGGAAGGAGAAAGCTCCACTGATGGGGAGTCTCTCTTCCCCACTAATTGCCTGAGGCTTGTATAACACCCCGTTAAGGCTTCATGGGTCCAGTAACGTTGTGAGGTTCTTGAGCCCTACAAGTTCCTTTGTTTTACTTCTCTTCCTCCCTTCTTCCTCCTCTGAATTTTTGTAGCCTTTTCCTCTCCCTCTGCTAAATTGTTTAATTCAGAAAAACTAGCTACAACATACAGTAAAAACTGGAAGTTTGCAATAATAATCTGGTGGATGGGGCAAAAGATTCAATCCAAAGCAGCTTTTGGATGAACTTACAGGCATTTTACAGAGCCTAGATCTCTATATTTATATACAACTACTTGCCAGTATGTTCCATTCAGAAGGTTCACAAATATCTCCAACCTGCCATTCGCTTTTTGTCACAGGTAGTTGCTCTTTTCTAGCCAGCACAGACAACACTATCTAGAGAACTCCATATCACCAAGTCATCTCTGAACTTCATGATTCCTCCTCCTTCCTCTCTTCCCATTTTGAGTACAGCACTGCTACCTCCAAATAGGTTTTAAAGAACACTTACTACCTTCGTAAGGATTTCATACACTAGTGCTACTGTATGTCACTCCTGTCCCCCTACACACACCCTACTTTCTCAAATTTTCCTCTTTCTCCCTCTCAATTCCACGACCTCCTTCAAAAACCACTGGTCTTACCTCAAGAAAATAAAATAGGTGATTCTGAAGTCAATGTTGATGCATCCTGTCCCAGGAAGCACAGAGATATAGGTTATCCTAGTTTCCTAAACATTCAAAATACCATATCAAAAGTGCCATTAGTCTAGGCATTTAATAATTACTTTGGAAACAGCATTAAAGAGATAAGTTGCAACAAGATAGGAAATTGGTTTTTGTCTTTTGAGTTGGTATAGGCTAGTAGTCGATTAAATTATTAGATTTCGAAAGGTTTTGTATCTATTTCTCATAGAACATTACTGGTACACATAGTTGAGCAGGAAAATACTATTTAGGATGCTAAAAACTAACTGGTGACAAGGTAATTATCTTTTGGAACTGCAACATTCAAATCTCTCCATATTAATGTATTTCTAATAAGTCAATCAGTCTTTGCAGACACAGTTTCTTTCTAGTAATTTTCCTTCACTATATATGAGGCAAGACATGTTAGCTTTACTAAGTATGAAAAAAAAGGTGTCTGTAGTATAGCGGTTTCTTGAAAACTGGGAATCTCTCTCCCTAGGGATTCAGCAATACCACTACTGGGCATATACCCTAAATATGCACATTTGCACTCCAAAAGCATTAGCTCAACTATGTTCATAGCATCATTATTCATAATAGCAAGATCCTGGAAACAACCTATGGATTAATAAGCTGTGGTACATCTGCACAATGGAGTATTACTCAGCCGTAAGAAAAAATGATATCCTAAATTTGCAGGCAAATGGAAGGATGTGGAGACTATCTTCCTGAGTAAAGTATCACAATTCCAGAAAGAGAAGCAGGGAATGTACTCACTCATTAGTGAACTTTAAACAAAAAGCAAAGCACACCCAAGCTGCAAACCACAACACTAAACAGCATGGGATTTGAAGCTTCTTGGACTGGCACCTTGGAGCCCATTATCTCCAAAGGAACACCTAACCCAGTCTTGATATTAGAATGAGGAAATTGCACTTGCTTGGAGTGGATTTTGAACTAAGCCACCTTGGGAACTTGGGACCTCCTGCCCTTGCTGGGGAGGAAATAAGGCCATGGGGAGACGAGAGAGTGATTGGGAGGGGCGGAAGGGGGAAGGGAGTTTGAACGAGGGGATACATAGATAAAAAATGAGACTTTATAAATAATAAAAAAAAGAAAAAGAAAAATGGTGTCAGCAAAGGCTAAGTGTGTGTGTGTGTGTGTGTGTGAGTGAGTGTGTGTGCACGCGCCTGTGTGTATATGAAACCTATTGAATTCACTTAGTGTTGTTTGCATGTATATATGGGATGACAACTTGGGATAGGGCAACCTGTGGAAAAACTCATCCATGGTGAAAGCTTATTTTCCTTTTTCCTCAGTACCTTCTATTTTACATGTAATAGTGAGACCTTGTGCAATTTCTCTGTCACATTGCCATAACAATTGGTATCATTATGTTCAGTTATTCAGGTCAGCACAGGGTAAAGAGTTATTAATAATTTTATTATACATTGTTCTAAAAATCTCTTTAACTATTGTTTATGATAGTTTATGTTTTGTTTTCTATTCTACTGTACATGTTTCTAATGTAGTTTGGAAACTAAAGTCTTAAAAAGTATTAAAAATCCTTTACTACAAGATTAAACTTTTGCCTTGTTCATTACTATTTTTTCTTTTTTATTATGAAGAATCTTAATTTCTCAAATCCTTTTGTTTTTCTTTATCAGTCTGCATTTTTGTTATAATTTAACCACTGTCAATGGTGATACCAAGGAACCTTTTACATCTTCTTCCAAAATTTTTACTCTTTCAAGTTACATGTTAAATTTTTAAATATATTTTAAGTAATTTTTGTAGCATGTTATATAAGAATCGAATTTAAAATGTAGATATCACATCTTCCAAATTATGTTTATTCAGTGATATATCCTTTTATCAATAGAAGTGGAGGGTACACTTAAAACTTTAATGAAAATTTTCCCTCACTTTGTTATTAATTTGTAACCTATGTAAAGACATCACAAGAAAAATAAACTGCATTAAGATTTCTCTCATGATAATAAAATGCCAGTAAATCCATTTCCTGATAAGCAAATCCACAAGCTAACAAAATCACCTGGAACTTATTACTGGGTTGTTATTTTTTGAGTATATAATATTAATTAAGTGTTGAATTATGTTAAAAAATATGACAAAGGAATACTATAGTAATATGTACAAGAAGAAATTTTTAAAGTCAATATCCTTTCTTGATTAAAATGCAGATGAGTACAGAAAGATATTTCCTGAACACATTAAATGTCATTAATGCAACACTAACAGCTAGAAGTATAATCCGTATAGAAACTAAGTAATTTTCTTATAAAATCATCTCTTTGTCATGGATATATGTTAATTAGATCATACATTCAATATAGTACTATATTTCCTAGTAAAAGCAATTAAGACAAGAAAAAGTGACAGAATTTATCCAAATAAAGAAAAAAAGTCAATATATTTGCAGACACCCTGATCTGACAGAAAACTACACAAAAATGTTAAATTTATTGAGCCACTTTGATAAAGTTGCAGCATATAAAAATCAATGTGGAAAACATGTCAAATGCATTTTTTAAACTGTTATACTCACCTGAAAAGGAAATGAAGTATAAATATCTTCATTAAAATATCATAGATTATTTGATGTTTAATCTTATTCAGTCAGGTATAAACAGAAGCCCAAAACAAGCAAAGGAGAACAGCAAAACCTGTCAATAACCCTTATTCCACTTTGTTGCATTTTACTCATAATTTTTCTCAGTGCCTTTATTGGTTCACATTTTCCACAACTACCTTCTCCAACTTTTCTACTTTTAGTTTTTTTTTTTTTTAATGATCAGTCTTTTGTTTGTTTGTTTGTTTAAAGTGCATATGTTTTGCCACTTTCATTATTTGTTTGCAATGATGTTTTCCAATCAGAAGTGACTGGGCAGCATGAAAGCCATGGAAAAACTCATCTTCTCTTAACCAGAAATGAGGATATGTTAAAAAAATATTGCTACATGAATAGTTCATTTTATCTTGAATAATGAATCTTAACTTTAGCTGCCCAAGGGCTGAAAATTACCAATGTCTACTTCTTGAAGATGCTACATTATGCTAAAATTACAATTGCTCCTGTCATTTTCATCTGATAACTTTTACTGGAGCTAATACATTTTTTTAAAACAATAACTAGAAGAGAATGGAAAATGTATTTTGCATTGGGGTGCTTACAAGATTTTTAAAGTAAAGGTTGAATTTAGATGGAGTTTTTATAAATTAAGCAGAAATTGAGAAAAATTTTAAAGTATTTGAAAATTAATCAAACAGAATACATATTTAGGCCATTAAGGGCAGAAGTTTAAACTGCTTCCTTCTGAATATTTATAATAAACGCAGAACAAAGAAATGGTGATAAATTTTTAATGCCTATAATTTTTATTTTACTTCAAGATAATTTTAAATTAATTTGTTGTGATTCTTTCTCTCTCTCTCTCTCTCTCTCTCTCTCTCTCTCTCTCTCTCTCTCTCTCTCTTTCTTTGTTTTTTGGTCTTTTTAAGACAGGGTTTCTCTGTGTAACTCTGGCCATCCTGGAACTCACTCTGTAGATCAAGCTAGCCTCAAACTCACAGAGATCCATCTGCCTCTGCCTCCTGAGTGCTGGATTAAAGTTGTCTTCAGCACTCCAGGCTATTGTCTCTCTTTTATCTTGTGTAGGAGAGGAAAACTTTTCAGAGAAGGTGACTTGTTCTTCTAGTAGTTAACATCCCCAATTTTGCTTTATGAGGCAGATAGCAACTCCAAGCCACAGATAGAGTGAAGCCTGCACAATCCTCGGTACTTTGTTGTGGTTATAAAAATAACTCATTAGCTCTCTGTATTCTGTTCTCTAGCTAAGACTGGCAGGATTAGACCCAAGAAAGTGTGGTTATAAAACAAGAATCCAAAATTTTAGGCTTTGGATTTTTATAGAATATGGTAGTGTACTGAAATCCTCTGCTCATAGAAAAGGAAAGAAACCCAATAATTCAAAAAAAAAAAAAAGGTGATCTGCAAAGAAAGTTAAACTCTTACTTTACAAAAATTTAGAACTTAAATGGATGGTGTCCTAGTGAGTTGTACACCAGCTTGACACAGTCTATAATTATCGGAAAGGAAGTTTGAGTGTCCAAACTTGTTTTAAATCTCAGGTTTTATGTTTCCATCTCCAGAAGAAACTATTTATATAATAAAAATCTCTCTCTAGTTTCATGATTACTTGTTGCTCAGTTGTAATAATTAAGGAGTTAAAAACCTATTAAATTTTTATTAAAGCTGGAATAGGTTGTCTTAAGAATTTTTTCTCTTATCGTATTCTTCAAGTATATAGCCAAAGATAACATTTAGAAGAGGTGTTATTTGTCCAACCACTTTGGAATGCCGTATGGCGGTTTCTCAGAAAACTGGGAATCTATCTCCCCAAGAATCTAGCAATACCACTCTTAGGTATATGCCCTAAAGATGCACACTCACACCTCCAAATCATTAGCTCAACTATGTTCATAACAGCATTATATGTAATAGCAAAAACCTGGAAACAACCTAGATGCCCCTCAACTGAAGAGTGGATTAACAAGCTGTGGTACATTTACACAGTGCAGTACTACTCAGCAGTAAGAAAAAATGATATCCTAAAATTTGAAGGCAAATGGATGGATATGGCGAATATCTTAATGAGCGAGGTATCACAATCCCAGAAAGAGAAGCAGGGGATGTACTCACTCATTAGTGAACTTTAAAAAATACATATAAAAAGAGAGAGATGCCATTGTACACAAGAACTCAATACCAGAACATAGCTAAATGGCACAGTGCCTCACTTCTGCATTGATGGCTTCTTGCAGAAGGGTGGGTAAGGAAAGACTTGTTTTCTTTAAATGTCTGGCCACAGAGAGTTAAATTATGCTCCAGTAAGTAAATGAGCAACATGAATGGGCGGTTTTGTAAATGAGGAGATCATAAGAGTAGGAATGATACTGAGAGGTATGATATCTGAGTTTGATGGGGTGCATAATGTAAAAACACCAAATAACAAATATATATATATATATATATATGAAAAAAAGAAAGAGGATCAATCATCCAAAAGCTTTTAGACTAGATTATAGTATCATTAGTATATACCAGTGACCATTGTTATGCTAAAATAGGGATTTCAAAAATAGATAACTTAATGGGGTATTTTTAAAAAAATATGCTTATGGATGAGAAAGACTAATAATAACTGAATAAGTAAGCTTGGACTTAAAGAATGATAAACTATTACCACCCTAAAGGTAATGATATATAAGTGAATGATGGCCAGAATTCAGAGGGCTCAGTGCTTCTTCCATATAGAGAAGATTACAAATAAAAACTGGAGACTAAGTTTAAAGATACAGCCACTGAAGCCTCCATTAACCTGAGAGGTTAGAAGCTGGGAATTTGAATATCTTGCAGTCTCTCTGGTGTTAGTGTCACCACATACCTCAGCCTTCAGCTGATTCTCTATATTTGTCAAACCCAAGAGAAAATAGATGAGGAAAGAGCACAGCTGACAGTATTCAGAGAAGCTATGAGCACATGTTCTTATAGCATTAAGTCATCTTAAGGGAAATGTAGCAAATATCCGATTTGATCTACTTATGAAGTTATCAGAGTCCCAAAATTTTTTGAATTTGTGAAATGTTAATCTTACTACATTCTTTCAACAAAAGTCACATATCATAAAGAGAACAAAGGCATGAATGAAGAGCTTAGGTATTGATATTGATATACATAACTCAGGCATCAAATCCAACTTCTATAGCATTATGGATCCTGCTGAAGGTTAAATCAACCTCCACTGCTGGAGAAACATAAATTTTATCTGGCCCTCTTGGACTATACTTGTTATTTTAACTTCAGCATTATAGACCATTAGCTTGTTAGTGCTCTACTCTTTACTTATTCCAGAAAAATATTGAATGAGTCCAAAATCTGAACCATCTGGGCAGATGAAAAGAGTCCCAGGGCTAGATGCCAATAGCATCCTGATGACACTACATTTTGAAATATCTCAGTGGTTCCCAGTAATCCTTCACGGAAAGACTTACCAGACAAGACCATATGTCAGTGAAAAGTGCACCAGGGAGTCCAACATTTGGAAAAGAATATATAAATGGAGTTGTTTTCTCATGGTTTCAGTTTTGGCCTTGTGCTCTACCAAAGCTGGGTTTAACTGAAACAAAATGCTTTTATCTATCATTGTTCACCTCACTGAGAATTTTGACTGACGTCTATAGTAATTCAATTGAGACATTCGAAGCTGCCTTCTGTCATAAATTAAAATGTTCCATTAACTAAACAAATTCTCCATGACATAAATCAACCTACACTAAGTAAATCACAGTTAGTGGAAACCAAATTGCAATTCCATAAAAGTGATTAACTGCTGGCAGGATACTGTGAGATATATCATCTGCAAAGGAGAGAATGATTATTCAATATCTGTAAATTGTATTTCAGATTGACTAATTCCCTCCACATCAGCCATCTTCATTGAAAATATTTAAAGAAAAACCATATATCACATAAAATTTTGTGCATAGTCATTGTTTGGAAATGATTCTGCCATTGCCTTCTTGTTAGAACATGCTTTGAAATATGACTTACAGCTGACTTTAAAAGTAAAAAATGTTTAATGGATAAAAAAATATTTGCCTGAAAATGGAAGTAACTTTCTGCAAATAGAATTCAATTTTTATTTTCTCTGTTATATGATAACCATTAGTGACTGCTTTTAGTTGTTCCTTTTAGAATCATACTTTCTGCCATTTGAGTTAAACATGGGAACATACAGATTTGTATGAGATTCTATTGAACATACTTTAAGAAATACTCTTATAATTTTTACATACGTATTTAACAAAATCAGAAAATAATTATGCATTCTTTCTATTGTGCAAATCTTTAAATATTTAATTTTGATATTATTGGATAGCCTCATTATATAAGACTACTTCACTAGCCTCTATCTTCTGTGTTTGTCTGTAATAGGAAATTTTATGCCAGCTATTCCAAAATATCCAACAGCTTCACAAATAATTGACTCGGAGGCTTAATATAAATTATAAATTCTCTGGCTTGTTAGTGGATAACTCTTACACTTAAATTAACACATATTTCTAATTATACTTTGCCACATGGCTCATGGCTTGTTATCTTATTTAAATATGTCCTATTTGCAAGTGGCTGGCTAGCATCTCCCTGACTCTTTCCTTCCTCTTCCCAGAATTTTTCTGATCTGGTCATCCTGCCTATATGTACTCTGGCTACTGGCCAAACAGCATTTTATTAAACCAATTTTGCGGACAGAATTTTACAGTGTTAAAAAGCATTATCCCCTAGTATTTGTCAGCATCTTAATCTCTATAGATGATGGAAGCATCAATTTGAAATTTCAAACCAGGATGTTGTAGCATTTACTATCTCAATACCTCCAATAAGTTTCAATTAAAATAACAGAAAATAGAAAATCTTCGGAGTTCTTTTAAGCTCTTGCATTTCTTGGCTCCTCTATACTTATTCTCTATATCTTTCATGTCTGGTTCTTTAATCCTATCAGTACTACTATTATTAAAATTTATCAACTTCATACTTATTAGCTCCTCCAAACCAATCAGCATTTAGGGCTCTATTTATAGCCATTTCCCCTATTTACTTCACATGCTTACCCTTTTATATGCTGTCTACATCATCAGCTCTCATGCATGACAACCTTTCTAGACTTTATATTTAAGCTTTATGATTTATAGACAATTTGATTATAGACACACACACAGAGTAAGAGGTTAGAAGGTAGATAAATTTATACACTCATTTATATATACATATATATATTTGTGTATGTATTTATGTGAATTGATATAGTTTATTGATTGTTATTTTGTCTATTCATACAGTAATTCCATTGGGCACATTTATTTAGACATAACATAAAAGAGAATTCATTAATAAGATTTTAGTAAAATATTTTGTTATTTTAACAAATGTACAGTGTGATTCATAAACTATGACTCGTTTGCTTTCTGCAGAAAATTTATGGCTTATTATTACCTACAAAGTCATTTTTAAATACATTATTCCATTTTGTTTTAATAACTAAGCAGTGAATCTCTTGACAGTGATCTTAGGTGACTCCAGCTGTGAAGCCTTCATAAAGTCTTCTTTTTAATACCCAGGGTGGAGACCAGCAGTACCATGTGGCTTGATTGTCCACAACATAACATGAGAAGATCCTCTGGTGCTCAGAGCTAAAAATCAATGACAATTATATACAATGTACACTAGTTCCCAACTCATTCAATTAGGCTGCTTTCTGTCTGAAGCATTCCAGTGTCATATTGAACATTGTTTAGATGCTCTAAGGAGCTATTTATAGAGTAAGAGGATTCTGCAATTGGGCTCCAATATTCTGAATATGGAGTAATAGGGTTTTTATTTTAAATTTTGCAGTAATGTATAAACTCATGATAGATTAATCACATGTTCAAAATTATGACAGAAAAAGATGTACACTATAAGGAATATAAGTCACTTTACTTTGCAGCTCTGCAGGCTCAAGATAATGGACAATATTCAGTTCTGTTGATGCCTCATTTTATATGATGGCAAAAATAGAATAAGTATAGGAAAGTACAAAAACATTTCTAACCAGGTGGCTAAAATTTTTTTAGAAGTTATACTTTTTATTGCAATCACAGCTCTTTTGTTAAAAATATGAATAACTCACAAGAGTATATTTTGAAGGCTCAGTAATCTAAAAACCTCACACATGTTCCTGCCTTTTAAGGACTCCATGAACTTCTCAAAACACTACCCTAAAAGCTACATCCCACCTCTCACTAGTGGTCTCTTAACAAACAAACAAGAAAAAAAGCCAAACATGCCCAAGAGGCAAACCACAACCACCGAACAGCTTGGGATCAGAAACACCCTGGACTGACCCTTCAAAATCCAGTCCAACTATAGGAACACCTGAGTCACTCTTGAGGGAGGGAGGAAAGAAATGGATTTGGCCAGAAGTGGAGACTGATCTAAGCATTATTGGGTCAGTGGGACCATAGGACTGTCTGCTCCTTGCCCAGGGAGGGGATGGGGAGTTGCAGAGAAGAAAAATGACCAGATGTGTTGGGAGGGGGAACAGACCTTGAATAAGGATATACAGGGAAAGCTGAACACAAAGAAAATATATGTGTAGCAATCTTATTTGTATTTCTACCCTTGATAAGCCATGCTTATGATTCTTATCCTCTGTATAGTTATTGTTAACTCTTCCGCATTTTAAATTTGTTTTACTGCTTTTTTTTGATAAATACAAAATAAAGAAGAAAAAAAAAAGCTACATCCCCAGTCACATCACATGAAGAAATTAAACTCAAATAATAGCAAATATGGGGCTTATGAAAAGATCTGAGATATCAGTCAACACTACCAACTCCTAGAAAATGATTTCTGAGTGGGCTCCTGACCTGGCCCTCCCAAGAGGAAACTGTACTTCCACACTTGCATTTTGGAACTAGAAGTTTGAAAGCATAGATAACATGTTCTATGACATCTCTAGTTGGAGCAGCATCTATCCCTTCCTCCACAAACTCCTAATCCCTCTGAAAATTTTGAGATCTATACTTTATCATAACACAGGACTTCTTTTTTTTCCTTTTAAATTTTATTTTATTTTATTTATTTATTTATTTATTATTATGAACAAAGAAGTCACACTTTCTATCCTGTATATCCTTATTCACAGTCCTTTCCCCACTCCCAAAACATCAGGTCATTCTCTCTTCTCCACAACACAGGACTTTTATAATTGATGTTCTGCTTCATGTTAAAGCAAACTGCTAATTTGGTTGTTTGTTTCTTTGATCTTAGTTTATATTGCATTAAGATGTGAAGATTTTTTTTTCCTCAAATGGTTCCATGTTTATTGTTTTGTCTGTGAACTTTGCCTATGCCCGTTATACTCTATGAGAGGCAAGTAAAGTCATTATTTGAAGCAATTACACCATAAAGAGGCAAACACTAGAACTGAAGAGTCAGAGTGAAAAAGTAAAGTAAAAGTCTGGGGTTACATTCGTACTATAAAATTCCAAGCTGTATATCCTCAGTCAAGATTAACAGTCAACAAATGCATTGTTCTCTTTTGTCTTTGTCGTATGACAAAAATGTTAATCTTCTACTATGATGAAAGTGATTCAAGAACAGTTTTGGGACAGTAAAGAGAAGTCTGTACCTAGAGGTATTACAATGAATGAGGTCACTAGTAATGCTATAGCCAATATTGAATGTACAGTATCAGAGGGTTTCAGATATAAGAAGGTTTATATTGCTCTAACAAATGTAATTTATTTATTTGTATTTGTAAGATTTTATTTATTTATTATTTTTACATTCTCGTTACAGTTTCTTATTTCTCTTTTCTCTCTTCCCAGTCTACCCTGCCTTCTCTCTTCCCACCCACAAAACCACTCTTTCATTTCTGTCCAGAAAAGGGCAGGTCTTTCATAAGTACCACCAAAACATAGTATATCAAGTTGTATTAAATTAAGCACAATCGACCCAATATGGAAGTATAGTTTTGTACTGTAAATATTGGTTTCATAAAATGCTGATTGGTCAAGTAGCTAGAGAGAAAGTAGAGGTGGGGCAACCAGACTAGGAGAACTCAAGGAAGAAGAGAAAGCATGTGACAACACCGAGTAACAGAAGTGGAATGAGAATGCTGCCATGAGAAAAGGCACCAAGCCACACGTGGATAAACATAATTAGAGCTATGAGTTACCTAAAAATATAAGAATTAGCAAGTAATAAGCCTGAGTCATAGACCAAACAGCTTCTAATTAATATAAGCCTTTGTGTGGTGGTGGTTATTTTGAACTAAATAGCTGTAGGGCCAGTAGGGTGTGACAGAGAAACTTCAGAAACCCTCCCCAGGTGTTAAGGCTGAGCAAGGTGATCCAGCATGAGAAGTGAGGTCCCAAAAGCCAGTAAAATTGTCAGAGAAAGCCCTATCTTCATTCTTAGGAGTCTCACAAGAGGACCAAGCTATACAACTGTAATATGTTTGCAGAGGGCCTAGGTCAGTTCCATAAAGTTTTCCTAGTTGTTGGTTCAGTATGTGTGAGTCGTATAAGCCCAGGTGAATTGATTCTGTGAATTTCCTTGTAATGTCTTTGACTCCTATTAATCTTATAACCCTATCTCCCTCCATTTCTTCTGCATGATTTTCTGCACTCCATCTAATGTTCGACTATGTGTCTGAAGCGGTTTCCATCAGTTTCTGGATGAAGTCACTTTGATAGCAGTTGGGCTAGGTACCAATTTGATTACAGGAGATGATCAGTTCAGACTGTGTATCCACTATTACTATTACTAGAAGTCTTAGCTAGGGTCAGCCTTGGAGATTCCTGTAAGATTCCCTTGCTCCAGTTTTTTCTTTTTCCTGCCCTCTAAATGTCTCCATTTAGAGTAGTCTCTTTCACTACTCTCCCCATCCATTTTCCTCCCAACATCATTGTTCATGTTCCTATCCCTACCTACCCTCATTCCACTCACCTAATCTCTTCTATTTCTGCCTCTTATGGAAAGCAGGGTATGCCCCCATGAACCTTCCTTGTTACATATTCTCTCTTGGTCTGTGGATTATAGAATAGTTATACTTTATTTTACAGCTAATATTGAATTATGAGTGAGGATATATTATGTTTGTCTTTCTTGGTCTGAGTTGCTCAGGATGATTTGTTTTTCAAGTTTTATCTATTTGATTTCAGATTATCTGGTGTCCATGTTTTTAACAGCTGAATAATAATCCATGTGTAAATGTACCATATTTTCTTTATCCATTTCTCAGTTGAAGGACATCTAAGCTGTTTCCAAGTTCTAGCTATTATAAATAATGTTGCTATGAAAATAGTTAAGCAAGTGTCCTTGGGGTATGAGTGAACATCCTTTATATATATGCCCAAGAATGGTATAGCTGGGATAATATGGTTGAATGATTCCAAATTTTCTGAGAAACCACCACAATTATTTTCAAAATGGCTGTACAAATTAACACTCTTACTTGCAATGGAAGAGTGTTCCCCTTGTTTCACATCCTCTCCAGCATATATTGTCACTTGTGTTTTTATCTTAGCCATTTACAGCTGTGAAATGGAATCTCAGTGGCATTTTTATTTGCATTTTCTGATGGCTAAGAATGTAGAATATCTCCTTAAGTGTTCCTAGGCCATCTTAGATTTTTCTCTTGAGATACTCCATTTGGATTTATACCCCATTTTTAATTGAATTATTTAGTTGGTTTATATCTAGTTTCTTATTAAAACTATCCTGGTATAATAAAAGGTCTTCTGGGGATATCATTCATTTCAAGCTATACTACAAGGCTATAATAATAAAAACCACACAGTATTGCCATAAAAAAGAAACAGAATCCATGAAATCCAATTAAAGACCTAGATATAAATCTGCACATATACAGACACCTGATTTTCAACAAAGAAGCCACAATTATACAATGGGAGAAAAAAGAATTTTCAACAAGTGGTTTGGGCCTCACTGATGTCAGCATGTAAAAGAATGCGAAAAGATCTAGATCTCTCACCATGTACAAAACTCAATTTCTAGTAGATCAAGGGCTTCAATATAAATTCAAATACACTGAACTGGATGAAAGGGAAGGTGAGAATATCCTTAAAAGCATTGGCACAGGAGACAATTTTATAAAAAGAATATCAAAGTCACAGGTCCTAAGATCTAAAATTAATAAATAGTACCTCATGAAATTGAATATTTTCTGTAAGCCAAGGGACACCATCAATAGGACAAAATTGCAGCCTTAAAAATGGGAAAAGGCCTTCACCAACCACACATTTCACAGACACATTATTTCTGGAATATATAAGGAACTCAAGAAATAAATGCAGTTTATGAATATAATGTGGCTAACATTGCCTCATTGTAGGAAGTATAAAGTCAGACATGCACTGTGTATTTATCACCAAAGTACATGGACATGTGCTTCTTGTGTCTACCTGGATCCTGAATATGTTTTCAGGTATTGTTGGGCTGTGAACAAATATGTTAACACCTTCTATTTTTTCTAGACTGTTTCCATAGGAGCCTTTGACTTTCATAAGATCAGTATAGATTAGGCCTGCACCAATAGCCTGCCAATTAGAAACCTGCACTCTGACAATAAGTCCACAATGGCATCTCATACTTATGACAAAAGAAGAAATACTCTTTTTGTAACCCTTAAAATATCTAAATCCTTGCTTTCCTCTATGATGTTTTTATAGTATAGATGTATTCTCTCTTTTAGGGAAGAATGTGAAGAACATTATATATTAATGGTTACAGTGTTAGACCTGTGTTAAGGTTCATAGACTTCTTCTTGATGATCTTTGGGCCTCAGATATGGTAAATGATTAATGAATTTCCTCTCTGGCATTAAATATTACTTCTTTGATCACCAGCATCTGACTTACAAATTGTTCATTGGAACTTTCCCTGAAAGTACCATATTTTATGACTTCTTTAGAATTGACATATCAAATTTGCAGTAAGTTAGGAATCTGCCTTTGTCATCTACAATGATTATTAAAATCACCTTTATCTTGAATGGTAATTGCTGATACCTTAACTCTATGATATTACTCCCTCTTATCTAAAACTTCCAGTTTTACCAGAAAGAAAAAAACTCTCTTCTAACCTTTGTTTGAGAACAGCTATTATATAGCTTCTGGGAGATCTGGTGTCCCTATGAATACTGCATATATATATATATATATATATATATATATATATATATAGTGCATATATATGTTTCTTATTAAGATTTCCATCTCTATGCATAAACAAATGGCTTTCTATCAAGCTGTTACAGATTACAGTTGTTTTTAATATGGTCCTGGATATTTTTTAAATGTACATACTAGAGATTGGATAAATTATACATACTGGACTTTTTCTAAAAGCCTGTATAATCAATTTAAACAACTAACACTATATGACAGTCTTTCCATTCTCTTCAAATGCCAGAAAACCATCACACAAGCTAATTTCTCTTTTTGAAAGCCTTCTAATCTCTAATACTTTGGCAGTTAGCTAACAACCCATTCTTAGATGATGTTTAAAGCTTCATCTATAAAAATGGGACTAAACTACACATAGAATTACAAATACTCATGTATTATTAATAGAAATTTTTGTAATCCACTATAGTCCCTCTTCCTTTTATGAATATACAATAACAACTGTTTAATCAAATGTAATAATATAACAGTAAATAATAGTATGTGTATATCAGCAAAAAAGGTGGTATAAATGGCTGACCACAATGTTGAAAAAATGAGTCAGTTGTTTTCTTTTACATGAAAAAAGAATTACAGATACTAGGAAATCTTGAAAGAAGAAATGTCTTTTAAGAAGAAATGCCTTCTCCAGTGATGATTACAAAAATTGGTAATCAGATCTGAAAACACTATATATATATATATATGTAAAAATATGTTTACACACATATATGTAACTTATAGAGACATAACATGCATTTATGCATACACATACACATATGAAAAAACTATCAAAAATAAAAAAGCATATGCTAGTTTGCAACTTCTACAAACAAAGTTTTAGACATAGATTTAGAGGTGGCAATTAACTTGACAATTGAAATCTAGACTCAGAAGTTACAGAGCTTGTAGCATGTGTGAGAAAATAAGAAAAAGCAATACACAATGTGTTACTAAATGTATTAATGCTTGGAGCAACCAGAACTATAAACACCAGTAGGTATCATCTACACCACCTGTACAATAGATGTCTAAATGTTTTCTATTCATAAGAAAGCCAGGGCAGTTTCCTTTGTCTTATTGGCCTCACTGGTTTGAAAACAACTCCCTTTGGGTATTGATTTGTGTCTGTGCATGGGATAAGAAAATTTATCTGGGTTTTTTAACAGAGAGTATTTGCTTCAACACTGTCTAAATTCACAGTAGTTTGAGTGTAATGAGGAACATCATTCACATCTTTCTAATTGTCTTCTGAAAAACCAAAACACTTTTATATGCAAAGATTTTAATCTTTTGATGTAAAAATTGCCCTACTTTTACATTTTTGAAGAAAAATTGGAAAGGAAGCACATACTTTTAAAAATTAAGCTAATACAGGAATTTTTGTTTGTTGTAAATAATATAATTGTTCAAGTCACTAATTTGAATTATTATATATAAGCTAATGGAATGTATAGGATAGTTCAGCAGTGTTATATTCGTGTCAATGTTTAAAAGCTAAAGCTATAAGTGTAAGCTAAAATCAAAGTATAAGAAAAGTAAGAACAAGTATTTTAACAACGGAAATCAAAATATCATAGTGCCCACAGACAAGATGGAGTGGTTTAGAGACATGTTAGCAATTCTTAGCCTACTCAAATATATGAAAAGAAAATCCCAGTATATGGGCAACAAAACTATGGAATACGTGAGTAGCTAGTTTACACATATAGTACTATAGCCATATCTGGGCCACTGACCAACTTCTGTGGTATTTTGCATTAAGTGAGCACAGAGACATGTCACTACCACTTTGGATGATATAAAAGGTTCATAAAGTTTTTTTTCTGAACCTGTATAGGAGTCAATATCTAACACTGAGTTTGGCACAAGCAGTTCATACTATAGTGAAACCAGTCAATGTCCCAGCTTTGGTAGAGGAATATGATATGGGCCAGAGAGAAAACAGATTTGCGGAAGTGATCCTAGGAAATAGACCAAAACAAGCATCTTTAAAAAGGCAGAGGGTATCCCAATTAGATGCAGAAACACTGCAGAAGTATGATTACCAAATTAATTAATTTAAACTCAAAATTTCTCTCTCTCTCTCTCTCTCTCTCTCTCTCTCTCTCTCTCTCTCTCTCTCTCTCTCTCTCTCTCTGTGTGTGTGTGTGTGAAGATACCAAAGTTACTGTTTAGGTTAGAGAACAACTTTTAGAAGTCAGGTTTTACTTTCCATTATGTGGGCTCTGGAGACTGACCCAGAAATTCAGGCATGTCAAGTACTTTTAGCTTCCAAGCCATCTCTCTAGCAAGAACAAGGTCTTTAAATTTTGTGGCAGCAAACAGAATGAAAAACTACCAGCTGTATGCTTGACAAAGGGTTAGTTATTTAAACTATATAAAAATCTCAAAAAAAAGTCTAAGGGGAAAAGAGCAAAAATAGAATATAAGACAAAAATGCTTAAAATTGAAGTACAAATGGCTGAAAAATTTTATAAAATAATCAAAATTTTTAGCTAAAAGGGGAATTAAAATTAAAACTACTCTGAAATTTCCCACTACACAGCTAGAATGGCTAAAAATTTTTTTTAAATGACAATAAGTTCACGCACTGGATGTAAGGAAAAATGAAGACTTATTCATTGTTGGGATGAGAGTTCAAATCAGTGGAAATGCTTATGAAAAATCAATATTGGACTCCTTCAAAAGGCTATAAACAAATTTAACATAATTCAGCTATACTACTCATGGGTATATACGCAAAGAACTTTATATCTTACTATAGAGGTACTATAGAGGTAACAAAGTATCCTAGATCCTGAAACATTTTATGCTTTTGCCAATTCTCTTTGTTACCCTTCAGAATTGATGAATATATAACTTCTATGAGTTATAGAAAATGAATATTTCAAGTTGATATTAGCTTTAAAGTTTCATCCCTAAGCTTCGTCTGCATACTGTTAGAAGATGTAGTGCATGCTATTGCAGGAGAATAGTAATCTTCAGCCATGTTTGCTTTGAGCAGCAATAATGACCAGGTTGTCAGAATATGCATACTGGTGAAATATAGGTATAAATATCATGGGTGTAACTAACTATTTTCTGATTTTATTTAAGCCCTGCTCCCATAAGATGAAGCCATATCTGGCAACTTTATTGGGCCCAAAACCTGTGACTAGATATGTTATAGGTTATAATTTAGAACCTACTATTATATTAACTGAATACATTCTTAAACCAACTCCAAATAACTTGCTGTTATATCCATAAACCAATGCATCTCTCAGTTCTCATTAAAGAAGTCATCATTTGTAGCTAATGAGGATTAAGAAAGAAACTCACAAGTTGGCGTGGTGCAGAGCATAACAGACTATGGAATGTGCCATGTTAAATGAATACCTATATTATATTTTTTTATCCTAAATTCTTAGCAATCACTGGGAAAGAGACAAAAAGACTACTACAAGAAAACTGTGGTGCCTAGAGAAGTGGTTCTCAGCCTGTGGGTCATAACCCACAGGGATCTACTATCTGATATTTATATAATGATTCAAAACACCAGCAACATTATAGTTTAAAAGTAAGTAATTAAGAAAAGAATTATATATTTGAGGGTAGCCACAACACGAAAAATTGTACTAAAGTCTAGCAATATTAACAGGGTTGAGAAACACTGTCTAGGCAGCATTGCACATGTGAACTCATAGGGGTGGCAGCACTAGGCTCAAGACTTGTGAATTCTAATTCCCCAAAAATGCCAGCATGCAGAGGGATGTGGGTGTGAGTTTCAACTCTTATTTGAATAGTTATTGGACACTGAGAGATGCTGGGAGAGGGAAAGTCAGTTTCCATTAAGAGTCTCTATTGGTGACCATGAGTGGCAGAAACTGGAATTAATGGTTTAAAATAACAACAAAAAGAGGGCAAAAGAAGTTGGTTGGGTATGGGAGCATAGATTTTGGAGGATTGGTGGGCATGGGTGAATATGATCAAATTTTCAAAGCATATATGTATATATATATTTAGTGTTTACACTAAAGATCACAAATAATACTCTAAAATTATTGAAGTGATTTGCTTTGAGGTGAGAGAAAATGTAATATTTTAAAACCTACCTTTCAAAAAGCATTAAAAGTCAAATAATTCAACTTAAAAACTTTGATTAACTTTATTAAAATGAACTTAACACTAATATATATTTCTACAAAGCATTAAAGACAATATTTAATCTTATTTTGAGAAAAATATGGATAAACTACTTAGAACATACTTAGAACCTGTACAAATATCCATTAAACTTTTATTTATAAATCCTAACAAATCTTGAGCTTATATTATTGGTGATAAGACAAAAACCATCTTTTTATTTTTTGAAAAAAGTATGAGCTATTTATATAGAAAAATCTCTAACTGTTATAGTGTAATTGGATAAAATGTGTAAATAACAGACAGGATAGATTTTTGTCATGATAGCACACAGAAAAGAATTTTATTCTTCATAAAAGTCTCTTCAGAATAAATCACATTTCATTGAGAACAAGAAAGATAAATAGGCATTTTCAGAAGAACTAGTTGTGTGGAGTCATAATGTCTCAAATGTCTTGTACAATAGGAAGCACTATGAATATGGGAGGGGAGTTTAGCTTAGAGCTGGAAGGTGCACAGGAATGCTCTGAAAGAAGACAGTAGAACAAGAGCCAGAAAAAACCAGAAATCCATTGATATAAACAAGCCTTAGGAGTGACAAAGTATCAGTAGGTCTAAAGCTTTATTAGAATTAACTGGAGATGTTTCAGAATATACTGTTTCAAGGATTTCTCTGTCCTTTCTCATGCTGAAATCTAAATACAAAGATGATCTGAGCTCCACCACAATTTCATCAACTTAATTAGTATTTCTCAAATGTCAGCATCCATTAATGTCTGGAGAACCTGTTTTACTATTGATTTTCATGCAGTTCTTCTTTTTGATGTAGTAGCTCTTAGAGACTGGGAATTAGAATTTTCCAGTAAGTATTACCTGTTTAGGTGAGGCTGAATCATACATTGTGATTTGACCTCGACCATGAAATCTCTATTTACTACAGATTTGTAACATTCAACTTATCACTAGAGGCTACTACTAAAAATATCTGCACAAGACTTTTATGACCTACATTTACCCTTGTCTTGTTCCCTGCCTTGATTCTAGTTTACCTTATTCCCAGTTCTATACACTAAAAGAGATGTAAGGATATGTAGTTACAACATTTCCTAAGCTTCTTTGTTAAAAAAAAAAGCCCTGTGTGATGCCATAAATGAACATAATTTATAAATGTAAGTAGTGATGTTTATGAATATTGTGTTTAATAATACACAAGCAATGTTAAATACACTCTCAAAATAAAATACAATTCTGTGTCCTACAAGTTACCAAACTATACATTTACAGAATGAGAGGAAACCATCAATGACAAACAATTGAACTCCATATTTTTAAAAATAGCTGTGTAGTTCTTATGCCTGGACCTATAACTGTAATTTGTTGTCTCCTACTATGTGTTAGGCAGTCAACAGCAGTGTTTGATAACTGAATTCTTACATGTTTCTTTGTCTATTTTGTGAAAGAACTTTATTTCAAACATAGTAGCCCCTGAGTGTGTTTAATATAGTGGAAATTATTTTCACAGGTACTAAGAGATAAAATGTTGATCAAAAAACAGAACCAACTCATATTCTATAATTTTTATAGATAAGTCAGTGGAAAAAAGGGGGCAAAGTCCAGTCTTTAAAATATTACCTATTGAACAAAAGCTATGTTTTTGTTCGCTGCTAAATGGAATAGGTAATTATAGAGTGACATAAGTACTTTCTTGAGTTCCTTTCTCCAATAAAATGATATAGTATGTGAAATTATGTATAAAAATCAACTGAATATGATAATTTTGTGAGGTTATTATTTTTCTTTCTCTAGTTCTAGTTAAAAGTAAAATGCAACCACCCTGCATACTGTATAGGAATTAAAAGAGGGAATATCCAGTATCATTATAACTAGAAGAACATGGTCTGTGTATATATATTTAAGCTATATTACCTATAGCCTTCAAAATAATTCATTCTCAATCACATTTTGAATGAAAAATTTAATCATCCCAAATTTGTTGTCTAACTTAGAATGGTTTGTCTCTTTTCTGAATAAATAAGAGAGAAAAGAGATACTCAATGTGCTAGAGCAGTCACAGAAACAAACCCACTTTGTATACCATTCCACTGATCTCTTCCTACTGATATAAGCATATTATGTTTTGTTTTAGTTCTTATAAACACATACTGTAAAATACATTTGATGAACATTTACTCATTTTTCAGCCTAGGTATCAAACCTAGAGCTGTGCATATACATGGCAGATACTTTAATCATTGAGATACTTTCCAGGTATTTGCTGATCATTTATTGTTTCATTTGAAACACATGGACTACACTAACTATATGAATTGGAAATTAAATAGAGCCATGAAATGGCTATGAAGACTAATTCCAGCTATAAGAAGCCCTCCCCAGAAATCATCACCTTTTCACACTTGGGAAAACTTGCATTGAGAAATAGAGTAAATTAAGTTGATGGCTTGTTCTCACATGTTAAAGTAGAAGGTGAAAGATTGGAAAATATGAAGTCAAGCCTTCCAGATTATAAGCCTTTCTAGAAAACTACAGCTTTATGAACAAGAGGACACATAAATAGATTAAGTCAGAATAAAATTAAAGGAGTTTCTTTTGACAGCAATTTCTTGGAGAAATGAGTTAAACATAACTTTGATAATTAAAATGTTAAACAAACAATATATTAGAATACTGTTTAAAATAATTTACCAATTCATTTCTTTTGTGGTGACTAGGTTACATATAAAAAATGACCTCTAGAAGTCAATCCTTTATTCAGTTTTTTCTTCTTTATTTATTTTGTATTTATCAAAAAAAACAGTAAAATGAATTTAAAATGCTGAAAAGTTAACAATAACTATAAAGAAGATAAAATTCATAAGCATGACTTATCAAGGGTGATAGTGCAAATAAAATTGCTACACATATATTTACTTTGTGTTCAGCTTCCCCTCTGAATTTTTTTTTCCATCCCTGTATATCCTTATTCAAGGTCCCTTCCCCCTCCCACCACATCAGGTCATTTTTCTTCTCTGCAATTCCCCATCCCCTCCCTGGGCAGGGAGCAGACAGTCCTATGGTCCCACTGACCCAATAATGCTTGGATCAGTCTCCACTCCTGGCCAAATCCAGTTTTGTCCCCCTTCCCTCAAGAGTGAGTCAGATGTTTCTATAGTTGGAGTGGGGTCTGAAGGGTCAGTCCAGGGTGTTTCTGATCTCAAGCTGTTCAGTGGTTATGGTTTGCCACTTGGGCATGCTTGGCTTTTTTGTTTGTTTATTTGTTTAGAGACCACTAATGAGTGAGTATATCCCCTTCTTATCTTTCTGAGATTGTGATACCTCGCTCAGGAGGATATTCTCCAAATCCATCCATTTGCCTGCGAATATAGTAAACTGCTGGCCTAAATTTTAGTGTCTATCTTTTTTTTTTCTCTTTTTTATTTCAATTTTATTTATTTATTTATTTATTTATTTAAAAGTTGTTGTTTTCTTTTATTTTACATAGCAACCATACTTCCATCCCCTCCTCCTTCTAGCCCCCAGCTTCTTTCCACCCTAACTCTCATTCACTTCTTAAAAAGGGTAAGCATCCCACAAGGATTCAATATATTCTGCATATCAAGTTGAGGCAGAACTAAACCCATTCACCATATGAAGGATAAGCAAATGAGCACCAAAAAGCCAGTTCATGCACTAAAGATAAATCCTTGTCCCACAGCCCCACAATCTACCCAAGCCACATACTGTCTTCCATATTCAGAGTGCCTAGTTGAGTCCCATGCAGGCTTCCTTTCCTTTTCTTTCTTTCTTTCTTTTTTTTTTTTTTAATTGGGATTCTGAGATTGGATCATTTTAGCCAGCATCTTTGAAGCTGATGTGGCATTTTTTTCCATTAGAAATTTTTTTTTCAGTGAGTCTTTCTTGATCAAATCATAGTAGCCTAGAAGCTATCCAAAGGTTCTCATCTTCTGTGGAAAGAATAGCATAACCTCTTTTCCAAAGCAGCGTATCCTTAGATCCAAATTTCAAAGTCAAACTACCATTAAAATATGTTTGATTGTTTAACTTAGCAGTCTCTACAATCAAATATCTCTCTGCAATTAGTTCATTAAAAATTAAAAAATTAAAAGAAAACACAATATTTAATGTAATCCAGATTCTTTGTAAATTTTCCATCGATGCATGGCTTATTATATGTTTTTACTCTACTTCTGTTTTTCAAGGAATTTCTAACTACTTTAATTTTAGCTTAAAAGGATCTCTGATTAATGTGTTGAGACTTAACTCAGTCCAGATCCCATAAACTCCCATTAGCTCAACTGTCTTTGTGGGTTTCCCCATCTTGATCTTGACCGTTTGCTTACCTAATCCTTCCTCACTCTCTCTAACTGCACTGGGAGTTTGGGCCAGAATTCTGTGCCTTTTTAAAGTTTCTGTCACTTAACTTTCCTTTTTCTCATTTATTCATTGTATTTTATTCTTAGAAGTGGATGTCACAGTAGAAAATTCAGTGGAATTTTAGGAGACCAAATGCAGATGGATACTACTGCCAAATAGTTATCATTGTTTTTTTTTTCCTCTGTAAAGGACCTTATTTATTATTAATTCTTTTTTTCATTTCTACAATTTTTTTAATTATTATTATGAAAAAAGAAGTCACACTTTCTATCTTTGTATATCTTTACTCAAGGTCCCTTCCCCCTCCCACCACATCAGGTCATTCTTTCTTCTCCACAACTCCCCATCCCTTCCCTGGGCAGGCAGCAGGCAGTCCTATGGTCCCTCTGACCCAATATTGCTTAGTTCAGTCTCCACTCCAACTGCCAAATAGTATCACTGTAAGGAAAGCTGAAAATCTAAGACATTCATGCTAAAGACTTCCCCTCTTATAATGACATAAGAATTCTTTTGCTTAAGGTCCACTAATGAGTGAGTACATCCCCTGCTTATAAATCTGGGTGTGTGAGACCTTGCTCAGGAGGATATTCTCCAAATCCATCCATTTACCTGCAAATTTTAGGATATCATTTTTTCTCACAGCAGTTTCATAGTCCATTGTGTAGATGTACCACAGTTTGTTAATCCATTCCTCAGTTAAAGGGCATCTAGGATGTTTCCAGGTTCATGCTATAATGAATAATGCTGCTATTGACATAGTTGAGCTAATGCTTTTGGGGTGCAAATGTGCATCTTTAGAATATATGTCCAATAGTGGTATTGCTGGATCCTTGGGGAGATTGATTCCCAGTTTTCTGAGAAACCACCATACTGCATTCAAGAGTGGCTGGACAAGTTTACACTCCCACCAACAATGGAGAAGTGTTCTGCTTGCTCTGCATCCTCTCCAGCATAGGCTATCATCTATGTTTTTAATCTTAGCAATTCTGACAGGTGTAAGGTGGTTTCTCAAAGTTGTTTTGATTTGCATTTCTCTTATGGCTAAAGATGTTGAGCATTTTTTCAAGCATTTTCAAGTGCCTGTCAGCCTCTTGTAATTCTTCTGCTGAGAAATCCCTTTTTAGTTCTAAGCTCCATTTTTTAATTGGGTTATTTAGGACTTTGGACTCTGGCTTCTTGATTTCTCTATATATTGTAGAGATCAGTCCTCTGTTACTTGTAGGGTTGATGAAAAATCTTTTACCATTCTGTAGGTTGTCATTTTGTCTTAATGGCTATGTCCTTGGCCTTACAGAAACTTCTCAGTTTCAGGAGGTCCCACTTATTGTTTGTGCTACTTGTGTTATATTTAAGAAGTGATCACCTGTGCCAATGCATTGGAGGGTATTTCACATTTTCTTTTATGGGCTGAAAAAGAAATAAGGGAAACATCACCCTTTATAATAGCTGCAAATAGCATTAAATATATCGAGGTAACTATAGTCAAAGAAGTAACAGATCTTTTGGACAAAAATTTTAAATCAATGAAGAAAGAAATTGAAGAGCATATCAGAAAATGGAAAGATCTCTGATTCTCCGGGATAGGTAGAATAAGCATAGTAAAATGGCAATTCTACCAAAAGCAATCTACAGATTCAATGCAATTCTCATCAAAATCCAACACAGTTTTTTACAGATCTTCAAAGAACAATACTCAATTTCATCTGGAATAACAGAAAAGCCAGTATTGCCAAATCAAATTTGCTCAACAACAACAACAACAAAAAAACCTCAGGAGGCATCACCATACCTGACTTCAAGTTATAATATAGAGCTTCATTAATAAAAACAGTCTGGTTTGGCATAAAAACAGACTTTTTGGATCAATGCAATCGATTTGAAGACCCCAACATTAACCCACACACTTATGGACACCTGAATTTTTTACAGAGGTCAAAAATATTCATTGGGAAAAAAGTATCTTTCACAAGTAGTGTTGGCATAACTGGATGGCAGTGTGTAGCAAAAATGCATATATATCCAAGCCTGTCACCATGCACAAAATGAAAATCCAAGTGGATCAAAGACCTAAAAATAAAACTAGCTATGCTGATCTTGATAGTGTCTGTCTTAAGAGCAAAACTTTTGATTTCATTTTAACAACATAGGACACATCACTTGAAATATTGAGTATATATTCTTGAGCAGGTGTAAAAAAAACAGTCAAAATGGCCAGCAATTCAGATTGGATGCTAACAGTGACTGGCTAATAGCTCTTCGCATATGTGGGTCATAAATGCTAAATCTTGCATACAATAACCCCTTCTGTGTCCCCTCTAATTTTTCTTTAGCTTTTGCTTTATACTGTTAAAAGAAATAACAGAAAATGACTTTGTCATTCATTAAAGTTGCCATAAAAAATATGATGGAACAACTTTCTCATACAAAGTTTTATATAAAACATTGTCTTATAAAATTTTTTCGAAAAAAAATTTTTGGTTAAGTATATATCCACTTCTGAATAAGTTCTGAATGTCTTCTTCTGTGTAACTTTCCCAAAGAATATAACACTAAATATTGACAGAATGTCTTCTAGTGGCTAATTCTACAAGAAAATGATTTCTGCCTATTTCAACCAATGATGGATTCTAGAGGTTAGTTCTACATGAGGATAAATTCTAGAGTCCACTTGTACAAAAGGGTATATTCTAAAAGCTGATTCTACATGGAGATGGATAACAGACCCAGATTTCCAAAACATTGTATTGTGTAGCGTTGTTTATACACCACATGGATTTAAGAGGCCAGTTTTACAATAGGATGAATTCTAGAGGTTGGTTTAACCTATCTTGCAAACCTATCCTGAAGTTAATGCTTTTTGAGTTTGTTCTTAACCATAAAGATGTAGAATCAAAGTCTTTCCAAAAGTACTTTCTGCTTTAAGAGTACACTCACCTTCTGATAATATCTAGACTCTTCTTACAAGTTAATGATCAAGTAACCTTACTATATAAAATTATCAGTGTTTTCTATATATTTCCTCCAATTTTTTATCTCAGAATATTTACCTGATGTTACAGGATTTTCACATGGCAGTTTGCTTCAGATATTGTCAAATCAATGTAGTAATGAAGGCTGTCAAATAACTTTATTTTGTTTTATCTGAACTTGAGGGAGGCTAATAATACCTTTAGGTCCAAGATTAGACAGAAGAGGTAAGTATATCTCAGTGAGTTCCAAGCCAGCCAGTGTTACATAGTGAGACCCAGTCTTAAAATAATTACAAACCCAAATGAAATACTATAAATCTGGACTTAAGGAGAAAATTTTATTTAAATTCATTCATGTACTATACTGGGAATCAGAAGCTACTCACCTTGACCAAGAGGTGTAGTTTTAGGTTTTGAGGACCCATGCATGGGACATGGAGAGACCAGTCTAAGACCCAGTGTACAGCATTTTTTTCTTCTTGTTAATTCCCTTGCACTCTTGAAAAAAGGATCTGACCCATTGCTGCCACCATGTGAGCCAGCCCAACTTTCTAGGAATTGTTCTGTGGTTCATTCAGTCTTTGTGTCAGTGAGTGTTTCATATAAACCCCTTGATAAATGTTAATCTTTTTATATAATGAGTTGCTAGTGGTTAATTACTACTTTACTTGATGCCAAACTGGCTTGCTGGCCTGACCCTGCAAAAGGAATTTAACTCAGAAGCCTTGCAGGAAACTTCAACAGAAGCCAAGCGTCTTCAAGTGGTCCTGAATAGCTTTGGTCTTAGAGCCTATAGATATTATGGCAGATTAAAATCCAATTCGCAGCTGCTTTTTACAAGGGGATGTTTTCTGTCTGGTGGTGCCAACTACTAGTAATTCCATAGCTTGTCTCTTTGAGCACACACTTAGTAGTACAGTAAAGGCAAGCAGCTTTTCTCGGTGTGTTGTTCAGTGTGTGTTTGTAGTAATCTGTTCTGAATTTGTGAGAGTTTACCTTTCATTAGACTATATACATAGCAAACCAAACTGGAAAGCCTGAGTCAGTGTACCTTGAATAATTGGAGTGAAGGGGCAATGTCTACAACATTTGGTGGCCAAATATCATCATTACATCCAGTCTCAGGTAATAATAATTCTTAATATAAGATATATAGTCTTAAAAATAATTTCTTTAAAAATGGCAGATGATACAACTAACCAAGAGTTTAGGTTTTTTTTTCTGCTGCTGCAATCAAAGACATCTTGCATAATTATATCTTTGAGAGGTTCATAATTTAAATCCTATTACTTCTCATCTTGGTTTTGCATTTTATATCTCAATAGAAATCTGATATCAATACTAAATATGAATTGTTAATTACTCTGATGAAAGACTTGAAGTCCAAGAATGATAAATTTCTTTCTGAAATGCATAATATGAAATCTCCCAATGAGAAATTGCATGAAAAGTTAATTGTGGGGAAATTGGTTACAACAAACTTTCAGATAGAACTTCTTCATTGGACACAAATATTAGGTCTGGTCAGGACAAGTATTGATCCATAGGATGTTAATGATGAGAATAGAAAACTAATTCACTCCATGGAATTATTAGAAAGATTGGATATTCAAGAGATTCAGACCCTAGGGAAATTGGTGGTATCCAAACTTCAACAGTGGGAGGATCATTTTGCTATAATTAAGAAAGATGTTAGGCCACAAATAACCCAGAACAATTCAGGATAACAGTCACTGAAATCTTATGGAGATGGGGATAATTTTCCTAAAGTTGTAAATGTAAAGGTTATTCATTTCTCCCTTTCTATAATCTCTCTAGTTTCCATTCAAAAAAAGCATACATATGATGAATCTCTAGGTTTTGTGAATATAATTGGGAACCTATACATATGAGAGATTTAAATGACATCAAAAAGGCTATTTTGCTTTGTGGAATTCATTTTACATATGTAAAAAATAGTAAATTTATGGTCTACAAACAATAGAATCACACCTAATAATTGGATGTAGCCAGAAAATAGACTATATTCAAAATTTTTAATGGCTGAAAGAAAAACTTAAGGCCATTGAACTAAAAGAAATGGTTGGGGCTTCAAAATCTCTCATGATCAAATTCTTGAGCAGGTCAATTTCCTGATATAGAGGTTCAGACTACTTTTGATGAACATAGATTACTGTTATTTTGTACTGCCACTTTAAATGCTTGGGAAAAGATTCTAGATCCAGGACAAAAAATTGAGCCATATTTTAAAGTCAGGAAAGGCTTAAAGGAAACTTATACTGATTTTCTGCAGAGATTAACCAGGGAAATATATAGAACATATAGATCCAGAAGTTATAAAGCAAGTAATTCTCTAATTGGCTTTTGACCATGCTAAATTTGAAGGAAAAACGATGCTTATGCCACTAATGATTTGATCAGCACTACTAGAGGAATGGTTTCAATATCCAATTAATGCTGAGCTTCTCAATTATGATGAACAGACTTGGGTAAGTCTGGCCATTTCTAATGTTAGGATAAAAATAAATATACCTCTGTTTATACTAGTCATGACAATAGTCATAATACATACATAAAGTATTTTGCATAACTCTGTTTAGATATTGTGTACAATGATATATATTTAGAATACTGTTTTAACTTTGCACAATATGTGAACCTTGGTTAATGTTCATGTGATCATCATGCTTAAAGTCATTATTTAGAAACTGTACACTTATTTATATATCAGTCTTTCAGCTAATGGGAACCGCAGTTCATCACTACTCAGGTTTGTCATGTAACAGTAATGTTACTCAGGCTTTCCAGAAACAAGCCAAAATATATCACATAGACAGGCATCTTCAACCACTTCCAGCCCCGGTGGGGTGTGGCCAGGATGGATGGAGACCCTAGAAAACCTACTCAAGTGCCCTATTTTGTGTCTATTCTCTCTGGGAGGAGGTTGAACATCCAGTGTAGAAGTTTTGAATCTCTAGAGAATTCAAGATACTAGTGCACAAAGCCCTAAAAAACCCAATTAAAAAATGGGGTTCTGAACTAAAAAGGGAATTCTCAGTAGAAGAATTACAAATGGCTGAAAGGCACTTGAATAAGTGCTCAACATCTTTAGCCATCAGAGAAATGCAAATCAAAACAACTTGGAGATACCATTTTACACCTGCCAGAATTGCTAAGATTAAAAAAATAGATGACAACCTATGCTGGAGAGGATGTGGAGCAAAGGGAACACTCCTCCATTGTTGGTGGGAGTGTAAGCTTGTCCAGCCACTCTGGAATGCAGTATGGTGGTTTCTCAGAAAACTGGGAATCAATCTTCCGAAAGATTCTGCAATACTACTACTGAGCATATACCCTAAAGTAGTACATTATCACCCTAAAAGCATTAGCTCAACTATGTTCATAGCAGCATTATTTGTAATAGCAAGAACCTGGAAACAACCTAGATGCTCCTCAACTGAAGAATGGATTAACAAACTGTGGTACATCTACATAATGGAATACTACTCAGCAGTAAAAAAAAAAAAAATTCTTAAATTTTCCAGGGAGATGGATGGATTTGGAGAATATCCTCCTGAATGAGATGTCACAAACCCAGAAAGATATGCAGTGGATGTACTACCTCAATAGTGGACTTCAAACAGAAAGCAAAGCACACCCAAGCTGCAAATCACAAGCACTAAACAGCTTGGGATCTGAAGCACCTTGGAGCCCATTCCCTACAGAGGAACACCTGACCCAGTCTTGATATTGGAATGAAGAACTCAGACTTGCCTGGAGTGAATGCTGAACTGCTTTTGGGGGGAAGAGATGAGAAGACAGGGAGAAGAAAGAGTGACTGCAAGAGGTCAGGTGGGGGAAGGGAGTTTCAACAAGGGGATACATGGATTTTATTTAAAAAATAGAAGTTTTGAATCTCCTAGAATTACCTTGTATTTGTAAGTTTTAGCTCAACCCTCTAACAAATATTAATCTTTTTATGATATATTTATTTGAATAGTTCCAGACATAGTTAATAGAAAAGGATTTAAAAAGTTGGTTTTATTAATTACTTGGCATTAAGCCAAGGAAAGAGTTAGAAAAATGTCCTACTTGCTTCTTCTATAATCAACCACCATTACCTGCAGGGAGCAATTATAAAGATATGCAAAGAAATGATGTTTGTCAGATGGACATATTTTCTTATGCAGAATTGAGAAAGATGAAATACATAACACAATACCATTGGCACTTACTCAGGACTTCAATGGCCAAATGCCATGTACTCTGAAGGGTCTAATTCCATAATTATATACCTTTTTGAAGTAACAGCCATTATGGAAATATCTGCACAAATTATGACTGACAATGCTCAAGAATGAAGCAGATTTTTAGATATTATAAAGCACATTACAGGTATTCTGCACAATTTTACAGAACAAGCAATTTTAGAAAGACTTCATCACACCTTCAAAGAGATACTTTATATACAGAAAGGAGTTAAAAAAAAACAGAGAAATTGCATGATGCCTTACTAACCTTGAATTTTATTAATGTTGATGAGGAAGGAACAATGGATGCAGAGAGACATTGGATATTTAAACAAAACAAAAAAAATAAAAACAACTGTGATTAAACCAATATTTATTTCAAGAATGTGCTGACCTTAGAATGAAAGCTGGGATATGTGATTTATTAGAAAAGGGGTTTGGCTTTTCTTTCCACAGGAAAAAAAATAACTGGCTACCAAAAAATTAATAAATATTTAATTCAAAAAGGAGACACCACTTGAAGAGAAGTAACTGCTCACATATCTGTATAAAAAATTAATAAATGGTTAAGAAAACTCACTTAGCAAAGGTTGGTGCAGGGTTTCATTTTTGTCTTTACAGAAAGATCTACCTAACCATCTTTAAGAAGTTAAGAGGATGCTAAGTCTAAGGCTGAACATAAATTCTGAAAGGATTTCAAGCAAAGGAATATAAGGTCTATTTATACCAACATGCAATACAGGGTAAACTCACTTTTCTCATGGCTTAATATCAGTATTTCTTTAAAAGTAATTATGGCACCTGAAAAAGTGCTCAATATCTTTAGCCATCAGAGAAATGCAAATCAAAACAACTTTGAGATACCACCTAACACCTGTTAGATTGGCTAAGATAAAAGGCACAGATGACAGCCTATGTTGGAGAGGCTGTGAATCAAGGGGAACACTACTCCATTGTTGGTGGGAGTGTAAGCTTGTTCAGCCACTTGGGAATGCAATATGGTGGTTTCTCAGAAAACTGAGAATCAATTTCTCCAAGGACCCAGCAATACCACTTCTAGGTGTATACCCTAAAGATGCACAGTCACACTCCAAAGGTATTAGCTCAAATATGTTCCTAGCAGCATTATTTGTAATAGTAAGAACCTGGAAACAACCTAGATGTCCCTCAACTGAAGAATGGATTAACAAACTGTGATACATCTACACAATGGAATACTATTCAGCATTAAGAAAAAATGATATCCTAAAATTTGCAGGCAAATGGATGGACTTGGAGAATATCCTCCTGAGCAAGGTATCACAAACTCAGAAAGATAAGCAGGGGATGTACTCACTCATTAGTGGTCTCTAAACAAATAAACAAGAAAAAAGCAAAGCATGCTCAAGGTGCAAACCACAACCACCGATCAGCTTGGGATCAGAAACACCCTGGACTGACCCTTCGGATCCCACTCCACCTAGAGGAACACCTGACTTACTCTTGAGGGAGAGGGGACAAAACTGGATCTGCCAGGAATGGAGACTGAACTAAGCAATATTGGGTCAGTGGGACCATGGGACTGTCTGCTGCCTGCCCAGGGAGGGGATGGGGAGTTGTGGAGGAGAAAAAATGACTTGATGTGGCGGGAGAGGGAAGGGACATTGAATAAGGATATATAGGGATGGAAAAAAAAATCCAGAGGGAAAGCTGAACACAAAGTAATTTTATGTGTAGCAAATTATTTGCATATCACCCTTGATAAGTCATGCTTATGATTTTTATTTTCTTTATAGTTACTGTAAACTTATCAGCATTTTAAATGCAATTTGCTGTTTTTCTTGATAAACAAAATAAATAAAGTAAAAAAAAATCAATTATGGTCCTTATATAACTACAAATCAATCTGGCTTTAGAGTTGGAGTAAGTTGCTTTCTCCTTCTCTAAACACAAACACATTGATAAGAAAAAATATTTAGATTTTTGTAAGTATTTTATCTTTGTTTGTGCTATTTGGTTTTTCCCTCTCCTGGACATTACCTCATAATTGTTTCTATTGTATATCATTTTATATTTAGGTTTAGAACTTTCTTATGTAGACAAAAGGGGAACATATAGTGTGAATCAAGCACTATTCTCCTTGAACTAGAGGTGTGACTTTTAGGTCTGAAGGATCCATGTGTAGAGGGCATGGCCAGGCCAGTCTAAAACCTGGTATATGCCAAATTTTTTCCTATTTGTTCCCTTGTATTCTTGGAGAGAGGACCTGATCTATCACTGCCACCACATGGATCAGTCCAACTTTTCAGGAATTGCTCTATTGTTCAATATTTGTATCAATTAATGTTTTATATAAGCCCCTTATTAAATATTAATCTCTTTATATAACCAGTTCTGGTGATTAATTCATACTTTATTGTGCTAGGGTTGTATAGCAAATATGTATACCAAAATAGACCCAGTCACAGGTTTTAATACCATTTCAGAATGTTAAAATAGGTTATTGTTATATATCATATTATTACAGTTATATCAGGTAGGAATGGATTTTAAAACGCTATATAATAGCCTTTTATATTTTGAAAGCTAGTTTTTTTACACAGTGAAGCTAATGAGATAATGGATTTCATCCTTTATTTTCCTACTCTGATCAGGGAAAGAAATTCATGTATTCTAGACTTTGCTTTTGCCTTTTGCTATTTTACTGTTTCCTCATAAGCAGTTGTTTGCCACTAAGACTGAAATTTCACTACACTAAATTGATATTTGTACTACCCTAATAAACAGTGTACTCCAAGAGGTTATTTTAACAGGTGAAATAACTAATTTCAGAAAGGAACCATCTGTTTTCCACCATATGGATAGGATAAATTTAATGTTAACTACTAAACAGGCAAAGCTTTTCTATTTCTAAATGTCTTATACATATTTCTATGCCTTTTCTACATTAGTTTTCTTACTTTGTTCTTTTTTTCTTTATTATTATTATTATTAACAAAGAAGTCACACTTTCTATCCTTGTATATCCTTATTCAAGGTCCCTTCACACTCCCACCATATCAGGTCATTCTTTCTTCTCCATAACTCCCCATCCCCTCCCTGGGCAGGCAGCAGACAGTCCCATGGCCCCACTGACCCAATATTGCTTAGTTCAGTCTCCACTCCTGGCAGATCCAGCTTTCTTCCCCCTCCCTCAAAAGTGAGTCAGGTGTTCCGCTAAGGGGAATGGGATCCGAGGAGTCAGTCCAGCGTGTTTTTGATCCCAAGCTGTTCAGAAATTGTGGTTTGCAGTTTAGGCATGCTTTGCTTTTTTCTTGTTTGTTTGTTAGTTTAGAGACCAATAATGAGTGGGTACATCCCCTGCTTATCTTTCTGAGTTTGTGATACCTCGCTCAGGAGGTTATTCTCCAAGTCTGTCCATTTGCCTGCAAATTTTAGGATATCATATTTTCTTAATGCTGAGTAGTACCCCATTGTGTAGATGTACCATAGTTTGTTAATCCATTCTTCAATTGAGGGACATCTAGGATGTTTCCAGGTTCTTGCTATTACAAATAATGCTGCTATGAACATAGTTGAGCTAATACCTTTGGAGTATGACTGTGCATCTTTAGGGTATACACCCAGAAGTGGTATTGCTGGGTTCTTGGGGAGACTGAATCTCAGTTTTCTAAACAACCTCCATATGGCATCCCAAAGAGGCTGAACAAGCTTACACTCCCACCAACAATGGAATAGTGTTCCCCTTGCTCTACATCCTCTCCAGCATAGGCTGTCCTCTGTGTCTTTTATATTAGCCAATCTAACAGGTGTCAGGTGGTATCTCAAAGTTGTTTTGATTTGCATTTCTCTGAAGGCTAAAGATGATGAGAACTTTTTCAGGTGCTTTTCAGCCATTCATAATTCTTCTGCTGAGAATTCCCTTTTTAGAACTGAACCCCATTTTTTGATTGGGTTATTCAAGGTTTTGAGCTCTAGAGTCTTGAGTTCTTTATATATCTTAGACATCAGTCCTCTAACACTTGTAGGGTTGGTGAAAAATTTTTCCCATTCTGTAAGCTGTCATTTTGTCCTATTGATAGTGTCCTTGGCTTTACAGAAGCTCCTTAGCTTCAGGAGATCACACTTACTGATTTTTTGTTTTAGTGTCTGTGCCACTGGTATTATATTTAGGAGGTGGTCACCTGTGCCAATTCATAGAAGTGTATTTTCCACGTTCTTTTCTATCAAGTTTAAAGGGACTGGGTTTATGTTGAGGTCTCTGATCCACTTGGACCTGAGTTTTGTGTAGGGTGACAGGCTCGAATCTATTTTCATTTTTCTACACACTTCCATCTGGCTATGCCAACAACATTTGTTAAATATACTATCTTTTTTTCCATTGAATATTTTGGGCCTCATTGTTGTAGT
Source organism: Sigmodon hispidus (assembly GCA_004025045.1). NCBI lineage: Eukaryota > Metazoa > Chordata > Mammalia > Rodentia > Cricetidae > Sigmodon > Sigmodon hispidus. The sequence goes on along the minus strand of PVIH01000845.1, from coordinate 102,817 downwards.
AAGTTTGTCCCTGGCCCGTTTTGGGTCTGGGAGGTTTGTGCCCTGTGCGGCCCTCAGTGGCAGTTGGAACCTGGTTTGCACCCGCAGCTTTTATCCCCCAAAGAAATGAAATCACACACTTATATATTTTACAGTTTGGCCCATATCTTAAACACATTACTAGCTAGCTCTTTCATCTTAATTAAACCCATATCCATTAATCTTCCCACCACGTGGCCACAGCCAGTGGCTCACCTGTTTCTTCTACATGCTGCTACTTCGGGGGATGGATGGTGACTGACTTAACTCCACCCTCCTTCTACCTGGCTGCCTTTGATTTTCCACCCACTTCTACCATGCTGTGCATGGGCCAAACAGTACTTTAATTACATCATACAGAAAACATTCCACCACACCTCTTTGTCAAAGATCAGGTGTTCATACATTTTTGAGTTAATGTCTGGATCCTCAATTCTATTCCATTGATGCACAAGTCTGTTTTTATGCCAGTACCAGGCTGTTTTTGTTACTGTAGCTCTATAGTATAACTTGAAGTCAGGGATGGTGATACCTCCTGAGGTTCTTTTGTTGAGTAAAATTGTTTTGGCAATCCTGGCTTTCCTGTTATTCCAAATGAAGTTCAGTATTGTTCTTTCAAGGTCCAAAAAATATTGTGTTGGGATTTTCATAGGCAGTGCATTGAATCTGTAGATTGCCTTTGGTAGAATTGCCATTTTTACTATGTTGATCCTACCTATCCAGGAACATGGGAGAGCTTTCCATTTTCTGATATCCTATTCAATTTCTTTCTTCAGTGATTTAAAATTTTTGTCAAATAGGTCTGTTACTTCTTTGGTTATAGTTATTCCAAGGTATTTAATACTTTTTGCAGCTATTGTGAAGGGTAATATTTCCTTTATTTCTTTTTCAGCTCTTCTATCTTTAGTGTATAGAAGGGCTACTGATTTCTTTGAGTTAATCTTCTATCCTGCTACATCCCTGAAGGTGTTTATCAGCCATAGCAGTTACTTGGAAGAATTTTGTGGGTCACTTATGTATACAATCTTATTATCTGCAAATAGAGATAGCTTCCCTATTTTCCAATTTGTATCCCCTTAATCTCTTTTTGTTCCCTTATTGCTTTAGCTAAAACTTTGAGAACTATATTGAATAGGTAAGGGGAGAGAGGACATCCTTATCTAGTTCCTGATTTTAGTGGGATTGCTTAGAGTTTTTCTCCATTAAGTTTGATACTGGGTGTCAGATTCTTGTAAATCGCCTTTATTGTATTTAGGTATTCTCCCTGTATTCCTGATCTCTCCATGGATTTAATCATAAAGGAGTGTTGGATTTTTGTCAAAGGTTTTTTCAGCATCAAAGGATATGATCATGTGGTTTTGTTCCTTTATTTTTTTACATGATGGATAACGTTTACAGTTTTTCTTATGTTAAACCAGCCCTGCATTTCAGGGATGATGCATACTTGGTCATGGTGGATGATATTTTTTATACATTGTTGTATATGGTTTGCCAGAATTTTGTTGAGTATTTTTGCATCAATATTCATGAGGGAAATTGGTCTGTAATTCTCCTTCTTTGTTGTGTCTTTGAGTGGCTTGAGTATTAGGGTAATTGTAGTCTTATAAAAGGAATTTGACAATATTCCTTGAGTTTCTACTGTGTGAAATAGTTTGAGGAATAATGGTAGTAATTTTTCTTTGAATGTCTGGTAGAATTTGGTATTGAAAACATCTGGACTAGGGCTTTTATTTTTGGGGAGGCTTTTATTGACAGCTTCAATTTCCTTAAGGGTTATTGTTGTAAAAAATTTTTCCCAGCCCGTTTTTGGTCCGGGATGTTTGTGCCCGGAGTTTGTAAACTGACCCATGGCAGCAGCCCTGAACCTGGTCCACCGTGGGGGTTTGGAACCTGGTGCACACACGGAGGCTTTCAGACCCCAAGGAAGTGAATCAGATGTTTATATTACTTTAAACTGTTTGGCCCATATCTTAAGCACATTACTAGCTAGCTCTTTCATCTTAATTCAACCCATTTCCATTAATCTTCCCACCACATGGCCACAGCCAGTGGCTCACCTGTTTCTCCTACATGCTGTTTCTTCAGGGGATGGATGGCGACTGACTTAACTCCACCCTCCTTTTACCTGGTTGCCTCTGATTCTCCACCTACTTCTACCGTGCTGTGCATGGGCCAAACAGTTCTTTAATTACATCATACAGAAAACATTCTACCACATTTCCTCTTTTCTGTCTAATTAAAAAGGAAAGTTTCAATTTTCATATAGCAAAATTACAAGAGAACAGCTCTCAAGCAGGAATTTCAGTCACAATATCCAATCTATTTGTATTCACAAAATTAAAGAGAATATTCCATTATCTACCTTATCATTGTGAGTCTAAAGTTTCATACCTAGTATACCTTTTAAGCTAAAAAGAAATATACCTATAATTATTAAACCTTCATTCACATCAAAATCACAGAAGGACATAATATTATGCAAATAAACAGGAAGTGCAAGCAAATTCCAAAGTCTACAAAATGACAGAGATGACACTTGTCTGTCTGGATAGTCACCCAAAGTTCCTATGTAATGTTGGGACCTCTGTCTTCAGCCTTTATGGCCCAAAGTCTCTGGCAAACCTTTCAGATCTGTCACAGTCCATCAGTCGCTTCTCCTTGTGTCCAGTAGGTTGCTTGTCAATGTTTTCTGCAAAGCAGGAACCTAAAGGACCATCTCGGCTTGTTCTGCCAACGTTCAGAGGTCACTTTCCTATGGAACCTGCATGTCCAGTTTATACAGCACTGTTTATCAAGCAGTCAATACCAGTATAGTTTCATTTCCAGTGGCTAACTGTTGCCACAAAGTAAATTCCACATAAAGTTTCTTCAATGACCATCATTTTCCTGAAATATATTGGTGCTGCCAGGAACAGACCTGTCTCACTGTCACAAAAAGTCTAAGTTCTTAAAATATCTTAAATGCTATATTCTGCATGCCTTTGAAGTATTTGAAGACTACCTATCTAATTGAAATATATCTTTGTATACCTATAAAAGTGGATTTCTCCCTCTCTAAACTCAAGCGTATTGGTAAATAAAACTTCAAAAACTCTGTCTCACATCAGAAAAGCCACCTGAAGTGGGACAGAAAATAGATGAAATATATAGGGACCAATTTTATCTCACTTTTATTTTAAATTTTAAATCTTATTTCTTTCTGCATTTTTTACTCTCTTAATTTAGAAATCTTTTCTGCACACAATACTTTCCAATGGTTCAATATCTTCAGTTGATAATATCCATTGGATCCTTCACTATTAAAAACATTTTTTCCTACCAGCACTCTACAAGGCATCCAGAAGGAAGATGGGGACCCCATCAATGAAAAAAAAAATAAAAAACACCATTGAGACAGAGTAAGAAGGAACCTGCTGTATGTCACTCAGTAATCATTTTTGAGGTATAGACCAATCAGGACAGTCGTAAGATAGTTTCATATCATATCTTTAGCAAATATTTCAGATGGGCTTACTCAATATGATAAAAATGGATAAATATGTTTATGGAATGGTTATATGTGTTTATAGTTACTTAATTAGGACTTAATCATTGTTTTAGTTTTACAGGACCCCACAGAGATACCTTCGCCCACAGGCCAACATGAAGCAACTTAATGAGAGAACTACGTCCCTTTCCCAATGAGTTGGTCATTCAAAGGAGGGTCATGGTCAATTATCATTTTGATATGATGGTTATAAGTTAATCTTGGGTAGAGGATAGAATGATATTATAGATGAAATAAAGAGAGGGAGAGAGAGAGAGAGAGAGAGAGAGAGAGAGAGAGAGAGAGAGAGAGAGAAGGCAATAGATAGGAGATCATTATACTTGCAAACAACTATTAACCAAGGGATGAATGAAAAATGAATTGTCATGGTATGAATGTTTGTATATTGATACAAATGGGAAATTAGTCTATACATTTGATTGAGATAATATATATTGATACAAAGTTGAACATGGTACGAATGTTTGTATATTGACACAAATGGGAAATTAATCTATATGTCTAAGTGGGACAATATATATTGATGCAAAGTTGAAAGTATAATTGCCCTATTTTGCATGTGTCTACCTCTGTCTAAAATATTTTGCACATTGATGTGTATTAAGTGCATTGTCATTTCCATAATGCAATTTCTTCCTCTAATTATTTAAGCTAGTCATAACATTTGTTGTAATATTTACACAAGTTGTTTTATATAACTCTGTTCAGATATATTTTTATATATATAATACATATAGTTAAGATATTGTTGTCATTTGATACAAAATGTGTATTTTGGTCAATATTCATGAGATTGTCATACTTGAAATTATTTGGAGGAGCTGTACACTCATTTTTGGAATGCCTATTTTTACAATGATTGCTTAACTTTCTTAGTTGATTGGGATTGCAGATTATGGTTACTCAGATTTGCCACCTAACAGTCAGAATACTCAGGCTTTTTGGAAACATGTTAGAATACACCCAATAGATAGGTGTCTTCAACCACTTCATAGACCGAGAGAATATGGCATTCAAGATTTTGTTATCTCAAACTTGGCCTTGAGAGACATGACAACTCCTGGCATTGTGGTTCCTTTCTCAAGGTGGTGTTGAGCATCACAGACATCTTGCAAAGAGATTGTCTTGTATGGCGAATAATGGACTGAGGGGCAAAGGACTGCACTTGCACTGACTGCTGTCAGAGTGCTCACTACCCGAAATGGATGAGCAGGATGAAGGATAGAGACTGCTGAAGCCTGCCTAGACAGGATAACATAGTCCTACCAAAAAATGCCCTGCTTCGATGGAGACTTGTCAGATATCATAGATCAGAAGCCACAAGGATGGATGCTGCTGTTGTACAGAGAAGTGGTGGATGACTGTTCAGGTAGTTAACTGTTGTTGTCTTCTCCTAAATTATGGAAGTTACTTCATGCTTCCAACTTCAGGTATATATTATCCTTCTCAGGTCTTGATGGTGTTGAAGATTAGATAGTTGAGGTTGTTATTACTTTACATTTCAGCAAAGACACTCAGGTGTTAGAACTTTATTGTTTAGGATAAACAGCCTTAAAGCAATCACTGTGCTTTTTCTGATATCAACATTTTAGATATTAAATTGCACTTTGTAGTTGTTTGTTAGCAGTAGTTTGACCTCACTTATGTTAGTACCTTTCTCTTCCCCAGACACTGCCTTATGATTATCCCTATAGTACGTAGTTTTATACCTACTTTAGAACCTTCCTATTTAGACAAAATGGGGAGATGTAGCGGGAAATCAGAAACTACACATGTGAATGGATCGCATCAGAGTGCTGGAGACAAGTGGGGCGTGGTCAACTGGAAAGAGCATTGGATGTAGACCACCCAGGGAGAGACAGGAAGCCGGCCTTCTCTCTCTCAGGGCCTGGACCTCTCGCGAGGATTCTGGACTGGTGATGAGGTTTCCAGACTGGTCTCAGTTCTGGTGTGGTGGCACGGGATTTGGACGTGTAGCATGTGGAAAAGGAGCTTTCGTTTAGAAATGCTCCGGTGAGCCGCAACCTTACCCCTTCACCTTTTCTTAAAACCTTCTTGGTTTTATAAGCGATTCTCATAAAATAAACATCATTTAAAATATATCTTATGGCGGGTCGATACCGTGATAGGTTATAGGCCTGTTTAGGTAATTAATCTGATGTTCATTTAATTTTGGTAGGTGGTACCTGTCCAGAAAGCTGTCCTTTTCTTCTAGGTTTTCCATTTTTGTGGAATACAGATTTTCAAAATATAATCTGATAATTCTCTGGATTTTTGGGGGTCTGTTGTTATGTCCCCCTTTTCATTTCTTATTGATTGATTTGAACACTCTCTCTGTTTTTTGATTAGTTTGGCTAAGGTCTTATCTATCTTGTTATTTTTCTCAAAGAACCAACTCTTAGATTCGTTGATTCTTTGTATTGTTGTTTTGGTTTCAATTGTATTGATTTTCGCTCTACATTTGATTATTTCCTGCCATCTACTCCTTCTAGGTGAGTTCGCTTCTAATTTTCTAAGGCTTTCAGCTGCACTGTTAGGTCTCTAGTGTGGGATTTCTCAAGGTTTTTCATATAGGCATCTAGCACTATGAATTTTCCTCTTAAGACTGTTTTCATTGTGTCCCACAAGTTAGCTTTGTTGTGGATTCATTTTCATTAAATTCTAGGAAGACTTTGATTTCTTTCTTAATTTCATCCTTGACCCAGAGACGGTTCAGCTGAGGGATGTTTAGTTTTGATGAGTTGGTAGGTTTTCTTTGATTTTTGATGTTGTTGAACTCTAACTTTAGGCCCTGGAGGTCCGATATGTTACAAGGGATTATTTCCATTTTTTGTATCTGTTGATATTTGCTTCATGACCAATTATGTGGTCAATTTTGGAAAAAGTTCCATGAGGATCTGCGAAAGAGGTAGATTCCTTTGCGTTTAGGTAGAAGCTTCTGTAGATACCTATTAAATCCATTTGCATCAGAACCTCTTTTAGACTCCTTATTTCTCTGTTGATTCTCTGTCTGGTTGACCTATCCAGGGTTGAAAGTGGGGTATTGAAGTATCCCACTATTAGAGTGTAAGAATTGATGTGGGATTTGAGCTTTAGCAGTGTTTCTTTTACATAAGAAGGTGCCCTTATATTAGGGGCCTAAATATTCAGGATTGAAATCTCCTCTTGACCCATTTTTCTTGTGATGAATAAGTAGTAACCATCTTGGTCCCTTTTAATTGCTTTTAGCTTAAAGTCTACTTTGTTAGATATTAGAATTGCAACCCCCGCTTGCTTCTTAGGATCATTTGACTGGAAAATCTTTTCCCAACCCTTTACTTAAGCCTGTGTCTGTCTTTGCGGTTGAGGTGTGTTTCCTGTAGGCAACAGAAGGATGTCTTTTGTTGTTGTATCCATCTTGTTAGGGTGTGATATTTTATAGGAGAATTGAGTCCATTGATATTTAGGGATATTAATGACCATTGATTGATATTTCCTGCCATTTTTTGTGGTAACTTGTTTGTATTTCCTTTCTCTGGAGTATTCTTCTGTGGAATTATTGATTGATTTTGTTTTCATGGGTGTATCTCGGGTCCTTAGGTTGGACTTTTCCCTCTAATACTCTCTGTAGCGCTGGATTGGTAGATAGATATTGTTTCAGTCAGACTTTGTCATGAAATATCTTGTTTACTCCATCTTTGGTGATGATAATTTTGCAGGGTATAGTATTCTAGTTTGGCAGCCATGCTCTTTTAGCATCTGAAAAACTTCTGACCAAGCCCTTCCAATTTTCATCGTTTCCATTAAACAGTCAGGTATTATTCTGATGGGTCTGCCTTTATATGTAAGTTGTCCCTTTTCTTTTGCAGCTCTTAAATTTTTTTCTTTGTTCTGTATGTTTTTTGGCTTGATTATAATGTGGTGCACTGATTTTCTTTGAGGGTCATATCTATTTGGTGTTGTGTAAGCTTCTTATATCTTTATAGGCATTTCCTTCTTCAGGTTAGGGAAGTTTTCTTTTATGATTTTATTGAAAACCTTATCTGTGCTTTTGGGCTGGTATTCTCCTTCTCCTATTCCTATTATTCTTAAGTTAGGTCTTTTCATGGTGTCCCAGATTTCCTGAACATTTTGAGTTATGGCTTTTTTGGTTTTAGTATTTTCTTTAACTGATATATCTATTTGAGCTACAGAGTCTTCCACTTCAGAGATTCTATCTTCCATCTCTTGAACTCTGTTTGTTATGCTTGTATCTGTGGTTCCAGTTTTTTTCTTCAGGTTTTCTATTTTCATCTTTGCCTCATTTTGAGCCTTTTTTATTGCTTCTATTTCAGCTTAGTTCCTGGCATCTTTCTTTAATTTTTTGGTTTACTCTTTCTTGGTTTTCTTTCATAGATTTGTTCATCTCTTCCAATTTTTTTTGTACTTTCTTCTATTTCTTTAATGCAATTTTTTATATCTTCTTTGAGAGTTTTCATGATCATCATAAAGGAATTTTTGGTGTTGCTTCCTTTGGTTTCCTCTTCATTGCTCAGTTCAGATCTTGTAGTTGTAGGATTGCCTCTTTCTTTTGGGGTTACCTTGTTGTTCTTTATATTATTATGTAAATTTTTGCACTGGCATATGCCCGTGGCTTCAGTGGTTCCTGGTTTAGTGGCTCCTGGTCAGTTGTGGTACTTGAGCTTGTGTGACATTTTATAGGAGAGTGAGACCATTGATATTAAGGGAAATTAGTGACCACTGATTCATATTTCCTGCCATTTTTGGTGGTAACTTGTTTGTATTTCCTTTCTCTACAGTATTCTTCTGTGGAATTATTGATTGTTTGTGATTTCATGGGTGTATCTGGGGTCCTTAGGTTGGAGTTTTCCCTCTAATTCATCTCTGTAGTGCTGGATTGGTAGATAGATATTCCTTCAGTCTGACTTTGTCCTGAAATACCTTGTTTACTCCATCTATGGTGATTGATAATTTTGCAGGGTATAGTATTCTAGTTTGGCAGCCATGCTGTTTTAGCATCTGTATAACTTCTGACCAAGCCTTTCTAGCTTTCATCATTTCCATTGAATAGTCAGGCATTATTCTGATGGGTCTGCCTTTATATGTGAGTTGGCCTGTTTCTTTTGCAGCTCTTAAAATTTTTTCTTTGTTCTGTATGTTTTGTGGCTTTATTATTATGTGGCAAGTGGACTCTTTTGCGGGGGGGGGGGGGGTCATACCTATTTGGTGTTCTGTAAGCTTCTTGTATCCTTATAGGCATTTTCTTCTTTAAATTAGGAAAATTTTCTTCTATGATTTTATTCAATTCATATCTGTGCCTTTGAGCTGGTATTTTTCTCCTTCTTCTAATCCTATTATTCTCAGGTTAGGTCTTTTCATGGTGCCCAGATTTCCTGAACATTTTGTGTTATGGCCTTTTTGGTTTTAGTGTTTTCTTTGACTGATGTATCTACTTCTGCTTCTGAGTCTTCTACTCCAGAGATTCTCTCTTCCATTTCTTGGATTCTGTTGGTTATGCTTGTATCTGTAGTTGCAGCTCTTTTCTTCAGATTTTTGATTTACATCATTGCCTCATTTTGTGCCTTTTTTTATTTCTTCTATTTCAGTTTTTAGTTCCTGAAATGTTTTCTTTCCTTTTTTGGTTTACATTTTCTTGGTTTTCTTTCAAGGATTTTTTATCTCTTCCAATATTTTGTTCATATTTTCTTCTATTTCTTTAAGGGTATTTTTTTATGTCTACTTTGAAGGCTGGAATAATCTTCATAAAGGTGTTTTTTAGTATTGTTTTCTTCTGTATCCTCTTCATTGCTCTGTTCAGTTCTTGCAGTTGTAGAACCACCAGTTTCTTCTGGTGTTGCCTTGTTATTCTTTATATTATTATTATATGTATTTTTGCACTGGCATCTTCCCATGGCTTCAGTTGTTCACAATTATGCAGGTCCTCATCAGCTGTGGCAAGAGTGTTTGTGTGTCTCCTGTCTCTTCTGAGCAAGGGATTTTCTCTGTGTCTGACTCTGTTCTGGATAGGGTTCTGAATTTCAAATCTTCAGTCCTTCTCTGATGAAGCAGTTTGCCCTGGAGGTGAGGCCGGCCTGTGCAAGGTCCCTTCTTTTAGGTGTTGCTGAAAGAGTCTCTCACAGTCAAACCCAAGTTCTGTCTGCTAGGGAGAGTTTGACATCAGACTCTAGGAGTTGATCCTGGTCCCAGAGAGTGATTGGTTGTCTAGGGGTCAGAATATGCTTGCCTCTGGACAGGGTCTGAGTTTAAAAGGCTCAGTCCTTCTCTGCTTACTCTCTGATGCAGTTCAGTCTGAACTCTGCATCCAAAACAATTTCAAGGAGACTGACTGAGAAAACTGAGTCTTACAGACTCTTTCACTAAGGACTTGTACATATTTTTTAACTTTTCTTTGCGTGCCCCTGGGATTGTCAGCACCCTCATTCAGTGGGAAGTACCCTAGAGAACTATACCCACATTTCTAAAAAATGGACTATGAATGTTTGTGTTTTTTTATAGTGTTGGTTATAAGTCATTATAGATAATTTTAAAAAGGATATTAGTTTTGGGGTTCTTGTGGTGATATGTTATGTATTTAATAAAACCAGTCTGGAATATCAGAGAAGAGATTTACCCACAGTCAAGCCAGGCAGAGGTGGTATACACCATTAGTCTCATCACTTGAGAGGCAGCAATCTTTCTGGACCTCAGTGCGTTGAAGGGGTAACAGAGCAATTGTAGCTTACATTTTTAATCCCAACACAGGGATCCAGAGGATCTCTGTGAGTACAAGGCCAAACAACCAGGCAGTGATGGCACAAACCTTTAATCCTAGCATGGAGAAAGATCAGGAGTGGTGACCTACACCTTTAATCCCAAATCCTTTCTGTGTTTTTGTTAATTAAGGGCTAACTGCAAAATAGTAGTGGCTCATACCTTTAATCTTAACCTGGGTATGATAAAACTGGATAAAGGAGATATTTAGTGCAGGCCTAGGAAGACAGATGAGGCATTAGAAGCAACAAGGAATGAGGCTGAGGAAGCTGGAATATAGCTTGGTGAAATTTGTAACTGTGGTGTTTCTCTCTTTGATATTTCAGCCTTTCCCCTATATCTGGCTCTCAGTATTTTTTTTTCAACTAGAATTCATGCAACAAGTTGTAGCAGGAAATCAGAAGTTACCCAGGTAAACCAGTTCCGGTCAGGGTGTGGCCATCTGGGAAGACCCCAGGAGGAAGAGATAACTTAGTCCCTTTTGACCTTAGGTTAGGGAAGAAGCTCTGTGGCACTCCCCTGCACACTGCCTCCTCCATTTCTTCCCCTCTGAATCTCCTTTGTACCATAAGTATTTTTGGAATAATAAATATTACCAGATTGTGTAAAATAAAGAAAAAGAAAACAACCCTTAAAACAGGGAAAGAAGGAACCTGCTGTATATCATTCAATGATCACTTTTGATGTATAGACCATCCAGGACAGTTGCAAGATAGCTTCATATCATGCCTTTAACAAGAATTTCAGATGGACTTACTCAGTACTATGAGAACGGTTGTACATGTATATAGTTACTTCATTAGAACTTAACCATTGGTTTAGTCTTACAGGACCCCAAAGAGATACTGTCACCCACAAGCCAGCATGAGACAACCTAATGAGAAAACTAAGGCCCTCTCCTGATAAGTTTATCATCCAAGGGAGGGTTATAAATAATTATCATTCTGATAGGATGGATATAAGTTATAGAGGGTAGAATGATATTATAGATGCAGGAACTTCTTTCAAGGAAAAGAAATGGCAATAGATAGGAGATTATTATATCTACCTACAAACAACCATTAACCAAGAGATGAATGAAAAATGAATTGCCATGGTGTAGATGCTTGTATATTGATACAAATGGGAAATTAATCTATATGTTTGATTGGGATAATATATATATTGATACAAAGTTGAATGTATAATTGCCCTATTTTGCACATGTGTCTACCTCTGTTTCAAATATTTTATACATTAATGCATATTAATTACATTGACATTTCCTTAATGCAATTTCTACCTCTAATTATTTATGCTAGTCAGAACATTTGTTGTAATATATACACAAGTTGTCTTGTATAACTCTGTTTAGATATTTTGTACAATGATACACAGTTAGGATATTGTTGTCATTGTCATGAAATGTGTATATGGTTAATAATCATAAGACTGTCATAATTGAAATTATTATGTAGGAGTTGTACACTCATTTATGGAATGCCTATTCTTACAATATAAGATTTACTTTCTTGGTAGACTGGAATTACAGATTATGGCTACTCAGATATGCCACCTGACAGTCAGGATACTCAGGCTTTCCTGAAACATGTTAGAATATACCAGATAGATAGGCATCTTCAACCACTTCATGGACCGAGAGAATATGGCATTCAAGATTTTGTTATCTAGAATTCATCCTTGAGAGACATGATGACTCATGGCATCACTGTTCCTTTCCCAAGGTGAGCATCACAGACATCTCACAAAGAGATTGTCTTGTTTGGCAGATAATGTCCTGAGGGGCAAAGGACTTCTCTTGCCCTGACTGCTTTCAGCACATGCATTGTCTGATATGGAAGAGCAGGATGAAGGATAGAGACTCCCAAAACCTGTCTGGACAGGATAAGTTGGTCTCACTCAAAAATATCTTGCTTCTATAGAGACTTGTCAGACATTCTAGGCTAATAACCAGAAAGGTGGATGCTTCCACTGTACAGAGAAGCACTTGGGGGAAAGTATTATGATTATTGCTAAAAAAGAAAATCTAGAGAAGTAAATCAAATTTAATCACTCTCTGATCTTTAAGCATATTTCAGTTAGACCCTAAAGAATATTGACCCACCATGCATTCTGATCACCGGGTATATATTCCATTCATATTTCTAGGTCTTCTTGCATGACTCAGTTTTTCTGAAGCCCATTTTGCATTAATTATTCTAAGGTTGGCTGGAATGATGAAGTAGCTATAGGTTGGACTTATCAGGAAACTTTAATGCAATGTTTACATAGAAAATTTACTTACTTGCTTCCTGTCACAATTCTCAATATTTTGTGTTGCCCAGCCACACTTTAACACCTCATATTCTGCATATAGAGAGTATTGGACTGGACTCAATGCCCTCCTACCACCCTCTTGCTTTCTCTATGAGTGACTGCTAATTCCAAACTTGCCTTCTTCAGAAAGCCATTTTCTCACTTGACACTGTACATTCAGCAAAACATCACATTCTACAATTTTCACATCATTGGTATTTTTAGCATTAATATATGCTTTTTCTCTTTCTTTGCTACAATTACTTATAGTTTCCATTATCTAATGTAATCAACTCTTCTTACTGTGTTCTGGCTCCTACTCTGAAGTACTACTTTCAGAAAATATGAGGATTCAGCAATCTGTTTTCATATACAAAATATCTCACTAATATATTCATTAAAAAATATTTTCTTATGTGATATTTCAAAGTACACTACTTTTGTCATAGTTAGTCATTTATACATCCATTGATAGCTCCCTGAATGACCAGCGTTTAGCTCAGAATTTTGTGCCCTAAAATGCTTGTGTTTGTCACTCAAACATGTCTGTAAACTTCTGTTAGAAATCTACTCACATAACTCCAGAACCAACAGTCATTTTTTATTAGGCTTTCTGGCACTCACACATGTAGATACTCTTCCTTTCAGGAGAAGGCATTCTTTCATTTATACTTTTAACATATATAGTCTTGAGAATGCTACATTCCTTTAAATTTGAAATTATTTCTTTATAAGATTCATATCCTTAGGTCTAGGCACTTTATAGGTTTTCAATGCCTTTCTCAAATTTATTTGTGAGTTTATCATTATATATATATACATTTATATCTGTACATTACTCTAGTGCTGAAAAATTAATTAAAACTTTATTTTTATAGGTACGTTCTAATTCATTTACATGACACAGAAGGGTCTTCAGTATTTTTCTCAATTAGATTTTCTTGAACTTTTAGAACATGGAAAAGAGTTCCCACATATTATATGCTTTTAAAAATACATTTCTGCATTTTTCCAGGTCATTCATCTTCATATTATAAACATTCATAACGTTCCCTGGGAGAAAAAGAACACTAAATAAGCATGTTTAAAAAAGTAAAAATGAATGAAGACTGAATATATTAACTTGTGTCAGACTACTGTGTTATATATGTGAACAATGAATAGCTATAACAATATATTTTCACTTTCAAGTTGGCAACTCACTACTTCTAAGAAATTGAAATTTTGACAACATAAAAAATTCTACCATAGAATCCCAAAGTAATGAAAAAAAGATGGATAAATCATGAGGAAAAAGATGAACCCAAGTTTTTGAGGAAGCTGTAGGATTCCCCAGTAATTCAACACTACTTGGTACAGTTTTAAAACCTAAATTGTCCTTTAGCCCCCCAAAATATTACATCTTTTATTTTTCTGGCATGTTATAGATGAAAGAAGTATGCTCATATAGTATCTTCCAAGGAAACAGAAAAATACAATTAGCATGGTTTAAGCTCAATGTTACACCTCTGTGTAGCCCTGCAATACTGCATATATTCATATTATAGCTCAACTTAATTCCTCATTGGAAACAAATTCACTTCACTGTGTTCACTCCTTTCCATTCTTCTGAATATTTTACCCTACTCAGCTTACCCCACTCACCAGTATCCTGATAGCATATTTCTGCATTGTGTACACGTTATAATCACTTGTTTCTTAGCAATCCTTTATATATTACTTTGCTCATACTTTACTTTTATTACAATATGAGCTCTTTATTCTGAAATAGGCCTTTGATTGTCAATGAGACAATTAAACAGAATATGACATTTAAGAAATGATTAAAAGATCCACGTCATGGCTTTATAACTTTGGAATGTTTTAGGTGTTTGGTCACATGAATATTTCAAATACTTAAAAACTTTTTCTTGGCTTTTGTTTATTTAAGATATTTGAAAAGAAGTAATTATTATTGTTATGCAAATGGTGGTAGATAATAAAAAATAACATGAATGCTGAAATTTTCCATTGTTGATGTAGAAAATTTATTCAACAAAAACCTTCAAATTCTAAGGAAAAATAGTTTAAAGCACATTTGTATGTTATTTAATCATTTTAATGCTCTTGTGTGATTAGCCAATGATGTTCTAAACTGTGCTATTAAGTTCTACATGGATGAATTTTCTCTTTTCCCCAGGGCTAATTCATCCCATTATAGATAGGAAGATAATTTTTACATGATATCTACAGCCTCCCCAAATTCATTTAGACACATTTGTTTTCTAACATGACCTATCTTGGAATATTGAGAAAAATTGTCATTTTGTAATGTGTCATCAGTTTGGTCTATGCTATGGCCCAGGCTCTGATTCCTATCTGAATATTCCATCCAGTATTGAAAGCAACAATGTTCTTACTCAAATCTTTTAAATCTATTGATATTTCTTTTTATGCTCTGGTGTTGGAGATATATATATATATATATATATATATATATATATATATATGCACATATATGTATCTTTATAACATATTGCTAAATTTATTGCATATAACTTATACCTCTAAATACATATATTTTTTTTCTGTTTTATGGAGACACTGAATCACATTTATACAATTTAGATTTATCACTCAGTTGTGGTTAATCAAAAAGACTAATGACTGTGTTTATTTACTTCTTTTTTTGCATCTAGACCTCCAACTACTGTGACATTAATAGGTAATAAGAGGAGTTTTACTGCCTTAAACCTGATCTTTATAGCAAATTTCTGGGTTTCATGCTATCAAGTATGCTGCAACAGGTGGTTAAAGTAATTTTTATGAAACTGAAGTTATTCCCTGGGATTTTTAGCTTTTTGAGAGTCTCCAGATTAAATCAACATTTATTTTGACAGAGGCTCTTTCTAAATGTTTCCATATGATTGCAAGATTATTCTATTTAATAATGTGATAAATTTTACTGAATTATTTTAAAAAAAGATACATACTTTTACATCATAGACAAATCCAAATTGTAACAACTTTATTGTTAGGTTACCTGATGTTTTGGTGAAGGGGTTTTACTTACCTGTATTCCTGAGGGCTATTCTCTTTTATTATTATTTAATTTTTATGTAAATTAGTTGGTTATTTTTGGTATTAACTACAGGTTAAATCCTGGGCACATACTAAACTCGTAATCTTTGACCTATCACTACCATCTCAGATATTCTGGATTAGGTAAAGCTGAAATGCACTATATTAAAATAGCATAAGCTGTTGATTTAGGTTATTAATTGCATGTATAATTACCATATGTTGAGGTCTTTAACACTATAAAAACTTAACATTATAAAAATAGAAGAATAAATAAAGCATTAGTAATGACAACTAACTACATAGATTTGCTCTGGCAAGTCACTGGTATAAAATTTAAGTTGCTTCATTTGACATTCTGGCAAACATACTTCCCTCTGAACACAAAATCTGACAGTAAGCCTTTGCAACTTTTGTGTTCTTCCTACCTGGGAAATCAACTTGTTATTATAAACAATTTCTTTTGCATTTAGATTGTGTTTCTGGTTTTCTGACTCCTGAAGTTCACAATAATTCTTTAGCAGGTGAATTTGTAGATAATGGATTTTTGAAATATTCTTTAACTAGGAACTTTCTGATCTACCATTTCTTGTTGCACCACTCAGTGCCCAACTGCCTGTCATAATTAGAAGTCACTATTACTGTAGCTCTCATTTATTCCACAATTTTTAGATCATATTGTGCCCTCAGACATTCTAGCATATGCCCTTTGGATGTTTATACTTGGTGGTATTGATTATACACCACCTACATTATCTTTTTTTATGAGAATTTCTGGAGAGGAGTGGTATCTGCAAAGACAAACCAAAACTGCACTAGTATGTAAAGACTGGAATATTATAAGTACAGAGGCTAATTACCTTATCTCAAACTAGCTACAAGCCTCTAAATAGCTATCCCTTGCCTACCTCTAAGATGGAACTAGATTCCTATGTCTAATAGATAGACTCTTTTATGAAGTATATTAACTTAACAAATTGTTCCTTTTTACCAATCTAAAAAAGCTAAGAATGTCCTCAAATGGTAAATGACACCAATAGAAAAGTTTCACTCATATTACTGTGACATCCTCGCATGTGCCCAAAATTCATTAATCTGTCTTGATTTATGACCCTCAGTGTGCAAAACTATAAATTTTATGAAACTGCTTTCATTTTAGAACATGGAATTTGGGAAATGCTTAATCTGTATTCCCAGGCCATGGTCATTTATAACATCTTAAGAATAAAGTTACCTAATGACCTTTAAGATGAGAGCTGTAGTGGGTTTTTTATACTCTTAAGAAAAGGTATATTGTACTTGTTTTTATACCTGCGTTCAAGAGGCACCCATTCTTTATACCATGTTATTCTTGTCAGAGTTCATTTCAGCCACATAGACACACCATATCCTAGTTGTATTCATTAGGGGGCATTGTATGTTCAAAAATTGAACAAGATGCATGAAGACCTTATCTACATAGAACATCTCTTACGTTCCACATCTATCTAAGTTTTCTGCACAGGTACACCAAAGTTATTGATCCAAACAGCCTTCCTTTATATCCTTCTCACAGTTGATGTTTCCAAGTTTTTTCTGCATACTATAGACAAATGCACCATTAAATTTAGAAATACAAGTCTATTTCCCAAAGAATAAAACAGGCAGAATGTTGTCACTTTTATGTTTAGGAAGTGTCTTAGGATTTCTATTGTTGTAAAGAAATACCATGGCAACATATCACTTATAAAGAAAAACATTTAATTAATGCTGTATATAGTTTTAGAGCTTTAGTCCCTTATCATCATGGTTGGAAACAAGGAATAATATAGGCACACATGCTGCTATTGAGATATTTGAACATCTACATCTAGTTCTACATATTCATCTGCAGAAAGTAGAAGAAAACTGAGACACACTAGGCATGGCTAGAGCATAGGAGACTTCAAACCCCATCACCACAATGACACACTTCTACCAACAGAGCCACAGCTACTGTAATAAGGCCAAAACTCCCTAGCTGCCACATGTTCAAAAACATGAGTCTTTGGAGATCATACTTATTCAAACCACCAATTTTCACTCTCTTTCTCCAAAAGGTTTGTAGCTACAATATAATACAAAACATTTATCCCAACTTGAGAAATCCTAATAGTCTATTACTGTGTCAACAATCCTTAAATATCCAAAGCCCAAAATTATACTGAGATCCACGAAGTCTCTTAACTTTAATCACCTATAAAAATAAAATTTAATACTTCGTACTTTCAACATGTAGTGACAGAAGATGTACATTAGTATTCAAGAATGGAGGATAGTGAAAAATATTGGACAAAACAATATGGAAAACCAGCAGGGAAAACTCCAAATTCTGCATCTCCAAGTCTGAGATCAAAATGACCTTTTAGATCTCAAACCCCTTTTAACTCTCTTGATAGAACACACTCATTCCTCTTGGGCTATTTCCATTCCGTATTAGCAACTTTGCTTAGCAGGTACTTAACAACTCTGGCATCTCCAAAATTTGGGGTATCCAGGCTTCACCTTCAAAAATTTATATAATGACCTCACTGGGCTTCCATTCTGGGATGTCCTTGCCACACACACCTGGCCTCAAAGACTTTTCTTAGTCGCAGAGAGAGAGTCTGTAATCTTTTTCTTTGATACTTGACTAGAAAGTCATAATAGTGTGGCCAGAACTGCCAAGTTCTGCTTACTATAGCTGGAATATGGTCTTCTTGTTTAATTATCTCTTCACCAGCTGTTTTAATCTTTTCTTTGACTGTCTAAGGTTGGCTGTCTTGAAACACTACCTATATACCAACTTAGTCTCAATCTAACAGATTTGTCTGGGTTTGGCTTTTGAGTTCTAGGATTAAATGCAGGTACCAATATGGTGGACCAAATCTGCTCTTTTGACTTCTTTTCACAAGTCTGAAGCTTATCTAGGTGGGACTTTGTCCTAAGGCTCCCACTCCATTTACTTCATTTAAACTTAGGCTTCCCATTAATCTGCTTATCTTCTTGAACATAGCTCTTGTCTCCATTAAAAGAGTTCAACTACTTTTCTAATCCAAACTCTGAAAGTCCACATTCCTCCAAACCAAAGTATGATCAGACTTATTGTGGCAATACCCCAGTCCTTGGTATCAACTTCTGTCTTAGGGTTTTTATTGATGTGAAGAGACACCATGACCATGGCAAGCAACACTTACAAAAAAATATTTAATTAGGGCTGGCTTATAGTTATTGAAGCTTTTGTCCATTTCAAAAATGGTAAGAAACATGGCAGCATGCAGGAAGACTTGGTAGCTAGAAAGATAGCTAAAGGTTCTGTCTTGATCTACTATCAGCAAAAGGAGACTATATGCCATATTGAGCACAAGATTGAGCATAGAATATTTCAAAGTCTACCCCCATAGTGACACCCTTTTGCTAACAAGGTTACACCTAGTGAAACAAGGCCAAAGCTCCTAACAGTGGCATTTAACAATGGCCAACCATTCAAACACATCATTCTTTGAGGACAATAATTATTAAAACCATTATGAGTCAGATAGAGGTATTAGCCCTGAATTTTCTTTACAAATCTTTTACATTATATGACATATTGGTAAAAATATTAATATTAGTACAAATCACAAATTTTTAAAACAAATTTATGCTTAATAATTTTATTTGCTTACAGAAAATTTTGCAATAAAGTCTTCTAATGCAAAAATAAACATATAAATTGATGATTATTTATTTGTGTGTGTGTATGTATGTGTGCATGTGTGTATATGTGGACATGAGTGCAGGTGTCTGAATAGTCAGGAGTGTCATATGCTCTTAGAGTTGGAGCTGCAGATGGTTTTAAGCCAACTGATATGGCTGATTGAAATTGGATTTCAATTTTTTTGGAAGAACAGTACATCTTCTTAGCTACTGAACCATCTTTCTAGCTCCAGAATAATATTATTTTGTCTTTTATGCAATTAAAATTAGCTTAGAATTAACAAAACTAAAACCATCATCCTTCAGTGAATAGAGGTTGAAGCAGAGATCCATAGCTAAGCACCAGGCCGAGCTCCTGGTTCTGCTGAAGAGAGAGAGAAAGGAGTATATATGAGGAAAGGGATATTATTCATAAGTAGGAGACCCACAGAGATGGCTGGCTTCAACTATTGGGAGCTCTCTGGATCAGAAACAGCCACTAGGGAACCTTCAGGGAATATAATTAAACCCTCCAAAGGTAGAACACTATTGAATGTCATGGGCAGCCTGTGGAGCCTTTTGCAGTAGGATCAGACTATGTTCCTGTGCATGAACTGGCATCTTGGAGCCCATTTCCTACAGAGGAACACCTAACCCAGCCTTAACACTGAGGTGAGGGAATCAGAATCGGACTTACCTCAAATTGATATACAAAACTGAACTGACCTACCTTGGATCACCTTGTCCTCTTTGGCAAATGGAAACTGAAAAAAAAAAAAGTAACAAAACTTTTCACTTTATGATTTTTTTCAACATATCCCATATCATTTTTTGTTTATTTATTTGTTTGGTAAATGAAGATAACATATCAAAATACACATACCAATTGATGTTTATTCCTTAAGTTGAAAGGTGACCATAGCACTGTTACACAATTTTTAGGTACAGGGCAGAGCCCTTGACATTCCTGAAATCAGTCTCCCTTTCTCTAAAATCCAAATAAACAAGATATAAACACTAGAAAAGGAATATTTGTTCAATGCAGACCTATGAGGGACATAAACAAAAAATCACTTTTATAGTTCTGATATGAGGTTTAGAACTGAATGGAAGCCAAGATTGTATGACTGAGCATAAGGAGCAATCTTGGCTATGTGGTTTTATTCCTATCATTGACTCTACTCTAGAAATTTGGTGAGTTGTTTGAACTGTGTGAAGTTCATTACTGGATACAAGTTTCTGTATTATCTGGCACCAGGCTTCAGTTATTTTCTTCTCCAAACATCATATTTCTAGGGAAATTTTTACCTCATGGGTCCTACTTCTTCAATAGCCTGCTAGCTAAAGTTCAGGAAATGGGTGTACATATCATTTTAGAATATCTTTATGCCATCAAGATGAGGAATGTGTACTTTTATAACTAGGAATAGAATTGACTCGTAGAAAATTATATATATCAGTTTCAGGTTTTCATTATGAAACAGGATTGGTGATTAAACAGGTTTTCAGCATAATGCAAAAATTAAAACAACAACAATAAAACTAACAGATGGACCTGCAATTTTTTTTTGCTACTGAATGACAAGAATTGACTTAAACTATCTCATATATCCTAAGTCTTTTTCAAGAACCTCTTCTTATCTTTATTTATACTGCAATTAGCAAATGTCTGAATAGGAATAGGAGGGAAAAACTCACATTACTTAGCTCACTGTGAAGAAATGAACATCAAAGAAGCACAACTCCAGATTGTGAAAGGATGTAACTTAGTGGTTATCTTCCAGCTGTTGCCCTCTTAAGAATATGGCTGAAGAAAAAACTACAAAGGACTTTAGGTTACAGAGTAAGTAATTTAAATTGGATATAAAGAACATTATTACCTCAGAGAGCAATGCTTATGAAATACTGAAGTGAGTTTCCAGAGTCATTGTGAAGCAGAGCAGAAGATGTCTTGAAATAAAGCCTTGGAAATATTTTTTAAAATTATTGACTGAAAAACAGTATGGCATAAAAAAATGACAGAGAGAGAACATGTGTGTATAGTAGCAAATACTGAACAGCAAACAAGAGCCTTCTCAGTCTGTAACATGACATCTAATATCCAGGCTATGTTTCTTAAAAGAAAAAGGAAAATGACCTATGCAGTAAACAGCTATTGAGATCACTTACTACTATTCAGTTTTTAAATTTTTATTGTCACATATAAAATATTATTGTTACTTTGTTCATTGTATTTTGAGATTGTGCTGGCTGGTTTTTTGTCAACTGGCAAAAACTAGAGTTATCAGAAAGGTGGGAGCCTCACTTGAGAAAATGCCTTCATAAGATAGGGCTACAGACAAATTTACAAGATATTTTCTTAATTAGTGACTGATGTGGGAGAGCTCAGCCCATTATAATTTGCAGCAACCCTGATCTGGTGTTAAACAGCACTTCTCCGTGGTCTTAGTCAGCATCAGCTACTGCCTCCAGGTTTCTACCATGCTTTACTTCCTGTCTTGACTTCTTTGATGATTAAGAGTGATGCAGAAGCATAAGCTAAATAAACCCATTGCTCCCCAAGTTTCTTTGGTCATGATATTTCATCACAATTGTAACCATAGGATAGAGAATCTGGTATTTTCAATTTGCAGTCAAGTATATATAAAATCAATGCTTTCATATATATATATATATATATATATATATATATATATATATATATATATATATATGGCATGGTGCCTTGTCTTATTGCTTTGAACTTGAAGATGAGCTCAACTACATCTTCAAACCCCAGAGTAGTGGCTCATAGAGGCAGATACTACCATGCCTAGCTTAGCAATGCCCTCAAAAACATTGTTTTATTAGTTATCAAGTACAAAGGAAACTCTAATTTCTCTAACAAATAAAGGCAGTTCAGATATTAGAACAGGTTTAACTTGGTCTATAGGAGGAGTTATGGCAGCTAGTCAAAAGCCAAAGTTCTTCAGGTGCTTGTGAAGCTGGTTCCTCTCTTAAGACAAGTAGTCATGTCCCTTACCTATGGCAAAAGGGACATGTGGCTATATATGGCACCAAACTTCTCCATTATCAGAAGTAACTGCTAAACATTTCACTTAAAGACTTGATATTGTTACAGTGTTCTTTTCTTACTTTGCTCTGTTCCTGATTCTTTTACTATGCTATCTATATTATCTACTCCCTGCTATCACCCCCTCTCTCACAGATAGACCTGGGTAGATCCACAGTACTGGACACGTTCAGTCAACTTCTTTGTCTCTCTGTTCTAGAATCTTTCAGATGCCTCTGTTTTTTTCTCTCATGTCTATAATAAAAACTTTCCTCTTAATTATACCATGGACTGATTATATCATCATTTTACTCATTAGTCTGTGATCAAACTTAGGGAACACAACCTATGCCCCATGTCAGGCCCAGTCAGTATTTCCAATAAGCCAATTAAAAGAGCTGAATTGTAAGTGGAAAGCAGAATAAGGATATTTATTTAACTGCATACATGGGAAGAGGGGGCAAAAAGGTCCAGGAAAGCCCTCAAGTCCATCTTCAGGAATCTGAAGTGATTAAAGTTTAATGATATAGTCAAGAAGATGAACATCTAGAGTCTAGTCAAGACATATGTTGATCACCATTGGAGCTTGTCTCATTTTAAAAGGTTATTTTGTAAATTGTTAGCACTGTCTGAATTTTTATATTTGGTTTTTGTTTTGTTTTTTATTCAAAAAGAAAATCTCTTTCTCTGGCTAGAAATTTTTCTTTCTCCAAGCAAAAATTTCCATTTCTTTGGTTCCCTTCTTTGAATAATCTCATAACCAAATGGTGAAACATGGGTATTTTTTTTTTTTTTAGGATATCTTCAATCCTGCCAGGCTGTTATTGCAACGTAATAACAAAGTTATTTGGGAAGAAAGGAGACTTAGATCCAATTTGGAAGAATGAAAGTTTCGACAATGTAGCTCCAAGATTTGTTGAGTATGTCTTTAATTAAGACATATCAAAAAAGGAACAGCATAATAGCACTAAGTGGATGAGTTCAATGTCACATGTCCCCACTGATGCCAGAGAACAGAAACTATTATTTTATGAGAACCTTCTCAAGTAATGTGAAGTACTTTTCTGAAACAATTATCTCAGTTCTTCATAGGATAGTAACCCCAATAACCTATCAATTGTTCAGATTCAAGGCTCCATATATTTTTAGATTGCCACATTTGATACCAAGGTTTCAACACAGGAATAACATGGAGACAAACTTCACAGATCTTATTAATGTAAAAGATACTGTTTTCTCTCAATACATGCTTATGTGTATCTTGAACTGTAGGGAGGATGAAAAGTCAGCTAAACATTAATGTAAAACACTCCTCTTGGATCAGATTTTATTTCAACTTGTTCAAATTCCATAGTGATTTTAGGAAAAGTGACTTTTTAAACAAGCTCAAGAATTTCTTTTGCACATGATTTATGCTCTGTAGTACCAAGTGAAAAGAAATTTGAGAAGCATATGCTACATGTTTGTCACTAACTGATACCTGTGGCCCACTCTGTGAAACCAGATGTCTTTCAGGAAACACAGTCAATCTAGTTGAAGGTTTTATGATAATATTGATTGCCTTAATCAGACATGGGCATAAATATTTTTAAAGTACATTATTACTAAAATTAATAAAAAGTAAATTTTAAGAAAAAGATTTTTTATAGCAATGATGCATTGGCATTCAGTTGAGAAAGTGCAACAATACTCCTGAAGTCAATTCTACATGAAACTTTAGCAGTGAGATGGATTTCTGAAAAGAAAATTGTGCACAGAAAGCAATTACAACTAACTACAACCTATCAATCCACTAAAACTTTTTTCTAAATTTTAGAATTTATTGATATTTAATGGTCTGAGCAAGAATTTCCTTCTGGGGAATTTAAGGGTCCTAGAGAAAAACTTACTATTATTATTTTGTTAAAGAGACAAAGCATCACACTATAAGAACATAATTATTTAATAATAAGTTAGTACACGCTCAGTCCTCATCAAAGAAACCTTTTCTCAATGGACAAAAAGTTAACTCAAGGCATCATAACTGATTAACACAAACAACCTAAGTACCTGTGAAGAGATAGGCTAGAAATGGGATATACAAATTATGCTTTATAATCCAAGGCTCAGCAACCATTGCATATGAGTAACAGAAAGAATTTTCAGAACAGGAGGCCATGGATGACCGGGAAACAAGCAAACAAACAAAATCACCAGTGTCTTCTGTCTATAACAACACCAGTGATCTCAAAAAGTCATTATCTGCTGTGGCTGCCAACTCAGGAGTTGCACAAACAAGCCAATCAACACTTCAGCAAAAAGGAGACTGAGGCTCACAAGCTACCACCTCTATCTACGAAGCTTCTAACAGTTGACTGCTAAGAGCCACAATGCTAGCTTATTTAGAAATCTGGTTTCTGGTAGAAGGATCATGATCCAGGAGATGGCCCCACATATATGAATGTGAGCATCACTAACTGGCTTCAGTGGGTTATTAAAAATAACTAAAGTCAAAGGGAACTAGTGACATTATTGAAGGGTGGGGATGTTAAGGTTAAATCTAGGAAGAGTTAGTAGGGAGAATAGTGTGTCAGTATAATCAAAATATAAAGTATATATGCATGAAAATCTCAAATAACTAATTTAAAAAATATTAAAACTGCATAATATTAACTGAAACTTTACAATGCACTGTGAAGTGAGGCATGATGCTGCATACCATCTCAGCCTTCAGCAGGCTTAGCAAGAGCCCTGAAACCAGCCTGGTTTAAGTAATGACTATCTCCAAAATTAAGACAAGTTGAAATCACCAAAATCTAAATAAACACTAGAAAAACACAAAATTGTGTAGTAAATGGGTGAAAACTTCTCTTTTTCTTGCAATGACAACGGAGTTTATCAAAACAAAAAGGTATCAAAATGGCAACTATGGGAAACATGGAGCGAGAGGAAAAGTCCCACCAGGAGTCCAGTGAATCATGGCAATGGAGCAGCTGACCCAGAGTGACTCAATGACCATGCAGAGGAGATCGTAAAAAGCTCCAGTACCCTTCATTTGGAGACATGTTTCAGTGCAGGAGATCAAGGAAGCCTCTGTAGAGATGGAACCAACTGGGAGAGTCACAGGACAAGTTAGGCTCCTGACAGGGACTTTTATTTCTCTAATTGATAGTGTGTTTTCTTGAACATCTGTTGGAGTTTCTTATGAATTACAATTTTTTGTGGTTTTAGTGTCTCATATTAAGTGCACATATGTTTTATCATGTGATGAAACTATGTGTAAAAGAAAAGTGAATTTGTAATGACTTATCCTAGTGTTTTTATGAACTTGAGTAAAAAAATCAGAATATAAAGTAACATTTAAATATAGACTTTAAATTTAAAAGGGAAGAAAATACGAAATATATTTTAAAGCTCAATGTAATATATGGGATCCTTAGAAATAGTCTTTAAAACTCTAAGCAATAAATAGTCTTACTATACAACAGTTCTAATTATAAATTTTGCTATGAACAAATTCATTCTGGGTCCTTCATAGAACTCACATGGCCTGTTATACACCCCACCTCCAAAGTGCAACAAACTCACCAAAGATAGAGTAGCACTTTGCCCAGATGATGTACAATTGCAGATTGCCAAGTAATGTACAATTTGTTTTACATAGTTATCTTGAGGATAAATAATTAAGAGTAAATCCATAAGTATGAGCAAAATTGTCATTCCCATCACTCCACACATTTGAATGATGTATGGATTCAGCCTGAAACATCTTCCTTTCCTCAAAGATTATTGTAAAATCAATAACATTTACAAGACTTCTCCACACACATTTCTTTGTAGCGATACCTTTTTTGATCATTTCTCTACATCAAAGATATTCTTTGTTTAAACATTCTCTTGTTGAGCAGCCTGTATGCTGATACCTAGTACAACCTAGACAAGTGCCTGTATTTACTTCATCAGATTTAACTGAGTGTCTCTGAAGCCTCAGGAGATTTCACAGAGACATGGCAGGGCTGTAGTTAGAGCTGGGACTCATTTCATTCACAGTTGTCTTTCAAAGCATAGGGTCTCCTGTCAATAGGCAGCCCTGAACCCTAGAGTAAAGTGCAAGCCCAGGTAACAAAGGAAGCAATCAGAACAGAAGCTGAATCCAGGTCATGTCCTGGAAACTAAATTAAGATAACATAAAAAACTGTTCAGAAGAAATAAAGTACATTGTGCTGGAAGCCATGGATCAAGGAAGTAGGCATTGGCTCTCTAATATGTTGAGATGGTATTAATCAATGGTTAGCATAACAGAGTTGCAATTTATTAATGAAATATCTAACTGGGAAGTGCAAAAATCAGGTGTGTGAGAAAGATTCTTGCTATGATTGTGCTGTGGATCTAGTTAGAAGTGATAAATATAGTGTACTAGGGATACGGGGTCCCCATAACCAGTCCTCCCCCCTGCTCCTTTTCAGTCTCTCCCTCATTATCCATATATTGGCATTCACAATGATCTAAGCATAGAGAAGTGTCTTCCCTGCTGGGAATAAATTAACACATACATTTATGTCTTCAGTAAAGGAAATGTGGCATTTTAAAATGAGGATTTTGAAGGCTGATCTGAAGACATTTCATAGCCTCAACTAAGATCCAGACACCAAATAGTGTTTCTGGAAACTCAGCTTCTGTCATCTCACCATGCAGGTACAGAGCTAATGTGCTTGCCAGGACTATCCTGTGAAGAATGTTTCTCAGCACTGAGCAGTCCTAAGTGGGTTTTTACAGGTAGATAGATTGTTAGTTTCCCAGCCAACTTGTCAGGTTGAATGATATTTAAGTGTGACAATCAGCCGTGAAGTTGTTCACATTACCAGCTTTGCTTCTTGGCTATAATTTTCACAAGACAAAGTCAATGAACCAGATAAATGAAAATGTGGAAAGTGTTTACATAGCCCTGCAGTTAGTACCTTCCCCTCCTGGATCCCATTCTCTAGTTGCTTTGTCTTTCCTGAATTAGTGCTAAACACCACTCAGACAGCATTGTTTTCTTGTTACACCTTTGCTTGACTACAAATTAGTTTTCGAAGGAGAAAAGGACACTTTCAAGTGCTTTCAGAAAATTCCTGTGTTGGAGATTTAATGTCTTTTTTAAAAAAGGTGTTCAGAAAATTCTAATCTGGACAGCTGGTTGAAAATGTCTGCCTTGTGGAACATCATGTCTATTTTGGGCAAATTTAAACGTGGGATTGTGTGGTGATTAACCAATATAGAGACTTCTTGTGTGGGTTACAATAATCTGTAAGGCTTAATTAATTGGTACCACAACTGATAGCACTGTCAAGTTGGTAAGCAAGTTCATTGATCTTAAAATTAAGCTAAGTTCAAGAGAAAGGCTGACAAAATAGTTTGCAGATGTGACAGAGAAGAGAGGTAGAGATAACTAATAAGTGTAAAGGTAGGGAAGATGTACCACCAGAGGGGTAAAAAGAGTGCTTGAAAAGAAATAATATGCTTGCATTTCTCCATAGACAGGACTCCAGGAATCAGAGTCTACTCATATATTATACCTAAGAGTATATATACAACCCAAATATATAAATAACTCCCTACTTTTCAATTTATACTGTGTACATAATAAATAGACAGATTCTATGCCAAGCTCATTGAATCACTAACTCTGAAAGCAGAAATATCCACATATTTGGCCCGAGTACAAGTAATGAATGCAGTATTTTATAAGAACTGCTGACCTGGCCTCTATGTAATTGTCCCAAGGAGGAAATAGCTCACTGCATTCTCTTTTCATGTTAAGGTCAACTGTATGTGTTTTACACTCCATTCTAGAGATCCTTTCCTAGTCACAGGACTCCAAGCAAGGCAAGTAGCAGACCAACCAGCATTAGTAGCTATACTATAAACCTTTTGTTTACATAACTTAACTCAGAGGAGAAGAGTTTTCCATCTTATAAGATATAAGTGAGAAAACCTAACGTCTCACTAAGTGACTAAATTGTAGCATTTCAGTTCCCACTTTTGCTGTATCCCATTTAACACTATCAATAACAACTTGATGGCCAGGTTATAATGTACTACCTCCTCCATAGGCAGAACGATTGATTTCATCAGTCAAGTCACAGTTTGAAATTTGGCAATTCATTAGAAGTTTGGGTACTGTATGTTATCATGAGCCTAAAACCAGTAATGGAAAAGAATGGGAAAGAGTGACTTTTACTGAGGTAAATCTAAAAAAAATAAATAAGTAAAATTTATGTACTTTAGATCAGACACATCTTAAAGGTTTGGCCATTCCAGCCTCACCTGTTTTTGTCCCATCTATATCTGGTAATATTCTACATCACTGATCTATGTGCAGAACTAGTGAACCCTGAGTGAATTCTTCCTCCATTCAAGTCTGTCTGTAGATAAAAATTCATCTAGGCCTCCAGAACATCATCATAAAATATTGGTAAAGACCTTGTGACACCAGTATTTGATTCTTAAATTGACTTGTCTTTTTTCAATGTGTTTATGCAATCATCCTACTATTTTACAATGGCATTGTATTTAAATAAAAATGATAATAGTTCTTTGAGGAACTATAAAAAGAAAAATGCTGCTAAGAATAAGTAAATATATAATCTAACTCATTTTTTCCTGAAATTTACAGGTCTATGTTTTTTGAGGATAATAATAAGGCTCTCAGGAATTATGAAGTCCTCATACACTTAACTATACTCAAACAATGGAGAAGGAATTAGACAATGGTATTGGTTTCAAAAATACTCATATAAGGAGGTGTAAACTCATAAAGTTTGACATGACTTTATCTATTTTTACCTAGACATGGGCATTGATGGTACTTTAGCTTTTGAGTAGGATGACTTCTTTGTAGTGACTAAGTTTATATCCATAACTGTAGTTATTAACAGCTTCAGCTATTAGAGGCTGCAGTGAATGCTATTACATCCTGTATCTATTTCTCACACTCTTTCTCTTAGGTCTTACAAGAAGAACTTTCTTCCACTGATGTGAAACTGAAGATTTGATATCTTACATGATATGGATGAATAATGCTTCTTTTCTTCATGAACAGCTTTCCAGTGCTATATTTTGAATACTCTAAAGCAGAGACCAAATAATGGGTGAAAATTACTGGGCTGAATACTTCTAAATTTTTGTATGATCACATATAATTTCAATAAAAAAGCTCTAATTTAAGAAGATATGATCATCGAACTAAGGAAAATTCAAAATATTTCCAAACATTTCCAGGCATGTTATTTCCTGGTCCTTGACAAATCTTTGAATATGCAGTTAAGCTCCTTAGAATAGAGCAATTGGATCATAGGCTTGAATAAATCCAAGAAAAAAGAAATTTATCATTATAAAGTAGTTCCATTTGTTTGTTTAAATTCCATCAAATTATTGGGATGAAATTTTTAATAATACATTAGGAAAGAATAATGTTTCACTAGTATACTGATGCTTTAATATTTTAGGTTTAATTAACAATCCGATTGCTTTATCTTACAATCTTTTATAAAAATGGAATTCCAGAATTAATTTTAGTATTACAGTTATAAAAATGAAGTTTCATTTCTCAAATGTCTAATGTCTAAAAGTATATTTAGAGACAAGAAAATTAGAAATAATGATTTATTATAACCTAAGTTATGAATGACTTTTGTGAGGGGCATTGTATCATAAATTACAGTCATGTATATCAGGTATTATATGAGAGCAAATGGCTGTGGGTTAACATGTCTCTGAGACTATACATTTCATCCTTTAAAGATGAAATAAAGAAAGCACAAGGTAAACTAATTAATATTCCTCAGTCAACAATAAAAAACAGAAGGATACTTACATACAAAATATAAATTATGAGTTTATTTTAATTCTGTGTAATTTAAAATTTATCTCAAAAAATAAGTGAATATGCTCTAAAATGCAGGTCAATGAATTGTTTGGGATTGGGGGAGAGAAAATTAAACCCAGAATGTATGAATAGATGTCATCTGCATGTCAATGAAATCTATCATTTAAAAATGTTTTCTAGATGGCTATTAAAAATATTTTAAAAGTATAATACAGAACACAGCATTCCAGGTGTGTACACTGATTGTTTAGTACAGGAAACACCAACACTGGGCATGCTAAGAAGGAATAATTTCAGTGTTTGCACTGTCAGTACTAATGATGATGGTGTCAACACAACATTGAATGCACAGTATGTCCTGGACACTGACTTCATCTACACTTTAAACAAGTGCATAATTATAATTTGTGTTTAAAGATAAGCGAACTGGAAGTCAGGACTGTGGTCAATCCACACAGAGCAGCCAGGGTGAGAAATATCTTTTCCAAAGATGACTATACATTTAGATGTCCATGTTTGTCACTTTGCTATCATTAGCACTGTGTCTCACTATTTTGAATCTGGGCTATCTTTCATGACTTGTCTCCATAGAGAAGGCCAAGAAGATAAGACACTGTGATTTTGACACTAAGAGAACAATGTATTATGTACATTCTCCTCTGTCTTTTGGAATGACACATTTATCATCCATCTCTGGACAGTGAGGTTACCTAAGCAGCAAGTCCAAATGTAGGGCAAAATGTAACTGGATACACAAAGAACCCAGATAACAGGTTGTTACCGACATTTAGTATTCATTTAAGATAAGAATTATTGTTCTCAGCTTGCAGATTTGAGGTTAGAAAAATAGTTAAAGACTTTAATAACTCTAAGTTGGTGACAAATAAGGGAACTTCTAAAACAGGTGAGTTGACTTTAGAATAGGGCAATAATTTAAATCTGAAAATGTTCTTAAGAAGATACAGCAAAAGATGAAAAGACACATGGTGGGCTATGAATAAAGATAGACAAATATGGAAACTGTGACCAAGCTGAAGGAAAGAGATAATTGTGTAGCTAGAATTTTAAAAGTTCTGTTTATATCCTGGACCCAGATTCTATAAAAAGTGATTGGCCTTTTCTATTCAGTCACACATTGATGGTTTCCAACGAATGGGGATTCTCCATTTTGATTAATTAAGACATCCCTTGATTTTACTCTGTGTGCATTTGCTCTGCATGGATACTTAAGAAGTTGTCATATCCCAAGTTATGAAAGCTTCTACCTTCATGTTCTCTTAGAAGTTTTACATTGGCCTTTACATTTATAACTTTAAAGTTTATTGGAATTATATTTGTATGACATAATAACCTGGTCTTATGCTTAATTTTGTTTTGTGTTTCATATGCATATTCAATTGAATCAATATTTCCTATGCCTTTCCTTCATTGTATCAGTATGCCTTTATATCATTGAATTGCCTTTTTAGTTTTATT
The DNA here is from genome assembly GCA_004025045.1 of Sigmodon hispidus. NCBI lineage: Eukaryota > Metazoa > Chordata > Mammalia > Rodentia > Cricetidae > Sigmodon > Sigmodon hispidus. The sequence goes on along the minus strand of PVIH01000845.1, from coordinate 71,095 downwards.
GAAATCTGCTGATCCCAAATGACCCTAATTCTGCACTCCTGCTTGCTTCATTTATATATTTTCCGTATCAGCAACATCATGTCCTTAGATAGCTTTATTTAGCTTTAGAGTAAGACTGGAAGGTGAGTAGTGTGATTACTTTCACCTTTCCCAAACTTTACTTAGAAATTTATTTTTCCTTATAGTGTTTTTAAGTTTTCCAAACAAATTTTAATATTGATAGTTATTTAATATTAACTATATATAAATACATACTTGTTTAAACCAGTTAATATTTCAGGTTAAAAAAATCTTGATAAAACTTGATGAGATCTTGTTAATTCATTGCTGTAAGAAGAAATTATTTATCAAAAGAATTTCTCAATTATTTTATTTGTCATGTTACAAAAGTCTCCATTTAATTGGGTATCATTTTAACATTGAACATTTTAGCAACATTGAGTACTTCAGACTTAGTTGTGCAAGTATGTGTGAAATACATAAGAAATCTTGATTGCATTGAATTACTGCAGCTTTTTTTTTTTTTTTTAAATCTGTGAGAGTTTCTATAGCACTATTGTTATTCCTTCTTGGGTCCAGGGTAGAAATAACCAATGAAGACATCTAAGTCTGGTATAGTTCCTTTTGGAAAGTTTTATAATGTAAATTCAACTTCTTCATTTGTTTTAAGACTATACATATCATTCCTTCTTCAGTGATTCTCATTTCCAAAATTTTTTTACTTAAGATGAATGATCAAGTTGATTAATATAAAGTTTACATTGCGGGCTGGAGGGATGGCTCAGCCGTTAAAGGCTTGGCTCACAACCATAAATATAAGTTTACATTGCTTATCCATCACTGTATACACATTGCTCCAATATCTAATACTTAAAGTACTAGCTCATTATTTTCCTTTTTTTTTTTTCTCTTGAATCAGGATTCCAGGAGAGTTAAGTCAGAATATTCTGGTACAAATGTCTCAAAGAACTGTGTGTCAGTATTCATTTCAAGATGGCTATTGAAAGAAGCCATTTATTCCTTAATGACAGTGGCAGGAGTTACTACTTTCTGGTCACATGAGTCTCTTAACAATCTAATTATGTGTTTAACTATTCTTAACACATGCAAATTTCTTGCTGAGCAAGTGCTATAAGAAAGATTATAGTGCAGCAATTTATTTCATTCCCTTCCTTCTGAACTTATAATCATTTTCAATTTTTTTGTTTATCCTAAATAAATTACCCAAAAGTTCTAGATGCTTCAAAAATGATGCAATTATTCATATATGTTCATTATTTTATCTGATTAAAAAAAAGTCTTTCTCAATCCTAATTTTGATACTGTGGTAATCTGAATAAAAATAACCCCCATAAACTAATATGTGTGAATACTTGATCTCCAATTTGTATGACCTTGTAGAAGGAAGGTCACTAGGTAGGGGTGGGCATTGAGGTTTCAAAAGCCCAAGTCATTCTTGTTAACTCTCCCACTGGCTTGGATTTGTGAATCAGATGTAAGCACTCCACTCTTTCCAGTACCCTTATTGCCTGCCTACACAATGGTTTCCACTAAGGTGAGTAGTTATGGACTAAACAATGATGATCATTGACTCACCCAAAAAACTATAAACAGGTCCTAAATTAAAGGTTTCTTTTGTTAATTTCCCTAGTCATTGTGTTCATTATAATAATAAAAAGGTAAAACAGGTAATTTTTCATCTCTCTTTTTTCAATTTAAAAGTTTGTTTTTACATACCCACCACTGTTCCTCCACCCTCCTCTCTTCTCAGTCATTCCCAAGCTTGCCTCTACTCTATCCCCCATTTACTCCTTGCCCCGGCCAGTGGGGTCTTCAAAGTGGACCTGAAGAGAGGGGGCAAAACAAATTAGGGGGGTCAAGAAACATGAGCAAGTCAAAATTTCTGATCACACTCTAAATCTTTATTATTTGGCCAGCAGTTAAATAGGGACTGAAGGCAGAAAAGTGCTTGTAGGCAGGTAGGGTGAGGGAAGTTCACAGTCAAAAGGGTTTTTTTCTAAACAGGGCAGTTACTATGGAAATCTGCCTATTATCAGTCAATTACTTGACAGGAGTCACCTGTGGTCTGGGAGGAGACTTAACTCATAGTAAAAGGAAACCACCCCAATTCATGCCATAGTTTAAAACAGTGGGGATTATAGCTTTCTGGCTCCTGGCAACTCCTCATAGAGGGTAAAACCTTCCAGATTGAATCAATGCAGTCTGGCATATGCAGCTGAGGCAGGACCAAGCCCACCTTTACTTGTACCAGGCTGAGCAAGATGTTCTTCTATGGAGAATGGGCTCCAAAAAGCCAGTTCATTCATTCACTAGAAATAAATTCTGGTCTTCCTGCCAAAAGCTCCACAACTGTTCATACCATTCAACTGTCATCCATATTCAGAAAGCCTAGCTCAGGTCAACTATCTATGTGGGTTTCCTTACCATGATTTTGACCCCTTTGCTCACAGTATCTCTCATTTTACTCTTTGACTAGACTAAGAGCTTGACCCAGTGGTTAGCTATGAGTCTGTACATATGCTTCAATCTTCAATAAGGCAAAGAACATTGTCAATAAGACAAAACCACAGCATACAGAATGGAAAAAGTTTTTTACTAACCAAAATCTGACCTAGGGCTTAACTCTAAAATATAAAAAATATAAATATTAAATATAAATATAAAATATAAAAAAGAAACTAAGAAAATAAAGATAAAAAATAAATAATTTAATTTAAAAAGGGGGTACTGAGATAAAGAATTCTCAACAGAAAATCTCAAATTCTTAAAAGACTCTTAAAAAATTGTTCATCATCCTTAGCCTTTCATGGAAATGCAAATCAAACCAACTCTGAGATACCAACTTATACATGCCAGAATGCCTGAGATCAAAAACACTGATGGCAGCCTATACCTAAGGTGAGGTAGAGTAAGGGGAACACTCTTCCATTAAGGGTGGGGAATATTAACTTGTATAACCACTTTGGAAATCAGTATAGCAGTTTCTTAGATAACTGGGAATCAATCTACTTAATGATTCAGCAATTGCACTCTCGGGCATATATCCAAAGACTGCACATTCTTATCATAAGAACATTAGCTCAAGTGTGTGCATGGCAGCAATATTTATAATAGCCAAAATCTGGAAACACCATAGTAGCCTTTCATCTAAAAAAACAGATAATAAAAATGAGACCCAGAACATAAATGTAATTAGTCATAAGTGGGCAAAGAATAACCAGGCTACAATCTGCAAACCCTGAGTAGCTAGGTAACAAGAAGGTTAAGTTCAGGAGACATCCATGAATCCCTCTGAGGAAATAAAACAGATAAGATCTCTTGAGAAAATTGGGACCATGGTGGGGGGAGGGGGAAGAAGAATTGGAAGAGAGTATAAGGCAATGGGATGCTGTAGTTAGAGGAGGAACATCAAGAAAGACTAACAAAATACATACCTTAACAGAGGGAGCCATTGTGAGTTAGGGATAAATCTGGTGCTAGGAAAGTATCCAAGGACCTACAAAGATGACCCAGCTAAGACTCTAAGCAATAGTGGACAGGGTGGCTAAACTGGTTTTCCTCTATAATCAAATTGATGATGACCCTAATTGTCATTATAGAACCTTCATTCATCTCTCTTTCTTGATATGATCAATTTTTCTAAGTTTAACAAACTTTACTGGCTTATGTAGCAGCTTTTTAAAAGAAATTTTATGCTCAGTTAATGTGCTCATGTGTGTGTGTATGTGTGTGTGTGTGTGTGTGTGTGTGTGTGTGTGTGTGTGTGTTTTGGGACTCACCCTGTACAGAAGGCTAGCATCAAACTCAGAGATCCACATGCTTCTGCCTCCTAAATGCTGGGATGAAAGACATGAGTCAACACTAGTTCAGCCATGTTTTATATTTTTAACATATCCTTTTATTTCTTCATAGTTTTATATTAATTATACTACTGCTTTTTTGTTTCTTTCTTTTGTAAAGCTGGACATGAGATTGACTCTGATAATTATGTTTTAGGTTACATATTTTTAAAAAACTACACTTTAGGGTTCATATGTTACCATTGTAGCTATACATCATAAGCATTGATATTCATTATTATTCCATTTAAATTTTTTCTGACTTTTCCTAATGTATTCTTTCTGATCATAGGTTGCTTAAAAATACATTTCATTTCCTTATATTTGGAAAATTTAAAATATCTTTTCTTATTCATTTTGACTATAAATATCTTGCCAACAATGAACATACTTTGTATAGTTTTTTTAAGTGTTCTGAGTATAATTTTACCACCAGAATATAGTGTCCTAGTAAAAATTCTTTGTGGCCTTGAAAAGGTGGTGGTGGTGTTCCTTCCAACTGTAGTACAGATTTGCCACTTTTCCCAACTTTTTTCAGTTTTTTGTTTGGTGTAGCATTGTTAAGTACATAAGTTTGCCACTATAATGATTTTAAGATAAACCTAATTTTCCTCTTTATTTTTCAGCAACTGGACATGGGCTTCATTGAATAGGTTTTTGGATTTTCTTGTGTGATTGTGTTTGTTATTACTTTTGAGTTTAACATTTCTTTTTTTTTTAAGTCTAAGAATTTTTTAAATTTTTATTGTTTTTTGAAAATCAATATCAAACATGATATAAAAAAGTAAAACATTCACAATAGATAACAAAACCCCTCAATGTAATAAAACTTCTCTTTACTCTAAAATACATGACATATTAAACAAAATCTAAAACTTCTCAAGCCAGGTTAGGCTCAACTGCAAATAAAGAAACTAAATATCTAAAATTTAACATTAAGATTTACTTGATCAATATAAAAGAACTAAAGAATATACTCTACTAAGACATCAATAACCACTTTAACTATACTGTTGACACTTTACTTTTAGTATTCTCCAGTGTTTATAGGAATAAGAAGCTCTGTAACTGTACAGTCACAAAAGGGTTACCTGTGGCTGAGATAGACACTAATGTAATATTATAGGCTGCATTGTTCAGTTATTTGTCCCAAACCACATAGGTGTATGACCTGGCAGGTTAAAATGAGTGCATAAAGAAGCCAGCCACTTATAGCGATAGTGTTACATAAGCAGTATGTGAACATTAAGGAAAAGAATTTCTTTCTTTGTAAGAGAATGAAATACTAGCCTGGGCGCATGCCAAACTTTCTAGTCTAGCATTCCAATCTCATGGCTAAGGACCATCCTTCAGGAAGTTCAGCTGATAATAGGATAATCCAAATTCACAGAAAAAAATGCTGTTCCTTTCTTTGAATACAACAATGGAATTTTCCTACCGATAACATCCCTTTAATACACCCACACACTCTGTGTTATTTCTTACATAGATACTATCATACATGTCCTATGTCAGCTGGCTTTCTTTAACTGCTTTTTCTTTTTTCCCTTCCTATCTCTCTCCTAAGCTTTTTTATTATTCCTGTGCTCCTCACTTTTTCTCTACAGCCTTACTCCCTAGCATATGGCTTGTTGGTCTGCCATGTGGCTAACCTCCATGTGTCTGCCTGCATAAAACAGCATGACTTTTTTTTTTCTTTCTCTTTGCCTTCTCTCTCTTCTGGGTAGCTATTAAGATGTAAAGTTTTCCTGCTTTAAAGTCCAACGTTTAAACTCTAATAAAATTGTCCTTGAACTTCCTTTTCAGTTCTGTTTTTAGTTCCTTATTATCAAGACTAAGAATGCTAGGAAGGGAACCTGATTTACTTGGTGACAGGTAGCCAGTCTACTGGGACTCTGTCCCAGATTCCAATAACAAATTGAGACACTCAATCAGATTCCTGGCTGTAATCAGGATGAATAGTAATCATCCAGCAGATATCTGCAAAGTTCTCTTTATATAACTAGAATTTAATAATGTACCTTCCTTTACTCACATGACAAGTCATATAATTATATTTTCTCTACCAGGCAATAAGCTGGGTATTTCTTGATCTCTTCTTAGCTTACCTCAACACAGAAGCATGACAAATGTATAGTAATTAATGATTTGCAGAAATTGTGGAGCAGTTTTCAGACCACTTGTTAAATGTTGAGGCAATTCTGTTAAGCCAGCAATGTATTTTCTAGCAGATGTCTTTATGGAACTGACCACTACTGCCTGCTATATTAACTCATAAACTTGATCATTAAAAAGAATTTTATCACTAGTAATTCTCAAAGTTACTATTAATCTCTAAACATTCTTACAAAAGAATCAATGTCTAACTCCTGGGGTTATACATTAAACATTTTACAAAGAAAGAAATAATTCTTTTGTTGTTTCAAAGTTCTTAATTCTGAAAGTATTTGTTTCTCCTATGTGCCCATTTAATTTTCTGGAACTAACAGATATCAGAAAGGCAATTCTGGAGCAAGATCATCCCCAGCAAGCATCCACTTTCATTGGTATAATGTTTAATTTATTTGAAATTATCATTGTAGCTTCTATTTTTTTCTTTTTCTTGGCAGAATTAAAAGGCTCCATTCTGGATTAAAGGATTAGATGCCCCACAAAGCAGCGTTTTATCAAAGCAAAAAAGAAAAACATGTTCATTTGGATTCTTTTAATCAAGGAGTAAATGGCTATTCTTTGCAAGTGTGCCATTTCCTTCACATTCAAGCTAACAATTCACTCATGTTATTTTTTCCAGTCTTTGACTCTTGATCCCTGTTCATCTTTCAAATGCTTGAATCTGCCTAAAAGCCTACAAAAAATACTACACAATTGGGTTAGCTCCCCAAAGATTGTTATGCAATCTTTGCCATAAACCAGAAATCTATGATAGTAAACCAAAAAGGAATTAAATATACATATAAAATATCTAGGAAAATAAACACAGTTAATTTCTTTTATAGTTGCATTTTAGAGTAATTATTTTATTAAGGCTTAGATTATAAAAAATAACTTTAATATTAATGAGTCATCAAGTAACACAATTAGTGTTTTACTTCTTTGTTTGATGCACAGAAATTTGACTTCTGGCAAGAAAAGCCATGATTAGCTATATGGTTAATTTAATTATGCCAGCCAGCCCAGGTTAAGAAAATTCTTTGAAATAAAACTTCTTGGCTGTGGGTGTCTGTATTTGCTTTCACCATTCATTGGATATAGGTTCTATGGTGACAATTAAGATAGTCATCAATGTGACTGCAGGAGAAGGCTAGTTCAGGAACCCTCCCCAGCATTACTAGGAGTCTTAGCTGGAACATCCTAGTTCCTGTGGAATTCCCTAGCACCAGGTTTATCCTTTAGCCCAGGATAGCTCTCTTTGTTAGGATACATACCTCTTTCATTGCTTACCTCTCCATTTCTCCCCCTATTCAGGCTTCTGGAATCCTCATTTTTTAACAGCTCTTCTTTTCTCTCTATACTCCTCTTCCAGTTTACCTGGGAATCTTAACCATTGCCCCTTCCTGGGGCAATTCAAGTGTATTCTTGTATCCCTCTTCTCTACCTATCTTCTTTGGAGGGAGGGGTGTGTGTGTGTGTGTGTGTGTGTGTGTGTGTGTGTGTATGTGTGTGTGTGTGTGTGTGTAATCTAGACTGTTCACTCTTTCCTATGTGCTTACTATCTACTTATGAGTAAGTTCATACTGTTTTTGTCGTTCTGGGTCAGTTACCTCATTCAGAATACTTCTTTTTTTCTAGTTCCATTTATTTGCCTGCAAATTTTATAATGCCATTGTTTTTAACAATTGGGTAATATTCCATTGGATAAATTTACCACATTGTCTTTATCTATTCTTTGGTTGAAGAGCTTCTAGTTTGTTTCCAGATTCTGGCTGTCACAAAGAAAGCTGCTATAAACATAGTGGGTTAAGTTTCCCTATTTTGTAGTTGAGCATCTTTTGGGTATATGCCCAAAAGTAGTATTTCTGAATCCTGAGGAAGGCTAATTTCTAATTTTCTGAGAAATCATCATGCTGATTTCCAAAGTGGCTGTACGAGTTTTCATTTCCACCAGCAGTAGAGTTTTCCCTATCTTCACATCCTTTCCAACATAGGTGTTTAGTGTTTTTGATCTTAGCAATTATGATAGGTGTAACATGGTATGTCAGAGTCATTTTGATTTGCATTTCCCTGATAGCTAAGGATGTTGAACATGATCTTAAATATCTTTCATCACAATGAAGATAACACTGGTAAAGCTGACTGAGCTAATGGGAGCTCACTAACTCTGGACTGACAGCTAGAGAACCTGCATAGGTCTGAACTAGGCCCTCTGAATGAGGGTGAAAGTTACTCTTATCAAGTAACTGTTAGTGAACTCCACTGGTTAGGGAACAAGAAAAAACCCTGATTATATGAACTGGCTATGTAGATCCTACTCCCTATGGTGGGAGTCCTTTCTCAGCCTTGAAACAAGGATGAAGAGACAGGTCCTGCCTCAACTTGATATGTTAACCAGTGTTTATCACTCAAAGGAGTGCTTCTGCCCTTTGAAACCTGAATGAAAGGTGAGGTGGGGTGCAGTTTGAAAATGTGGGGGAGGGAAGAGAGAGGAAACTGTGGAGGATATGTAAAAAGAAATTTATTAATAAATAATATTAAAAAAGAAATAAAACTTCTTGCCTTCAGCATCTGTAGATCAGAAGATGCCATGAAATTTTAGATTAAGTCTTACATATTTCTTTTTCTTTATCATGAAAAAAGCCTAATAGAAAGTGTTTGGCAAACTAGAACAATCTGAAACTGCATAATAACTTTCTGGAGAGAGCTGGTCTGGATTTATGTTCTTTGAAAAACCCTAGCTAGACATTTCTAAATATGATCAATAAAATAACTTTTGCTTCTGTCACTCCCTCCCTCCCTCTCAGGACTTACTTTTCTTAAACATGAATTTTTAAAAATTATTAATTCATTGCTGTATGTAACCCAGCTCTCTTGTTTCATTCCCAATCTCAATAGCTAAGGCCAGTGTCTGTTGCTTCCAGGTGCTATTTATCTACTTTCTTTAATTAATTTTCTTATCCACACAATTGCATTCCTGAGAAAAAATTATGTTGCTATAGACAAAAATAATATTGTTATCTGAATAGTTACCATAAGATATAAGTGATGAGTCAACAAAAACCTTCTATGGGTCCTACCACACATAGGTTTTTTTTCTTCAGAACTTCTGAGCTTCAGGAAGATGTCCTTTTGCTGGTGGTGGACATCTCTCCTGGAATCTCTGCACAGGAATCAAATTTAGAAGAATTCCATTTCAATACCTATTTGTTGACACAGCAATGGCATGACAGGAGATGATGGTAATGGCATGGCATAATTTGTAATGGCACGATGATGATGGCATGACCATGCATCAATGAAGGCATAGGCCTTATATATCTCAGTTATGCTGGTCCCCTGCAGGGCCATAGAGGCAGGTGTTGTTAGATGACTAAGTAAACAATGAAGGAGACTTTGCAGCTCTTTGTTCTGCTAAAGCACCTTCCTTAGGAGAGATTTAGTGAAGGTTTAATTTGCATCTTTGTCCCTTCAAGTTAGGATTTTGTGTTAATGAATCCAGGAGCAAGAAAGCCTTAGAAAGCTTTTTGGGTTAGTTAGCTATAATAGCTCTCATGAATAAGGGTGGTGAGTTTAGGATATATCAGTGAGTTATCTTGTCTGTAGCTGTCCTTGAATACCTCAGAAAAGTTTTAAATTAGTTACTATGTTTACTAGCAAGGGTATCCACAGTGAAGACAGTAAGTCTACTCTGGGCAGGGAAAACAAAGGCCTGGAAGATCTTGTCTATGTGACTGCTTTTACACAGAGGTAAAAGGGCATATCCATTAATTCAAAAAAAAAAAAAAAAAAAAAAAAACAACAACAACAACAAAAAAACAGATGGAGAAGGCTGTCTTCATACAGAAATTTTCTGTTGGAAGCAGTTTGCTCCTGTAAGAGAAATTAAAAACAAACTCATTGAGATTTTGGCTTTCCCTCCACCCAAAGGGATAGGTCAGGTTTACTTGTGCCAAACAATTCCCACTTTGTATTTCTATGGCTCCTACCAATGGGTAACGTTTGCTAGTTACCATATTCTCAAGAAGCAGAGCCATGGACTGGGGAGTAAGGCAGATTGATTCACCTGCTTGACAAATGATCTTTAAAATGTTGCATAATACCTTTGCCTCAGTTTATTTGTAAAGTAAGTGCATGCTTAGTACTTAGAACAGTTGCTAATACACAGTAAAGAAATTATGCCAGTTTCACTGATCTAAGAGTAAACAAACCATAGCCATTGTTAAAAACATATTTCTCATAGAAAAAAAAAAAATAGATTCTCAGACCAGATCTGGTTAATTAGGTGCTATGCTATGGGATGTGTTTTTGTATGCTGTAAATTATTATTGGAAAATAAACTTTGTTGGTCTATGTATGGCAAGGCATCTTAGGTGCAGGCAGGTAAGCAGAGAATAGATGAAGAGGAAAAAGAATGGAGTAAGACAGAGATGGCATGAGGTGCTTTAGAGAGATGAGCTGTCTTCCAAGAGAGCAAGATCTAGTGGAACACAAGTAAAGCCATGTGGCAAGGCATAGATTAATTTAAATGGGTTTAGTTGTAAGAGCTAGCTAGCAATATGCCTGTACCATTGGCAAAGCAGCATGTACCTAATATAAGCTTATGTGTGTTTCTTTGGGACTTGGGACTGCTGGTCCAGACTTCAGGGTAGACAGAGCTGAACAGTTACAAACAGGTCTGAAACTCGGGACTAGGCTGAAAAGGCAAGGTCAGAAACTTCATACTACAAATGGCACTCCAACATGGGGCACATATACCCACTTAAAGCCTGGGAAAACTTTAAAAGGGTTCTAGATCACAGAAATGGAGTAAAAAACAGCATTCAAGTCATGTCTCTCAAGTGGGCTGAGATGCCCTTGCATGGCAAGGGATCTTGAGCTTCAAAATATCTGGCTCTCAGAATGCAGCTTAAGCTACAACAAGGCTGGTTCCTGAAGTCTCACAGAAACTTTGTACTGTTGTGCCTGTGTCTAGAAATTCCCAATGACCACCACAGACAGAGTTGGACATGCTGTAACATGCATGAGGGTTTTATTGTTACATACAAGTTCAAAACAAACCCGGGTTGTTCCAGCACATCTGAAAGCTAATGACCCTGCAGTTCTTATAGGTAGGGAGCTTTAAAGAAAAACATACATAAGCATAGTACCATATGTCTTGGCAGGATTGGGCAAAGGAGTGCAGATACAGAAGCTGTTAGTTGTACCTTTTGGCATGAACCTAACTTTTGAATCTATTGGCTATTAGGCACACTCACAGCCTGAGCCCTACATTCAGGTACCAAATGCTTCTATAAAGCAAAATTTTGTATAAATTCCATATCCTCACAGTATAAACACAAGCTCCTTTTGACAGATCCAAAGTTACTACTCTTAAAGACAAAAAGTGAACAGAGTCAAAGGCTTCATGGTAGCAGCATTTTCTCAGAGGGCAAGCAGAGTTACTGCACCTTGAAGAAATACTTCCTGACTCAGTCTTAACAGTTAAAACATATAATTCTTTTAAAAGACCCTGTGGCCAAATATTTAAATGGAAATCATGAACAGTGTGGGGTGCTGTACTTGGTGACAATGTGTACCCTAAAATTCCCCAGAGTGGTAATTATGGCTCCGGACCCTATGAAGCTAGGCTGAGGAGCTGGGTGTAGTAAGCAAGGCACACTAGCCTTTAATCCTAGCCATCCATGACTTGAGAAATTAAAGGTGTGATCAGAATCAGAGAGAAATAGAGGAAGCTGGATAGAGTCAATTGCCATAGTCCAAACTTTAATTTTACCCACACTGAGTAAAGACAAAAAAAAAAAACAAAAACAAAAACAAAGAAACAACAACAACAAAAACAACAAAGAAACCCAAACCTCTACATGGTTTACATTGTGTTTTTAAATATGTATATTGTTGAGGGAGAAAAGAAAAAGATTAAGAAAAAACTGAGTAGAAATATCTGGATAATGTATGTTGCTGTCTTAAGGTAGTAGTAAGAACTACTAAAAGACATTTAATTATAAAGGAAGCTGGATTAATCCAACCTGTATATTTTGTAAAAGACAATTCAAAATTGAAATAAAATATATGCTACTTTGGAGAAGAGGTTTTCTATATATTTCTACACAGAAAAAGAGAGACTGTGAATTTATATTGGGTTATAGAAAATAAAGTTTGATCAAGGAAGACCCCTTCAAAAATCTTTGATGTGAAGAGATGGCCATATTAGCTTCAAGGCTGTCAACTAAAATGATCCAGTCTCAGGACTCCAATAAGATTGTCAGTGCCCCCAATCAACAGGAAGTAGTTCATGAATAGCTACTCCCAAATTTCCAAAATATTATTTATAAGTATTTATTTTTATTATAAATGGTCAATGGTTGTAGTCAATCTCTATCTAGTAAAAGAAGTGGGAAATGATATAGAAATAATAGAAAACACATTATTAAGTCTACTTTTATCCAAAAAATGGCTATTAATCTCAAAATTAAATTTAATTTATTGATACAAATTTAGGTTAATTTTGTAATAATGTATGTATATTTCTACTCTTGTTTAACATATTATGTTCATGTGTAATTAAAAAATTGTAATATATAATTAAAAAATACAGATTAATAGTCATCCATGATAATCAAACTTATAGTTATGTTAGTTAGGTTTTTTAGGTATACAAAGATATATTTTAATTAGATAAGTAATCATCAAACACTTGAAAGACCTACAGAATATGGCATTTAAAATATTTTAAGAACTTAGACTTTTTCTGGACAGTGAGACATATCTGCACCTGGCAGCATGAGTCCACTTTGTGTATTGAAGAAATTCCATATATAATTTACTTTCTTTTTGGCAAAAATTAGCCACTTGACAAGAAAGTGTTTTGCCTCAACTGTAGACAGTATGCTATATAAAATGAATATGCAGGACTCAAAGAAAAATAATTTCTGAACTTTAGTAGAAGAAACCAAGATGGTCTTTCAGGTTCCTAATTCACAGAGAAAGCTTACAGATATTCTGCAGGACACAGAAAGAAGCAACTGAGGAACTATGCCAAAATGGATGAAATAATCCTTAAAATTTTCTGCCTAAGTAAAAGGTATGCCAGAGACTCTAGGCCTGTAGGTTGAAAATAAATGCTTCAATGTTACAAAGGAACTTTGGGTCATTGCCAATGCAACCAACTATCTCTGTCATTTCCAGAATTTCAAAGTTGTTTAAAATGTACTTTCTGTTTACTCAGGTAATACTGTATCCTTCTATGATCTTTGATGAAGATGAAGATTAGATAGTTATAAGTATAGTTTTTCTTTCTTATAATACAAAGTAAATTTGATGTGAAAATTTGAATTTATAATGATAAGGTATATAGAATATTTTTTATATAATTTTGCTAAATGCAAATAGACTACATATTGTAACTAATTCTTGCTTGATAGCTGTTTTGTTATAAGTAATTTTGCTGTGATGAAATTGAAACTTTCCTCTTTTATAAGACAGAAAAGGGGAAGTGATTTTTGATGTCTTTCTGTATGCTCTAAATATCATTGGTTAATAAAGAGACTATTATAGCCTATGGCATGGCATCTTAGAAGCAAGAGAGAAATCTAAGCATAGATAAAGGGAATACAGGGCAGAGTCAGAAGGAGACACAATTTAGTTGCCCAAAAGTCAACATGTAAAAGAAACAAAGATAAGCCACATGCTATGTTGTAGGGCAGATTAATAAAAATGGTTTGAATTAAGATACAAGAGCTAGCTAGCAATATGCCTGAGTTACAGGCACAATAGAATAAAAAATTAATAGAAGAATCTGTGTGATTATTTGAGACCAAGCAATAGTAGGTGGTCTATTTGGGACAGATAGTCAGGATTTTTTTTTTTTTACTTTGTATTTATCAAGAAAAACAGTAAATTAAATTTAAAATGTTGATAAGTAAAAAAATAACTATAAAGAAAACAAAAATTATAAGCATGACTTATCAAGGGTGATAATGCAAATAATTTGCTACACATAAAATTACTTTGTGTTCAGCTTTTCCGATGGATTTTTTTTTTTATCCCTGTATATCCCCATTCAAGGTCCCTTCCCTCTCCCGCAACCGCAGGCCATTTTTTCTTCTTAACAACTCCCCATACCCTCCCTGGGCAGGCTGCAGACAGTCCCATGATCCTACTGATCCAAAAATGCTTAGTTCAGTCTCCACTCCTGGCAAATCCAGTATTGTCCCCACTCCCTAAAGAATAAGTAAGGTATTTCTATAGGTGGAGTGGGATCCAAGGAGTCGGTCCAGGGTGTTTCTGATCCCAAGTTGTTCAGTGGTTGTGGATTGCAGCTTGGACATGCTTCGATTTTTTCTTGTTAGTTTGTTTAGAGACAACTAATCAGTGAATATATCCCCTGCTTATCTTTCTGAGTTTGAGATACCTCGCTCAGGAGGATATTCTCCAAATCCATCCATTTGCCTGCAAATTTTAGGATATCATTATTTCTTACTGCTGAGTAGTATTACATTGTGTAGATGTACCACAGTTTGATAATCGTTCTTCAGTTGAGGGACATCTAGGTTGTTTCCAGGTTCTTGCTATAACAAATAATGCTGCTATGAACATAGTTGAGCTAATACCTTTAGAATGTGACTGTGCATCTTTAGGGTATACATGCAGAAGTGGTATTGCTGGGTCATTGGGGAGATTGATTCTCAAATTTTTGAGAAACCGCCATATTGCATTCCAAAGTGGCTGAACAAGCTTACACACCCACCAACAATAGGCTGTCATCTGTGCCTTTTATCTTAGCCAATCTAACAGGTGTTAGGTGGTATCTCAAAGTTGTTTTGATTAGCAATTCTCTGATGGCTAAAGATGATGAACACTTTTTCAGGTGCCTTTCAGCCATTCATAGTTCCTCTGCTGAGAATTCCCTTTTTAGATCTGAACCCCATTTTTTGATTGGGTTATTCAAGGTTTTGGGCTCTAGATTCTTGAGCTCTTCATGTATCTTAGAGATCAGTCCTCTATCACTTGTAGGGTTGGTGAAAATCTTTTTCCATTCTGTAGGCTGTCGTTTTGTCCTATTGACAGTGTCCTTGGCTTTAAAGAACCTTCCTAGCTTCAGGATATCCCACTTACTGATTGTTGGTCTTAGTGTCTGTGCCACTGGTGTAAAATTTAGGAAGTGGTCGTCTGTGCCAATTTGTAGAAGTGTATTTCCCACGTTCTTTTCTATCAAGTTCAAAGTGGCTGGGTTTATGTTGAGGTCTCTGATCCACTTGGATTTGAGTTTTGTGCAGGGTGACAGGCTCAGATCTATTTGCATTTTTCTACACACTTCTATCCAGCTATGCCAACACCATTAAATATTTTGGGCCACCTTGTCAAAGATCAGGTGTTCATAGGTTTTTGGGTTAATGTCTGGATCATCCACAAGTCTGTTTTTATGCCAGTCCCAGCTTGTTTTTATTACTGTAGCTCTATAGTATAACTTGAAGTCAGGGATGGTGATACCTTCTGAGGTTCTTTTGTTGAGTAAAATTGTTTTGGCAATCCTGGCTTTCCTGTTATTCCAAATGAAATTGAGTGTTGTTCTTCAAGGTCCAAGAAATATTGTGTTGGGATTTTGATGGGCAGTGCATTGAATCTGTATATTGCCTTTGGTAGAATTGTCATTTTTACTATGTTGATCATACCTACCCAGGAACATGGGAGAGCTTTCCATTTTCTGATATCCTCTTCAAATTCTTTCTTCAGTGATTTAAAATTTTTGTCAAATATGTCTGTTACTTCTTTGTTTATAGTTACTCCAAGGTATTTAATACTATTTGCAGCTATTATAAAGGGTAATGTTTCCCTTATTTCTTTTTCAGCTCTTCTATATTTAGTGTATAGAAAGGTTACTGATTTCTTTGAGTTAATCTTGTATCTTGCTACATTGCTGAACATGTTTATCTGCTGTAGCATTTCCTTAGAAGGATTTTGGGGGTCACTTGTGTATACAATCATATCATCTGCAAATAGAGATAGTTTCACTTCTTCTTTTCCAATTTGTATCCCCTTAATCTCTTTTTGTTCCCTTATTGCTTTAGCTAAAACTTCCAGAACTATATTGAATAGATAAGGGGAGAGAGGACATCCTTGTCTAGTTCCTGATTTTAGTGGGATTGCTTTGAGTTTTTCTCCATTAAGTTTGATACTGGCTGTGGGCTTCTTGTAAATCACCTTTGTTATATTTAGGTATTCTAACTGTATTCCTGATCGCTCCAGAGCTTTAATCATAAAGGAGTGTTGGATTTTATCAAAGGCTTTTTTCAGCATCTAAGGATATGATCATGTGGTTTTGTTCCTTTAGTTTGTTTACATGAAGGATAACATTTACAGTTTCTTGTATGTTAAACAAGCCCTGCATTTCTGGGATGAAGCCTACTTGGTCTTGGTGGATGATATCTTTTATACATTGTTGTATACGGTTTGCAAAAATTTTGTTTAGAATTTTCACATCAATATTCATGAGGGAAATTGGTCTGTAGTTCTCCTTCTTTGTTGTGTCTTTGAGTGGCTTAGGTATTAGGTTAATTGTGACCTCATAAAAGGAATTTGGCAATATTTCTTCAGTTTCTACTCTGTGAAATAATTTGAGGAATAACGGTAGTAATTCTTGGAATGTGTGGTAGAATTCGGCCCTGAAACCATCTGGACCAGGGCTTTTATTTTTGGAGAGGCTTTTAATGACAGATTCAATTTCCTTAATGGTTATAGGCCTGTTTAGGTAATTTATATGTTTTTCATTTAATTTTGGTAGGTGGTACCTGTCCAGAAAGCTGTCTTTTTTTCTAGGTATTCCATTTGTGTGGAATACAGATTTTTAAAATATGATCTGATAATTCTCTGGATTTCCTGGGGGTCTGTTGTTTTGTCCCCCTTTTCATTTCTGATTTTGTTGATTTGAACTCTCTCACTCTATTTTTTGATTAGTTTGGCTAAGGGCTTATCTATCTTATTAACTTTCTCAAAGAACCAACTCTTAGATTCATTGATTCTTTGTATTGTTCTTTTTGTTTCAATTATACTGATTTCAGCTCTAAGTTTGACTGTTTCCTGCTGTCTACTCCTTCTAGGTGAGTCCGACTCTAATTGTTCTAAGGCTTTCAGCTGAGCTTTTAGGTCTCTAGTTTGGGATTTCTTTAGGTTTTCATGTCGGCATTTAATACTATGAATTTTCCTCTTAAGACTGCTTTCATTGTGTCCAACAAGTTTTGATACGTTGTAGATTCATTTTCATTAAATTCTAGGAAGACTTTGATTTTTTTCTTAATTTCTTCCTTGACCCAGAGATGGTTCACCTGAGTGATGTTTAGTTTCCACGAGTTGGTAGGCTTTCTTTGGGTTTTGATGTTGTTGAACTCTAACTTTAGGCCCTGGTGGTCCGATATGTTACAAGAGATTATTTCCATTTTTTTGGATCTGTTGATATTTGCTTTATGACCAATTATGTGATCAATTTTGGAGAAAGTTCCATGAGGAGCTGAGAAATATGCATATTCCTTTATGTTTGGGTGGAAGCTTCTGTATATATATATTAAATCCAAATGCATCATAACCTCTTTTAGACTCCCTATTTCTCTGTTGAGTCTCTGTCTGGTTGACCTATTCAGGGTTGAAAGTGGGGTATTGAAGTCTCCCACTATTAGGGTGTAAGAATTGATGTGGTATTCAAGCTTTAGCAGTGTTTCTTTTACATTAGTAGGTGCCCTTACATTAGGGGCATAAATATTCAAGATTGAAATCTCTTCTTGACCATTTTTTTCTGTGATGTATAAGTAGTGACCATCTTGGTCCCTTTTTATTGCATTTAGCTTAATGTCAACTTTGTTAGATATTAGGATTGCAACCCCCACTTATTTCTTAGGACTATTTGACTGGAAAATCTTTTCCCAACCCTTTATTCTTAGCCTGTTTCTATCCTTGAAGTTGAGGTATGTTTCTTGTAGGCAACAGAAGGATGGCTTCTGTTGTTGTATTCATCTTGTTAGTGTGTGACCTTTTATAGGAGAGTTGAGTCCATTGATATTAAGGGAATTTAGTGACCATTGATTGATATTTCCTGCCATTTTTGGTGGTAACTTGTTTGCATTTCCTTTCTCTGGAGTATTCATCTGTGGAATTATTGATTATTTGTGATTTTGTGGGTTTATCTTGGGTCCTTAGGTTGGAGTTTTCCCTCTAATACTCTCTGTAGTGCTGGATTGGTAGATAGATATTCTTTCAGTCTGACTTTGTCATGAAATATCTGGTTTACTCCATCTATGGTGATTGATAATTTTGCAGGGTATAGTATTCTGGTTTGGTAGCCATGCTCTTTTAGCATCTGTATAACTTCTGACCAAGCCCTTCTAGTTTTCATCGTTTCCATTGTATAGTCAGGCGTTATTCTGATGGGTCTGCCTTTATATGTGAGTTGACCCTTTTCTGTATGTTTCGTGGCTTAATTATAATGTGGCACACTGACTTTTTTGGGGGGCTCATATTTATTTGCTGTTCTGTAACCTTCTTGCATCTTTATAGGCATTTCCTTCTTCTGGTTAGTGAAGTTTTGTTCTATGATTTTATTGAAAACATTATCTGTGCCTTTGAGCTGGTATTCTTCTCCTTCCTCTATTCCTATTATTCTCAAATTAGGTCTTTTCATGGTGTCCCAAATTTCTTGAACATTTTGAGTTATGGCTTTTTTAGTTTTACTAATTTCTTTTACTGATATATCTATTTGAGCTACTGAGTCTTCCACTTCAGAGATTCTATCTTCCATCTCTTGAACTCTGTTTGTTATGCTTTTATCTGTGGTTCCAGCTTTTTTCTTCAGATTTTCTATTTCCATCTTTGTCTCATTTTGTGCCTTTTTTACTGCTTCTATTTCAGCTTTTAGTTCCTGGTATGTTTCTTTCATAGATTTGTTCATCTCTTCCAATTTTTTGTTTGTATTTTCTTCTATTTCTTTAAGGCTATTTTTCATATTTTCTTTGAGAGCTTCGATGATCATCAAACAGGAATTTTTGGTGATGCTTCCTTCTGTTTCCTCTTCATTGCTCAGTTCAGGTCTTGTATTTGTAGTATCGCCACTTTCTTCTGGAATTACCTTGTTGTTCTTTATATTAGTACGTAAGTTTTTGCACTGGCATCTGCCCATGGCTTTAGTGGTTCACGATTAGGTGGCTCCTGGTTAGTTGTGTCACTCGGGCTTGTGTGCCTCCTGTCACCTCTGAGGAAATGTCTGCTCAATCACTACTTCTGCACTGTGCAGGGGACTCAATTTCAAGTCTTCAATCTTTCTCTTTTTGACCAATTGGAGGTGGGGTGGCGTCTGTCCAAACTCCCTCAGGGGCAGCTAGGGGATCATGACAGGCAGAGTTTATCTCAGCCTGCTCCAGAATGCACTGGGACACGCTCTGCAGTCAGTACCAGGTCCCGGAACTGGAAGCGGAACTGATTGGATCTCAAGTCTCCTCTCCCTGGCTGGGATACAGGTGCTGGGCTCTCTGACCCCTCCTCACCTCTGGGCGGGGTCTGATTCTGTCCTTCAGTCTCCCCAGTCCTTATCTGATCACTCAATTGGAGGTGGGTAGCTATGTGAATTCCCTCAGCAGCAGCTTGGGGGACCGTGACAGGCAGAGCTTATCTCTGTCTGCTCCAGAGTGTGCTAGGACAGGCTCTGCTGCTAGTCAGGATTTTATTGCTAGTCCAGATCTGAAACTCTTAGAAAAATTAAGACTTTAGGTAACTCATTCTCTAACCAAACAACAATAAGTTTTGTCAATTGGACAAGTTCTAATATTACCCAGCCTCCTAAAAGAAAAGTGGGGGATTATCTTTATTACATTAGCCTAGTTTCTTGTCTTATGGAAATAATCCTCATTAAATTAACTGACCATAGAAGATGTACTTGCATGTGGGAGACCATGTTCCCAGGACTGAGATCCTGGGCTGTGTATAAAGGGGAAAGTGAACTGATCACAAGTCACTCTGCTTCATGACTGTGAATACAGTGTGCCTAGTGGTTTCAAGCCCTGCTGCTGCAATTTCTTCACAACTGCAGGCCAGATACACTTTTTCTCATTTCAGCTGCTTTGTTGGCCTATTTTAGCATAGCCACAAGAAAAGTAACTATGAAAGTAATTAAGTTTAGTGTTAAATTCTGTGTTAAAGTTTTCATGAACCCATGTTTTCAAATTATAAAAGTACCTTCAAGATTCTTAGTAGGAAAAAGCATTTGCCTGAGTTTATCCTTGGATTCCAGAGTGGAAACTGAAAACTGACTCCTGAAACTCCTCTAATCTCTACATTTGGGGAGCAGCACATATGCACACACCCACATGCACATATCAAATATGCAGTAATAACAAATGTATACAATTTGAAATAAAAAGCAATATTTAATCTTGTAGTGTTTTCAGATACATGAGGTAAAAAATATAATGCCATTATGTGCTCTTCTTTTACCTTTAGTGTGTGATATCATCTGAGCAAAGAGATATCACCTGCTTAAAGTGCTTGAAAACCACAGCAAATACATGTTTATCAAATTAATCTCTTCTCCCACTGCTCTCATGAAATCTGACAAAAAGCAAGTGAGTGCTTACATCTACTGTAGTGGAGTTAGTGAGTTCATATTCCTTATCTCATGAAGTTATTCATGAATAAAATTACAAAAGTAATTGACAGGATAATTTTTATTTTGTACATTTGGAAATTGATATTATTCTTTAATTGCCAGATAACTGTTACTAGATTTACACTGTGTTGCCAGTGTTTTTCTAAATTCTATAATAGTCAGGGAATAAAGATGGTTCACATTATATGGAAAATAAGTAGAACACTATAACATCATCATAAATCTTAATAAAATTAATTAGCTAATAATCTGTGTGGCTGTAAAGTTTTAATATAATTTCAGGGAGCTTTTATAAATTTTACACAAATATGTACAATCTCAATTAGAATAAAATGGGCTACCTAGTGACATATAAGACAATATTTTAAGAAATAAATAAAATCAGAGATGACTATAGAAAATTGTCAATCAATTGGTAAAAGTAATTTTGCAAATCATACTCAATGGAAATATACTTGAGTTTCAAATTTATTTTTTTATTTTCCACAAATTTTCAGAAAATGCAAAGTGTGAAATAGAATGGATTCTGCCAGTTTATCTACCTTAATTGTTTTTATTAAGAAGTAATAGAGAATTCCATAAGAGAATTTAAGTTTTGCCATTGAATAATAACTACTTGTAGTTAAAATCATGCCTTTTCTGTTGCCCAGTGCATGCAAAGCATTTTATAACTTGTATGTAGAATTCTGTCATCCCCTGTATTTTACTGCTGTTCATTATAAAGAGAGTGGGTCACTCTATCCCCAATTTATAAGTTTGCTGATGGAATATAATTACCATTATTAATGTTTTAATTAAATGTATAATTGTATATTTGTAGCCAAGAAATTCCTTACTGTTCCTCCTTAAAATTATTAATGGTATTTTTCATTATAAGGCAACTCCATATAAGACATCAAGACTATTAACAAAATAATTTTAATGCCTATCCTTCCAGATTCTAGTTAAGTATGTAAGAGAATATAATATATAAAACACATAAAGTATAAAATTTCAATGTTACTCAAAAGAAAACAAAAATCATAAGAAAAAATTTAGAAAAATGTAGACCATATATTTTGGCAATACTTTCTGTTTTATTTGGTCCACTTAGAATTTTCAGCTACAGGGCCTCTTTTTGCCACTTTGAGACTTCAAACTAATAGTAGTATCACTGTCAAATGATCAGTTTCAATCAGTAATGCATATTGTGTGTGTGTGGTATAAGCCAGAGAGAGTCTTTCACTCAGTGACTCTTGGACTTTAAGGTCTATGTATACCAGCTGCCACTTTCCAGTATCGTGTAATCTAATATCAAGTTTGATAGCTTCCATATTTGGCTGAACCCCAAATGTACTGTGGTATATTGCACATTACACAGCATCTGTCTGTTAGGGAGAGGAGAGGGTACAGTGTAAAGCAGGATACAGTATTTTAGGGCTAGTCCAGGTCAGAAACTCTTAGTAAAATTAAGATTTTAGGTAACCTATTCTCTAACCAAACAACAATAAGTTTTGTCAATTGGACAGGTTCTAATATTACCCAGCCTCCTAACAGAAAAGTTATAATCTTGGATTCCAATGTAGAAGAAAACTGACTCCTCAATATTTTCCTCTGTTTATTGGCATGTTTGAGCACGTCTGTGCATATTAGTAGGGTCCAAATGTCAGCAATACTTTTTTCTAACACTCTTCAACTTACTGTTTGATACTAGGTATTTTTATAAACCTGGAATTGATTGATAGGACTACTTTACAAGAAAGCCTCTGTCATCCTTCTCTCTCTATCTCTCTAAGGCTATGGTTACACTTGCATGATACCACAAGCAATTTTTATATAAGTGGTTGATATTTGCTTTTAGGTCCTTCTTCTATTGCAGCAAAACACTTTAGTGACTAAACATTCTCAGCAATTACACACATTATATTTATTCTTCCCCTCTGTCTCCATTGACCACAGTACTTAACTATTTTTCATCACCGAATGATGGAAACTCATCATTGGAAACACCTTTAAATACATTCCTCCTCTCATGTTCTGCCAATCCAAATTCAGGTCAAATTTTATTTTGTCTTATCATAGGCTAGGTTTTCAGAGTGATTATAAGTGAAATAACCAATCCTGAAATAGAGCAAAAAAATTTCAAACTTTTGAGGCAAACTTTGAATTCAAGTCTGTTGCAAAATGCTTAAATTGATTAGTAGTTCTAATGAGAAGGCTGTTGGTTGCCCCATAATAAAATGATATTATTGAACTATAGTGTATAATTTGACTATAGTTGGGTATTGTAGAATGTGGGCTTCAGTGCTGGGTAAGTTCATTAATTTTTTATTATCCTATCAGCTTGCATTAAACGTTCAGCTGAATGAAAGTCAGTCAGTAGAGATAGGTTATCCTCATCTTCTTGAGAGTCACTTATTAATGTCTTGTTATCAAATTGTGTGGTATCTTAAAATTTTTTCTCATCAACTAGCCATAGTAGGCAATAAGGGCAATTGCAGAGTTATTTATTTTTTAGGCAAATTTTATATGGAGCATCCTTGACTAACAATGAATTGGAAGGTACACATTAAGATTTTCAACCAATATCATTGTAAGCAATATTTAACACACCTGCAGGGCAGGGCTTTCCGATCTCTCTCTCTCTCTCTCTCTCTCTCTCTCTCTATATATATATATATATATATATATATATATATATATATATGGACCTTTGGAAAGCATTAGAGGAAAACTACCAACCTAAGGATCCCAGATACACCCATGAAACTACAAACAATCAATAATGATACAGAAGAAAAGTCCAGAGAAAGGAAATACATACAAGCTACCACCTAAAATAACAGGATATATCAGTGGTCATTAATATCCCTTAATATCAATGTAATCAATTCACCTATAAAAAGACACATGCTAACATGATGGATACATAAAGAGAAGCCATCCTTGTGCTGCATACAAGAAACACATCTCAACCTTAAAGACAGACACAGGCTTAGAGGAAAGGGTTGGAAAAAAAAATTTCCAATCAAATGGCCCTAAGAAACAAGTTGGTGTTGCCATCCCAATATCTAACTATTGTAGACTTCAAATTAAAATCAATTAAAAGAGACTAGGATGGACATTACTTATTCATCTCAGGAAAAATTGATCATGATGAGATCTCAATCCTGAATATTTATGCTCCTAATATAAGAGCATCTTATCTAAGTAAAACAAACACTACTAAAGCTCAAATCCAAAATCAATTCTCACACACTGATAGTCGGAGTCTTCAATACCCTACTTTTACCCTTGGATAGGTCAACCAGACAGAGACTCAACAGAGAAATAAAGAGTCTAACAGAGGTTATGATGCAAATGCATTTAATAGATATTTACAGAAGCTTCCACCCAAATGCAAAGGAATATACATGTTTCTCAGCACCACATGGAATTTTCTCTAAAATTGATCACATAATTGGTCATAAAGAAAATATCAAAAGATACAAAAAATGGAAATAATCTCTTGTATCATATCAGACCACCAGGGCATAAAATTAGAGTTCAACAACATCAAAAAACACAGGAAGCCTAGCAACTCAATAAAACTAAACATAACTGAACTGAACCATCTCTGAGTCAAAGAAGCAATTAAGAAAGAAATCAAAGTCTTCCTAGAATTGAATGAAAATGAATCTGCAATGTAGCTCTAATTGTGGGATACTATGAAAGCATACCTAAGAAGAAAAGTCATCACACTAGACCCCTACATGAAAAACCTACAGAAATCCTACCACAGAGAATTAACAGCACAGCTGAAAACCTTAGAACAACTAGAAGTAAACTCACCGAGAAGGAGTAGATGGCAGGAAATAATCAAACTTAGAGCTGAAATCAACACAACTGAAACAAAAAGAACATTACAAATAATCAATGAATCAAAGAGTTGCTTCTTTGAGAAAGTCAACAAGATGAACCCTTATCCAAACTAACAAAAAGCAGAGACAGAGTATCAAATCAGCAAAATCAGAAATGAAAAGGGGGATGTAACAACAGACCCTCAGGAAATCCAGAGAATTATCAGGTCATACTTGGATAATCTATACTTTATTACAAATGAAAAACGCAGAAGAAATGGCAGGTTCTCTGAAAAGTAGGAATCAGTCTCCCAAGGATCCAGCAATACCACTAATGGGCTGTACCCTAAAGATGCGTATTGTACTACAAAGGCCTTAGCTCAACTATGTTCATAGCAGCATTATTCATAAAGCAATAACCTGGAAACAATGTAGATGAGCTTCAGCTGAAGAATTGTTTAACAGTCTGTGGTAAATGTACACAATGGAGTATTACTCAGCAGTAAGGAAAAATGATATCCTAAGATTTGCAGGTAAATGGATCGATTTAGAGAATATCCTCCTTTGTGAAGTATCACAAACACAGAACGATAAGTGGGGGATGTACTATCTCATTAGTGTACTTTAAACAAAATCAAAGCATGCCCAAGCAGCAATCCACAACCACTGAACAGCATGGTATCTGAAACAGCTTGAACAGGCACATTATGAGCCCATTCCCTCCAGAGGAACAGCTGACTCTGTCTTGATGTTTGAGTGAGGAAGGCAGATCTTCCTGTAGTGGATGCTGAACTTAGCCACAGTGGCACCATGGGATCTTCTGCCCTTGAAGGGGAGGAGATAAAGTGATTGGAAGAAGAGAGAGTGTTGTGAGTGTTGGGAGGACGAAGGGAGTTTGAACAAAGGGATACAAGGATAAAAGATATGATTTTATTCATAATACTAAAAAAGGAAAAAAACCAAATTGGTAAATCCCAGGATATTTCTTAATATTTCTCAGATTTAACAACCCTTCCTCACCCTTGTTGTCACCATATTTCTTACTCAATCCCTGCTTACAGTTCTGAATACTACCCCCTGTTTCTTCATGTCATCCATTCCACTATCCCTCTAACTACATTTTTACATGGTTTTCAAAGCCTTGTATTTCCATATAGCTTTTTCATATATTCTTCACTCTGGTTAAGCTTTTGTTCACCATTTCATTTTCCATCCATCACTCTCTTCAGATTAAATAATTTATCCTCTGATATTCCTCTTCTCTTTTGATTTGTATTCTACTATATCCCCTTCCTTAATATAAGCTCTCTATATGGTTATTTTCTAATGACTTGCTTACCAAACATACTCCAAGTAAACTAATTAAAAGAAAAGCTCAAAGCTAAAATCCACATATGAGCAAGTACATGTGACATTTGTCTTTCTGTATGATCATACACAGTATATTTTATCCATCCTATCCATTTACTTGCAATTTTTATTTTGCAACTTTCATTTTTATAGGTGATTGTTATTTCACTGTGTTTATACACTGTATTTTCATTTATTAGTTAATAGACATCTTTATTGGTACTATTTCTTGGCTATTGTGAATAGAACAGCAATAAAGATAGCTATCTTTATAATAGAATATAGAATTTTTTGATTATATTTTTAGAGTATTATAGTGCTGAGTACTAAGGTAGTTCTATTATTAGTAATTTGCTAGAAACTTCTAAAATAATTTCTGAAGGGGCTGAACCATTTTGCACTCCTACCAACAGTATATAAATATATGCTTATCCTTACCTTTGAGGTAATATTTCTTGTCATTTGTACACCTCCTCATGGTAATTCTTATTGAGGTGATGGTGATATAAATTCCTAAAATGGTTTTAACTTGAATTTCCCTGGTAGCTAAGGACATTAGGTGTGCACTAAAGATTAATGCTAGCTATTTTTGTTTCTTATTTCAAGAATATTCCATCTATTTTTATAACCTATAATTAATTAGGTTTTTTTCTTTCTGTTCATTTTGTGAATTCTGTGCATATTTTAGACACTAATCCTTTGGTTCTACTTATAGTAAAGGTTTTCTTCCATTCTTTTGGTGACCTCATCTTCCAATTGGGTGTCCTTTACAAAAGCTTTTTAATTTTATATGTTCCCATTCATCCACTATTACTTTCTGCTGTATGGGAGAGATATTGACAAAAAGATAAATTTCAGAAAATTTCTATAATAATAAGAAAATTGAAAGTAAATATCAGAAAAATGTAATTCTATTAAAATTCAACACTTTAATGAAAACACTCAACATCCATTAAGAAAAAATTAAAAATTTATGCTTTAAGGCATAACATCTTTTAATTACAATAAAGCACAAGTAAGAGAAGAAGAGATAGAGAAAGGAAATTAGGAAGAACAGAAAGTGAAGAGAAGAGGAAGAGAAAGAGAAAGAGGTGAAAAGGGAGGATACATTTTTAAACATCCCTAGAAATAATGAGGGGGAAGCTACTCTGATATGAAAAATAGAAACTCTCTGAATCTATTTCTTAGCACCATAACAGGGTTTCATACATGCAAAGGCTCAAATAGCTGCATTTGATGATTCCCTAGTGGAAAACTGGTTTTAGCAAACAAGGTTGCACACTACAACAAGTTCTAAAACAGTATTTCAGAAAGGTCTTCATCCTGGTAAGTCTACCTACTAGGAAAGTAATAGTAGATTGAGGTCAATTGGAACAGTAAACAGCATAAGCAGACAGTTCATGGTGATCACTATGTATCTGGGCAAACATGCAGGGAATCTGAGACCTGAGGTGGGGATGGGGGAACCCTGGATTAAATGAAGAAATAAAAAAAAATACACTAACAGACAAAAAAAAAAAAACTCAGAAAAACAGAAGCATGGTAAACTGGGCTGGTGTACCATTTGCTTCTGTACACATTTGAAATAGATTTTGGAGTTCCCATGTGAACATAATTGCCAATGTTTAATATGCTGACTTTGCATCCTAAAATAACATGACATGATATCTTGTTTGGAACACAGCAGGATGGAGAGTTGTAGGCATAAATTCAGACCTAAACACATGTGTCTAATTAGGCTTACTGTACTTGCTTTTTAAAATATCATTATTTTGTTTCAATATGATAATCATTTTTATTTGCCAAATAAGTATTTTAAAGATCTCCTTAATGTGTCTTCTATAATTATATTTGAAAAATTTTGACAATATATGTATAGTCCTGTGTTATACAAGATATAATAAGGACAAATATATAAAGATTACTCCTTGAGAACTCAGGTTCCACATTATAATACCTTTTACCACCAATACATACCCAGCTTAAACTCTGTTAACAAATAATACATGTAGTATGGCTAATTTATTGATATGCTGGATAAGCAATACTCAAAATGTATGGGCATAGAGGTGCTCACAGGCAATTAATTATAGAACTTGGTGGACTGAGTAGAAAAATGTGATGTTTGTAGCCATGATATGGAGTCTTTTGATAACACACACACACACACACACACACACACACACACACACACACACAAATGGTTGAAAGACTTCAGTATATGAATGCCACATGGCCAGATGTTTTCAGGCTCAGAAGTTGAGGAAAATAGTGAAGAGTTATGTTTAGATTTGTAACTTTCACAGCATAAAACATGAAGTACTAAATATAATAATTACCTTAAAATATTAAACTTTAACAAGAAAAATTAACTTGATGATCTAATTAAGTATCTATATCATTGGCCATTTGGTAATTTTATGCCACTTTTTCTTTTCTTTTCCTTTTCTTTTTTTATTTCTACATCTTGGTTGATTTATTTATTGTTTCACACTAGGAAAATAAAAATAGTTTTAGCTAATCAAGTATATAGTTCTTAAGTAGAAAGAATGTCTATTTTAATACAGTCACACTGTATTAAATTTATCCAGGGACATATGTTAAAAATGGAAAATGGTATCATAATGTGCTTGTGATCCTTTGGGAAACATTTTAATTCGAAGGCTATGAAGATCATCATAAATTCTTGGACAGTAATCCAGAAACTGCTAATCATTGCATTCTTGCATGTTATATGCAAGATCAGGATATATGCAGGATCAGCATAGAACCATTAATGACAAGTCAGAAGAAGAAGATGAAAATTATGTGCTGCCTGCACAGGGAATCTTTACATTCGAAGGAAGGTTTTCAAGTTTGAAAGTTGTCAAGAAGCTTCATTGCCATGTCTTCCAAATGATGCCCTGATTAAGAAAGGTCAGTGTGTCTTCTGGGAAGTTGACAGTAGTGATATAGTAACTATGCAAAGCTGCAAGTCTCTGGAGTAGTATTTGTGTCTAATCTATATGGTCACAGGAAATATAACTGCCAAGAATGCCATATTCATCATCTTGAGTGGTTTTATCAGCACTGCCTGATGTCGCACTCAAAAGAAAAATCACCAAAAATTTGCTTGGCCATTCAATCATGCATCCTTTGTGAAATGCTCTTGGGGAAAATTGCAAGCCTTTTTATAAAGGTAGAGATATGATGCTGTCTCTTTTTCTTCTTATATTCCAAAAGTAATAGAGAGAAAGACATGAAAAATATTTATTCAATGGGCTAATTAATAATTGGAAGTAAAGGCAAAATGTTAGGAAAAATAATAAGCAAGTCAAAATTGTAATCTGAGGTAAGAAAAAAAACAGAGCAAAATATAATGAAAACATTTTCATTCTGAAAATACTTTAGAAAGCAGCATTAAAATAAAAATCTAATTTCTAATATACTTGCATTTCTAAATTCATGACACAAACAGTCATTCTTCACTGATATACACATTATAAAAAAGTTTGATACATATTATTTCCTTTTCTTTGTCAATATCAGTGAGAAACATAGGGGATATTTTTCCATTATGAAATTTACATTCCATAAAAGCAGGATACTATCATTCATTTAAGTACAGAAATAAAATTAGAGTTTTTTTGCCTGCTCTAGAATGTGTACAGATAACAGCAACACCTCATGCCACTCCAAACCATTTGCCACTGCTCATCCTGCATCAAATACAAATACTTTTTAAAGGTGTTGTAGAGGGAAAGATGCAATCTTTGTATAAAAAATGGAATCATTGTATAAAAAATGGCAACATGCTGACTGAGTTTTTTGTTTGTGTAGTTTTAATCCGAGAACAGGTTATGTTGAAAATTTGATTTGGAACAGATGAATAATTCAGAAATCCTGCAACTATTCTATCTCATTGTTTAAATTGTTTACAAGACCTTAAAGATTGTATTACCAAGACAACAATGGTTCAGCAACAGTTAAAAACTTTCAATATTGAGACATTTAAGTTTTCTGTGTCAACTTAGGCTTAGTAGCTGCATAGCTTTGAACAAGGATACATTTTAGATAAAGTGAAAATTCACAACAAAGTACTAGCTTTCCACTTTGATAAGAAGTATTTTTATATTCTCTGTCTAATCAAGGTTACTCCCTTGATTTAAAAAATATTTTTTAAAATTATCACTTTTGAAGGATTATATGATATCATTAGTTTCTAAAATATAATATTCAAAATGTGCAGAATAAAATAAAAATGATTTGTCATATACAGTTCCAGAAAAATGCAGCACATTTTCAAGAAATTAAGATAAGAGACCAATACTGACACGACAAATTTCATAGTTTACCAAACAGACTGGGTTCACATCTGGTGTCTAAAAAGCCAAAAGACTCGCCAAGAAAACAGTAGATAAAGATCCATTTACCCCGACAGGTAAGAATCCAATAGAAGTTTTTTTCTTAGTAATAGACGTTGCAAATGAAGACAAATTGAAGAGTTTGCATTGAGGGAACATGTGAAAATTAATACTTGAATTAATAAGGGCCAGCACAGTCGTGAGTATTAATACCTTGTGATCATAGTTCAAGCAACGAAGACTGCCAACTAAGATCATCTTTAGTTCAAGAACAGGGAGTACACTTCTGGTCATGTTCAAAAAACAAAATAGGATAATAATGCCATTGTTCTCTATCACGGATCTTCCCCCAGCTTAGTGGATTAAAAATAGATCAAGATTTTAAGAGATAATATTACTATGCTTAAATTTTTAATTAATGAATAATGAACAAATAAATAAAGGTCTCCAGTATATAGGATAGAATATACTAAAACAGAAATAAAAAATACTTCTAAAAGCAAAATAAAAATGTTAGAATGAAAGTAAAGTAAATTATGTATTATGAGGAATTTATGTAATGCGCCAAATAGGAGATATATACAATGAAATAGTACCTGGACTGGAAAAGCTTTTTATGCTCTGGAGAGCATAAAGTCTCAAAAAGGGAGGAAAAGAACAGATGAAAATATGAAGCGATAATTAATCAACATCTAATTTGGCAAAGCACATATGATAGATATTAAAATTATGAATGACCCCACAGATTCATATAAAAGGTCTTTAAATTCACAAGCATAATTTTATGATGGAAAGGAAACATGAGCAACTAGTTTTGAAAGTATATTATAGGACAACACACCAAAACACTGTTTTGAGAAGTAGCTTGTCACAGTGACTATGTAGTTTTCACTGGAAACCATGAAGGTCAAGTAATTTGAGGAGTGGAATAAAACAACAAAGCAAAACAACATAAAGCCACTCAGTCAAAAGAGAATTCTATGCTCAATGAACTATCTTTCAGGAATAAAAATAAACTGAAAACATTTTATGTAAACTATTAGTAAGAATTATTTTACAATCCCTTATGAAATGTAAGAGAATTTACTTTGTTACTTCAGTGCCAAGTTTTATTCTTATAGACAAAAAGTTGAAGTTATTTAAACCATGAATACAATTTTCTTTAGAATCAGAAGAGACACTACATCAGTTTCTTTTTTGTTTGTGTTGTTGCTATTACAAAATGATTTGACATAAACAATTTAAAGATTATTTTAGATATATCTAAAATTCAATTTTTAGCCCATTATGGCACTAAGTCAGGCAGCAATTGTTGGAATCAGCTGGTCATGTCATATAGATAATCAGGAACAAAAGTAATGATGCATGCTACTGCAGAGTTTACCACCTTTACTTTGTACAGTTCAAGATCCCTTCAACAGGGAGTGGTCTCTTTGTAATTAATATGGGTTTTTCCTTATCAATAAACATAATAAAATTATCTACCACAGTACCATATTCCTGATGATTCTGGATTATGTCAAATTGGCAAGTACAGAAAAATTCAGTACATGATTAATTTTGATAAGAATCCATATCACATCAGTGATATAGTTTACTTTACTCATCCTATTGATAACATCTATAAAATTCTACAACTAACACTCATACTTAATAGTAGCATGGTAAATGTACATTTTATCATTACTATAAACAAAAACCTCCCAGAAACAAATTAAGCTAGGGAACACTTATTTTACTAATTTTTTTAAAAAAACTCCCATCTGTCATGGTGAGAGGACACACCAAAGGAGCTCAGACTAAGGTAAAAGCAAACATAATAGTATTTTGCTAGGTTATACTTTCCTTAGAAGCTTATTCCACCTAGTTGCACCTTGATTAGCCTAACTGGTGAATTCTTTCATATGTGTATGGAGAGTTTTATCTACAATATATCAAGGTGACAAACAATGTGAATTATCACCAGATGCCAGTCAAATATATGGTGAACATATTTCCAAACAAAATAATGAATGCTTCCATAGTATTTAACAGTTTCTACAGAATTTTAAAAGTGCTAAATCTAAGTCTTTTATGAAACTTAGCATGATCCCTTAGCTGCAATCTCCTTCTGAATCATAAACAAGATGTACAATCTCAATGTGTAATAGCATATAGCAAACATTCCCATTAAGAACAGAGAGGACCAAGGGCATAGAAAGAAAATATCCAACCAAAGAAAAACTGAGAGAAAACAGAACAACAACAACAACAATAACAACAACAACAACAACAACGATCTCTCAGTTCAATGTTTAGAACTTGGGATGTGATAGAATTATCTGGGTTATGAAGGACTTGGCTAGACCTAGACTTTAAACATTACTGCTCTCAAAATATACAACCTGTCTTTAGGCAACTGCAAGTTTCTCTGATCATATTCTATGATCTATAAATATCTGACATCTAGAAGTTTCCATTATAATTTAGATTTCTTTTTCACTGCTTTGTATAATAATTTCTTAGGTCTCATTGCAAGGAATCTGATCAGTAACATGTCACTTAGCCTCAGTGGCTCTCTGAATCTATTAACCAGATTTCTAGATTCTCTCAAATTTCCATCTTCGATACCTGCCAAAAAAGGGAGTTCTCAGTTTCAAATGTAGCAATGAATTAATTTCATGGATATATCAATCATAAAAGAAAGACTATGGCCAATTTGAAATGAGAAAAACAGCTTTTTAGTCTCTTTCATGACTCATGTGTCCTTTTGTCTGCATTCTATCTTGCTTTATCACCTATTATTACCCTTTTTTGTTCATTTTTTAGCTGTCATATAATACCCACACTTAAGAATGGTTCACATTTAAACATGCAAAAGTTATAATCTAGAATCTGCATATGAGTGATAATATGAATTTTGCTTTTCTTACTGAGTTTTGATGACCTCATTTAATATTATGAATTATAATTGCATCAATATGAGAACCAAAAGATATTAAGGGTATACAAATTGGAAGGGAAGAAGTTAAACTATTTGCAGATGATATGACCATTTACATTAGTAACCCACAAAATTCTACCAGGGAACTTCTACAGCTGATAAACATCTTGAGCAATGTAGCAATGTACAAGACTAACAGAAAAAAGGATTAATAACCCTCTTACACAAATGATTAAAGTGCAGAAAAAGAAATCAGGGAAATATCACAGGAACTGATGTGGAATGCCTTTCTGTGCACTGTGATTTACCACTAGATAATAAACAAACTGTATTGACCTATGGCAAAGAAGCTTATAGGCAGGCAGAAAATTCAAGCATAAAAAAACAAGGAGGGTAGAGTCAGACAGAGAAGCTACAGGTTGCCACCAAGAGAGCAAGATGTAAAACTACAAGTAAGCCAGGAGCCATGTGGCAATACATATATTAGTTGTAACGATGTTGCAGGTTCAGTTAAGATCTGGGATCTAGCTAGCAATAAGCCTGAGCCATAGGTAGAAGTTTGTACTTAGGATAAGCCTCAATATTTGGTGAGTCAATATTTGGAGTTAATCAGCTGTGGGACTACAGGTCTAGACCTCAAGCCTGGCAGGCAAGAAACTTTTGACTACAGGGAGAAACTTTAAATAAGAAAACACCTTTATAAAACTGAGCTATAGGAAAATTTGTAGGACATTTGCTTAACTAGTTACTAATGAGAAAGTGTCCAATTTCTTGGGCTGGTGGTCCTAGGGTCTAGAAGAAAGCAGGCTAAGCAAGTCATGAAGATCAAACAAGTAAGCAACACCTCTTCATGACCTCCGCAATAGCTCCTGATTCCATATTTCTGTCTTGTTTAAGTACTTGTCCTGACTTCCTTAGTTGATAAATATTGTACAGAAATGTAAATCAAATAAACTCTTTCCCCCCAAGTTGGTTTTGGTCATAGTGTTTCATCACATCAATGGAAATGCTATAGAGGACATTCTTTTGTATTTAGCTTCTTTTAAGTTCTCAAGACAGAGAAAAATGAAATCTTTTTTTTTTTTTTTTTTTTTTTTTTGCCAGAATACACTTCAAATTCCCTCTAGCCCAGCTCACAATAGAGCCCCTATTTCTATCTCAAACATATGCCAGACACCTTCTCACTGTAGATCTCAGCATTCTGGCCTTCTAGAACACAAAAAGAACTATCCATTCAGCTCAGATTACAAGATTTCGGGTTTCTTCTACTCAAATTTTCAAATTCTTCCATGTTATTCCCACAAAACAGTTCTTAAGGGCAAAGAACATAATGGTCAAGTTTATCATAGCAAATATTCTCAATTTTGATATCATTTTATTGATTTTTTTTGTATTAGTGATTTTTCTCATTTCTTTGAAACAACACATAACAAGGGAAAGTGAAGCAAGTCAGTGTTATCTTGGTTTTGAGGTGGAAGTCATACTGGTCATTGTGTTTTCACAGTAGAAAAAGTTGATCATGCTGCACCTATAGTATAATCTGAAATGAGAGAGTAATCAAAGTTGGTACTAAGTTGACTTTATTTACAATCTAGAATGCTATCTGTGATATTGCCGTCTGTTTTCAGGGTTGCATAAGGTTTCTGAGGAAAAAACAAAACAAAACAAAAACAGAAGAAAAGATAAATGATTCAATTACAGAATGGGCTTTATTCAGAAAAAAATACCTGTGGGAGAGGCTCTACTATAAGAATCAGTTTGAAATCAGATGACTGGCTGTAGTTCTTATAGTATATATAACCACCAGATGCATTTATCTGAATGCCATCTTTTATAGACCAGAAAAAGGGGGCTTGAATATCATTTCTGTATTAGGCGCAAGTTGGCTGTTGCTAGGGATAGCTAGAGAAATAAGCTGTAAAATGAGTTATAAAATGTCAGACATCCAATCAATATCTTTCATGGCTAACTATTTCTAAGAATCAAAAGGTCCTTGAAAACAAAAATCTGAAAGAAAAAGTTTGTTTAACTGAAATTGAGGAGTTTATTTAAAAAAAAATACCATGACTAGGACTAACAAGCATGTCTTTTCAGCTCAATTAACCCAATCTACAAAGTTTTTCACAGACATGTCAAAATATTTTTCTCCAGTTACTGTAATCCTGTCAAGGTGACTATTGAAATAAATCATCACAGCAGGAATGAGGAAAAGATCACTATATCTTTTCTATTTATTTAAGCATATATTTATTTGAAATAATTGGAAAGCAAAATAAACGATTCCACCTACAATGTTGTCAAAAATTTAGAATTGATTATGATCAATATGAAAGGTTCTAACTGAAAATTGAAAACTGAGAACGTTTATAGAGATATCTCTTGGTGATGAATAGCACGTGTCACAAGTGTTGTCTGATTCATTTTTCCTCTAGTTAATATCCCAGCTTCAGCAAGCTTCTATTAACATCATGTAATTGTTTTAGATGTTAACAAGCTGATTCTAATATCATTTTAAAAGGATTTTACTACAATCAGTAGTAAAATAATTTCATAGAGCCAACAGCCATAGACAAAAAGCCACAAGTAGTCAAAGACTTCTGAGAACAGAAGAAATAGTCTTCAGATGAGAAGAAGACACCAACTGGTTATGTAATAATACCAAATGGTATCTCTGAATATATAAACATTCAAGTAACACTGTACAGTCTAATCAATTTGTTCTTATGTACTTAAAAATAAACATATGTGCACATGTGTGTATGTGTTTAGAGGAAAAAAATTAATTTAAAACTGCCAGAAATTTAAAAAGATCAAGTCAGGGTTGCTGGTACATGGAGTGGCTTGAAGGAAGAAAATGAGAAACAAATAATTTAATTATGTTAATCTCAAATAAATAAAAAGTATGTATATATTAAAATTATTTGAAACAGTAGCATATTCAGAATGGAAAAAATGTGAAGCCCTGTTTCTTCACAGAGTAAATATGGTAAAATCCAAATGGATTATGAATCTAAAAGTGAAAAGAAAATGAAAGTTGGAATAATTATTAATCTTAATTGTCAGCTAAATTTACCCTGGAAGAGAGTAATTGGCCACATTGTGTTGGCTTGTAATTATGTATATGGGGTGCTGTCTTAATTATGTAAATTGATGTGGTGGTAACATCCAATCCCTTATGGGCAGCACCACTCTCTAAGGAAAAGGTTTTGAACTATAGAGAAGTAGGGAATGGAACTGAAAATCAGTTATTAATCATGTTAGTTCAATCATGTCTCTATTTTTCTCTGCTCTGGAGTATGGATATTCCTAGCTGCTCCAAGCACCTGCCTCTGTGAACTTCCATGTTATAAAGGACTACAAGCTAGAACTGTGAGCTGAAATAAATCCCCTTCTCCATGGATCTCTTTTGGTGAAAATGTTGTATCACAGCAGCAGAAATGAAACTAGAGCATCACTTTTATCAGGAAAAGAAATAAATCTATGTTACCTTAGATTGTACAGATTTCTTAAGCATAAGCTATAAATTTAGGCCTTGTATATTATATATTCATGAAAGATTAGGAAATGAAGGTGGCGAAAAAGAAATAGAATGTGCAAAAACCAAAGTCCCATCCCAAGGAGGAGAATATTCTTATTGTGTAGTTCTGATAATGAACTTAATTTCAGAATATAGAAAGGACATCAATAAGTTATCAATGCACTTACATGAAAAGGGTAGATGTGAAACAAACATTTTTCAAAAGAACACATGAGAAAAAAAGTATAATTAAAAAGACCATTTACAAGTCTCCTAGCACCATGAGTGCAGCTATGACAGCTACAGCTATACTCCAGGACTTTCTTTCAGGACAGGCAGAAACCAACTACCAGCAACCTAGAGCTATTAGGCCCAGACTCATGGAGGACAGTTTTACAGCCTTTCTCTGTTGTCCATTTCCCTACAATATACTGGCTTACCATAAGGGGGCAGTCGACTCACCATAATGATGCCTGACTGCTAGGCATCTTGGGGCTTAGAGCTTGATCTCTTTAGGCCTTGGACAAAGTCCTGGGGTTGAGCTGTAACTGACTTGTTGAATAGACTTGACTGTCACTTCTCTGAAAAATGCTGCCTTCAGTCCTTACGTCTTCTATGGAAACACTGAGAAATTTAGGGAATGTATAAATCCTGAAGTAAAGGAAGAAAATTAAAAAAAAAAAAACAAAAACAAAATATAGATACTACACAAATGATAACTT
The DNA here is from genome assembly GCA_004025045.1 of Sigmodon hispidus. NCBI lineage: Eukaryota > Metazoa > Chordata > Mammalia > Rodentia > Cricetidae > Sigmodon > Sigmodon hispidus. Next base: position 33,764 of record PVIH01000845.1, on the reverse strand, counting down.
ATCCAGAAGACTATTCAAAAAGCCTGTCCAGTCTTGTGGGATTTCTCTATAGTATACATCTATTTTACCTTTAGAAACATAAGTGAATATGCAATTTGCTGGCATAAGGAATTAGGTATTTTTTTCTCACTTAATAGAGTTAAATTATCAATTAGTGGGCAAAGCATGAACTTTGATAAATTAAGAGAAATTGTTGACTTTGTGTATCTAAATGACTTGGAAGCTGAATTACTAAGAAAATACAGCCAAAGTCCCAAGAGAACATAAAAGAAACAGAATGATAAAACATAAAATAATAACATAAGAGAAAACAGAATAATAGAAAAGTCACAGAGGAAAACTGAAGCTATACCTAATCCTCGTCATTAGATTACAGTAAAGAACAACAAAGTATGCAGGCATCTTAATCTTCAGCCTTTTTTCCCTTCTGCTTCTACATGACTTTCATTGGAGATACAAAACTCACTCTGCATTAGAAAGACTATCAATTGTAGTAGCATCTATGTGTTTTATGTGATGCACAATTTCTAATAGTGTTTAGAATTCCTGGCCCATGGTATAAAAGATCAAAAGTTTACATAGTTTAGTTGTAAGTTATGACCCCAACTCCTTTAAGACTAGTTAATTAAGCTATGATCTGTCCTTCTCTGTGTAGATTGCATTCTGATAGAACTATGAAATAACCACAGCTTAGAACAAAATCTGTATCCAAAGTGATAGATAATAGAACAAATACTTGCTAGCCCAAGAGCATGTACTTGCTAACTCACAACAGCAGCTTGAACACCCATATTTAAGTTCAAATCTTACTTGTAATTCTTGCCCTCAAGAGCTTATAAATTATTGGTGCCTGGCTTAGAGAGTGAAAGAGCTAAGGGGATAATTTTAATTCTAAAAATGAGTAATCTGAGCATTAGCTCAGGAAAAATATGACACTTAAATTTCATATTCAGATACTGAAACAATGAATTTGTCATGATGATATGGGGATATTGGTGCATTCTTGAAAGATAGTATTTTTATTTTGAGGGCCAGCAAAGCCTGAGGCAGTAGTTTCGAAATCTAATAAAATGAGTGCAAAGAATAAAATAACTTACAGACTAAAGAGGTCAGCTTTAGACAGAATTTTAATACCAATGAATAGGCAGGAATTGAAAAGGCCACTAGGAGACTGCAGAGTAAGGATGGCAGAGAGAAAGAGAGACAGAGAGAGAGAGAGAGAGAGAGAGAGAGAGAGAGAGAGAGAGAGAGACAAAGACAGACAGAGACAGAGAGACAGAGAATGACAACTGAGAACATTACCAGAGAGATCCTAGGAAATATGATAGCATCAGCTTTTGGTCTTAGCCTGCTTAAAGAACTGACATTGGCAATGGGGTGAAGTGTGAGAGAGAGAGGAGGTGATCAGCCAAGGAGCCAAGGAATGTAATGAAAGGTCCAGGTGTCTCCTCAGATTCAATCCAGTGAGCCAGCATAGGAGAGGTGAACATATAGTATAGAGCAAAGAAAGAAGAAGCCAATCTCTGCCAGCATTCTGGTCTTCTGCAAGGGCAACTGTAGAGCTGCTGTTTTGAGGTTCCTGGCACACATGGCTAATTTATAGCTCTTGTTCTCAACAATGCTGAATTTATTTTCAAGTCAGATGCTGTCAACTACAATAGAGAGTTGTGTGAACTTTGAATTCAGTATTTTAATTTTTAAATATGTGTTATTCATTGGCTCATCTTTAGGAATAAATACCAGGTTTGCCCTGATAGTAAGATGGGCAGTACTCAATAACGTTTATAAGGTCTGTATTTCTTAAAATTTTACCTTCTAGTCTTAACATTTTACACTGTGAGTTTATAATTCCAAGAGATAGCATTAAGAACATAGGGCTTATATTCACAATTTAGAGAAGAACTAAATTTAAAACATCTTTTAAAATAAAATTCTCTAGAGTAAAAACCATCAGGATATTCATATATTCAAAAGTACACTGAAGCCTTGGGAAAAAAATAAAAATATTTGCTGCACAAAGTCAAGTTACTGACAAGGGTAAAACAGAAATGTATAATATGTTAGAATACAATTTTATATTTTAGACTGATGTCTAAAGCATTTATCACTACAACATTAAATTGATAATTTTGTTCATATTAAATAAACAGGAAAATGTAAATCTTGCATCCGAAATACTTTTTATCTATAAAATAATGGATAAGAATCTTAAAATGCCAAGGCAGTAGCAGACTGTTTAATACTTTTGCCAAGCTGATTAATTCTTAACTAATTTATGTTTTGAATTTTGGCAGCTTTTATCTTGGTGTATAAATTCAAGGACGAGGAGTGTGAATTAAAATGTCATGTGGACCATGAATGAGTAAGAAGTGGTACAGTGTGTCAACATTACATCTATAACAAGTAGTAACAAGTAAGTATGACCTATGTGGAGATCACTGCTGCTGATAGACATCATGCTACAACTACTGACCCTTTTATATGTCAACTTGGAGAACTTGCACTTCATTTCAGCAGCAAATAATAAAACATTCAGAGGATGTACATTTTAAAATTTCAATTATAATTATTATGACTCGCTAAAATAAAAAGCAATTAAATGAAGCTGTTACTTATAGTCTGCAAAAATGTATCTGAATTTTATAAATGAACAGAGTATGATGCATAGACAATATTAGTGTATTGCTGTGGAATAATAATACTTTTGTATACTAAAGATTTGTCACTGTAATTCGTTTAGTAAAGGCCCTGACTGGCCCATAGCTGAACAGAATAAAGTTAGTTGAGAAAACAAAATTAAGAATGCTGAGAAGGGAAAAGCCAAAGTCAGTGAAGATGCCAGAGAAGACAGGAGACAGCCATGTCATGCTAATAAAGGTACTGCCTTGTAGCAAGATATAAATAAAATATGGGTTAATTTAAAATGAAAGACTCATTTAGTAAGAAACCTGAGCTATTAGCCAAGCATTCGTAATTAATATTAAGCCTCTGAGTGTCTATTTGAGAGCACCTAGGGTACTTACAAATGATATCCAAAGTCCAGGGCCACATACATTTCTATAAAACCTGGGAAGCTTTTTAAAAGGTTATAAACAAACAGAAACAGAGATAGATACAGATTCCTAGTCTCATAGTCTCATGCTAGTCTCAGTGCAGAGACACATCTTCCTGCAGGTGTCTGGAAAATGAAACTGGCACCAACAGCCGTGTGCTAAGCAGTACGGTGGGTTCCACAGTCCCTCACATGGGTTATAGTACAGAGAGGCTTCTTCCAGCAGCTGCCTGTGTGCTTGAGAGCTTCAGCAGCATGCTGCATGATGGGTTAGGGTTTTTGCTCATGCAGAGAGGAAATGTTGAAAATATAAAGTAGAGACAGATTCCAAAGAAAAACATCTCTAAACTGGTTATAGTATATTTAAAAATATACACAGGCTTTGAAGAGAATATAAATGAGATATAAAGAGTTATTTTAAAAAGACAAGTAAAGTAATATAATAGGAAACTCAGACCCCTGTTCAGAGCAGAGTCAGAGGTGAGCAGATTCCAGCTTCTAGGCCGCCCTTCTGGAGAATTCCTCTCTGGGATCGGGGTCACAACCAATGGTGTGATCCCAGACTCTTCTTAGCAGACAGGGTATAGGTTTTAACTGTGAGTGGCCTCCTCCAGCGAACCCTAAAAGAATGGCTGGGCCTTGCCTCCAGGGTGAACTGCATCATCAGAGAAAGACTAAGGTCTTTGAAACTGAGACTCATGTCCAGAGCAAAGTCAGAGATTGAGCAGAAACCTTACTCAGAACAGAAAGGAGACACTCAAGCACTCAAGCCAAAGCTGACCAAGAAGTGACTAATTGTGAACCACTGAAGACATGGGCAGATGCCAGTGCAAAAATACACATAACAATATAAAGAACAACCAGGCAAGAGTAAAAAAAAAAAAAAAATGGTGGTAGCTGAATATAGACCTGAACAGAGCAATGAAGAAGAAGCAGAAGGAAACAACAGGAAAAGCACCTTTATGAAGATTATTGAAGCCTTAAAAGATGATATAAAAAATTTCTTTAAAGAAATAGAAGAAAATACAAACAAAAATTTGGAAGAGATGAACAAATCCTTGAAAGAAAACAAAAAAAGGAAACCCTAAAAATGAAAGAAACATTCCCAGAACTCAAAATTGAAATATAAGCAATGAAAAAGGCACAAATGAGGCAAAGATGGAAAGAGAAAATCTGAAGAAAAGAGCTGGAACTACAGATACAAGCATAACCAACAAAATCCAAAAGATGGAAGAGAGACGCCCTAGAGTGGAAGACTTAATAGCAGGAATAGATACATCAGTCAAAGAAAACACTGAAACCAAAAGGGCCATAACACAAAACATTCAGGAAATTGGGAAACCATGAAAAGACCTAACTTGAGAATAATAAGAGTAGAGGAGAAGAATACCATCTCAAATGCACAGATAATGTATTCAATAAAATTATAGAAGAAAACTTTCCCAACTAAAAGAAGGAAATGCCTATAAAGATACAAGAAGCTTATAGAACAAAAATAGATTTGACCCCCCCCCAAGAAAGGCTGCTTGCCACATAATAATCAAGCCACAAAACACACAGAACAAAGAAAAAATTTTACGAGCTGCAAAAGAAAAGGGCCAATTTACCTATAAAGGCAGACCCATCAGAATAACACCTGGCTACTCAATGGAAACGATGAAAACTAGAAGATCTTGGTCAGAAGTTATACAGACACAAAAACAGCATGATTGACAACCTAGACCACTATATCCAACAAAACTATCAGTCACCATAGATGGAGTAAGCAAGATATTTCATGACAGAATCAGACTTAAACAATACATATCTACAAATTCCACCCTTCAAAAACATTAGAGAAAAAACTCCAACCTAAGGATCCCAGAAAGACCCATGAAACCACAAAGAATTGATAATTCCACAGAAGAAAAGCCCAGAGAAAGAAAATATGTACAAGCTACCACCAAAAATAACAGGAAATACCAGTCAGTGGTCACTAATATCTTTTAATATCAGTGGACTCAATTCACCTATAAAAAGACACACACTAACTTGATGACTACAAAAAGAGAAGCAATCCTTGTGCTGCATTCAAGAAATATACCTCAACCTTAAGGACAGACTCAAGCTCAGAGTAAAGGGTTGGGAAAAGATTTTCCAATCAAATGGCCCTAAGAAACAAGCTGGTGATGTCATTCTAATATCTAACAAAATAGACTTAATACTAAAATCAATTAAAATAGGCCAGGATGGACATTACTTATTTATCTTAAAAAAAAATTGGTCAAGAGGAGATTTCAATCTTGAATATTTATGACTCAAATACAAGAGCACCTATCTATGTAAAAGAAACACTACTAAAGCTCAAATACCACATCAGTTCTCACAGTCTAACAGTGGAGACTTCAAAACCTCACTTTCACCCTTGGATAGGTCAACCGGACAGAGACTAAACAGAGAAAGATGGAGCCAAACAGAGGTTATGATGCAAATGGATTTAATAGATATTTACAGAAGCTTCCACCCTCATGGAATGAATATACATATTTTTAGCACCCCAAGGAACTTTCTCTAAAATTTACCACATGATTGGGCATAAAGCAAATATCAATAGTTACAAAAAAAATGGAACCCTAACCCTTGTATCATATCAAACTACCAGGGACTGAAGTTAGAGTTCAACAACATCAATAATAACAGAAAACCTACCAACTCATGGAAAATAAACATCATTCAACTGAACCACCTCTGGGTCAATAGGCTCATTTATTTCACTAACTGCTGTACTCGTTATAATTCTTATAATTTAAGAAGCTTTCGCCTCAAAACGAGAAGTCTCATTTGTAGACCACACCTCAACTAACCTAGAATGACTTCACGGTTGCCCTCCTCCTCCTTAAGAGATTAAGAAAGAAATCAAAGTCTTCCTAGAATTTAACAAAAATGAATCCACAATGTACCCAAACTTGTAGGACACAATGAAAGAAGTCATGAGAGGAAAATTCATAGCACTAGATCCCAATATGAAAAACCTAGAGAAATCCCACACTAGAGAACTAACAGCATAGCTGAAAGCCTTACAACACTTAGAAGCATACTCACCTAGAAGGAGTAGATGGCAGGAAATAATCAAACTATGAGCTGAAATCAATCCAATTGAAATGAAAAGAACAATAAAAAGAATCAATGTATCAAAGAATTGCTTCTTTTAGAAAGACAACAAGATAGATAAACCCTTATCCAAACTAAAGAAAAAGCGGAGAGAGAGAGAGTATCCAAATCAACAAAATCAGAAATCAAAAAGGGGACATAAAAACAGACCCACAGAAAATCCAGAGAATTATCACATCACACTTTGAAAATATATACTTCACAAAAATGCAAAACCTAGAAGAAATGGACAGCATTTTGAACAGTTATCATTTACCAAAATTAGATAAACATCAGATTAAATACCTAAGTAGATCTATAACCCTAAGGAAATTAAAGCTGTCATTAAAGTCCTCCTAAGTTAAAAAAAAGCCAGGTCCAGATGGTTTCAGTGTAGAATTCTACCTGACATGCAAAGAACTATTACCAATACTCCTCAAACTGTTTCACACAATGGAAACTGAAGGAATATTGCCAAACTCTTTTTATGAGGCTATAATTACCCTAATACACAAGCCACTCATAGATGCATCAAAAAGAAAAATTACAGACCAATTTTCCTCGTGAATATTGATGGTCAAATTCTCGACACAATTCTGGCAAACTTATACAGCAACATATAAAAATTATCATCTATTATGGTCAAGTAGGCTTCATTCCAGAAATGCAGGGATGGTTCAGCATACAAAAAAAAAAAAAAAAAAAAAAAAAAAAAAAAAAAAAAAAAAAAAAAAAAAAAAAAAAAAAAAAAAAAAAAAAAAAAAAAAAAAAAAAAAAAAAAAAAAAAAAAAAAAAAAAAAAAAAAAAAAAAAAAAAAAAAAAAAAAAAAAAAAAAAAAAAAAAAAAAAAAAAAAAA